>JAIRCJ010000007.1:67431-667431 GCA_020883675.1 Bruguiera gymnorhiza | reverse complement strand
AGAACCTTTTAAATCGAAGCGCCTATGGATAGCATGCGCAGAGCAGAAAATATTACCCATTATGACAAATCGTACCTGGTAAATGTGAAAGCTTGAGTTCATAAAGTTGGTGAATAGGACAAATACTTTTACTTTGGATTTGCTCGGTGACCTACATATTACCTTCTTCTGATTTGGCCCAGATAATTTTACACAATGAAGACCATAAATTTTGGTAACTAAAGTGTTCTCAAATGATTGGACATGCTTATAGTAGGCTGGCAGCATCCTTAACAAGACCTGAAAAAGAACAATGCAATTCAGAAGCAGAATAAGGAAAACTTATCCTCATATTTTACCAGCAAAGTAGAAAAAGTTGGACAATTAACAAGCAAGTACTTTTGGTTAAAACTCAATCTTTGTTGAACCACCACATCCTAAAAGGCAAATCATTTTTTGTCCAAAGAGATGTGATAAGGCTCATAAACATTTCATGAGACTGAAGAGACCATAATCTTGTTGATGATCTCAAAAATTTCAAATCAAGGTACAACAGCAACCTTTGCTTCTGCCTTCTTCATTGTCTTTATCATGTAGCGGTCATCATGCGTTAGGTAGAAAAAGCTTCCACTTTTTCCCGGAGACGAGAGCTCCCTAAGGGCATCATTCCCACATATTGATAACATGTAATCAGCTGCATCCACGTTGAACAATTTCCTGAGAGTCCTGAAAGGAAAATTATAGTGACTGGTCAAGCCATGTATAGGGAAACCGAGCATGAAATGATGATGTGATGTGAAATGGCCTATACTTCTATCTATGAGTGCCTTTCTCCGAAATCATCAATCTGATGTTCATTGCCTCTATCACTAAGTATACTACAGCAGTTTATTATTATCACAAAACTCTGCCCTGAACAAAATAGACTCATCTGATTATCATTTAGTGAGATGATGATATACAGTTCCTAGTGGCCACCACACTAAACATGCTATTCAGCAGATCATTGTTCAAGATTCTGTCCCAGATAGAGAAAATAGAGGAGTGACTTCAATTAGTTCTTGTATCTTCTTCCTTCAGCGATTGTAGTAGTTAGATTGAAACAGTGAAATTACTAAGAAAAGAAATGTGAAATGAAATATATCAGGCTCTCACCTAAAAACTAAAGGGCAATAATCCTTCCATTTGAAATCACAAGACTGGTGAGGAGGAGTGTACTTCGATCCTTCAGGCGGAAACTTAGTCCAAACTTTTTCCTTAGGATCAAAAGCTGAGGCCTTCAGATCTAAAGATACAGCTGGACCAGGTCTTCCCACCGAATGCCTGTCAACCCACAGAGTTGCAAGAATAACACAAAAAAATATCAATGACTCTTCTGATAAGAACCTCTGAACATTTTCTTCTGGAATATTGTAGATACACATAAGAATTGGTAAAAGATAGAGAAGCCACTATTTACTGGTATCTGAGTAGTTTATACAGAGGAGGAAGATGGCCTTACAGACCAAATAAAAGAGCAATCTACCACAAAAATGGGCCATCAAGTAATGTTTTTGACCTGTTAATTCCCATCAATACGGGAAATATATTCTCCGTTACAAAGAATACAGGGTGACTTTTGAGCGCATAAGCTGTGAATGCAAGATCAACTCATATAAGCGTTCAACCAAAATAGTTAAGACTTCAACTAGAGCACGACAGTAATAGGAAACAGAGCAAACACAGAAGTATGCATTTTCCAAATCCTGTTACCTGATTCCCAACTGGAGATTGAGCATGAGATTATAGTTTTTATGCCCTCTAGATATCGTCTTCCCTTGCTTCTTCACAGGCTGTGTTATCAATCTGTAAATGTTGGAATCCAACTCTCCACCCTCAAAGTTCCCAATCCCTTCATCTCCATCTGCCCACTCCACATCACCACCACTACTGCAAACCTCATTGCTATCCAATGATGCCAAACTATTATTACTCAGCCTCCCATCGACCGATTTCCTCCTAGGCCTTCCCTCATAACCATTCCCTTTCATTGGCTTCACAATTCCTTGATCATCAATCCCAGTCCAATTCAACATCTTCTGTGATGGGAAAATAGATACCATTTCGCCAGCACAAATGGTGCAATCTTTCAAGTCCACCAAATACACCTCTCTAGGATCCCAATCCAGATTTTCTGAATCAGACCCAGAAGGATAATAAATTCCATTTTGGACGTTAGGATCTTTACTCCAAACTCCCACATAGAAACTCCCATCTGACCATCTAAAGGTCCCATTTCCTTTAGGCACCCCATCCTCCCAAAACCCATCGTACCTGTTACCATTGCTCAAAATCATAGTTCCATTGCCATTCATTATACCGTGTCTCCATTGACCAATATAGTGATTCCCATTCTTCCATTGGTATCTTCCATGCCCATCTTGCAACCCTCTTCTCCATTCACCTTCATAGTAATCCCCAATGGAATAACTCTTGGTACCTTGTCCATGTTTCAAATTCATAACCCAAGAACCCCTGTAAGTATCACCTGAGGAACCTGTATAAGTCCCTTTACCGTCCATGAAACCACTTTTAAAATCACCCTCGTAGGTAGCACCGGAGGGCCAACTAAATTTACCCTTCCCCATTGTTTTGCCTCTGTACCATTCTCCAACATACATACAACCATCTGTCCACAGGTATTTGCCATGGCCATGAGGGAGGCCATCAAGCCATTGGCCAGTGTAGAAGTCACCATTAGACATGATTTTCTCTGCATGGTTGAGGAACTCACCACCAGAAATATCATCATCATCTGCATGAGCTACTGCAGCTGACATCATTTTGCCAAAGATTGTGTGAGCTTTTTTCCTTGTTGCAGCTTGTGTTTTCCTGATTGTTGCTTCCCAGGCCTTCAGAATGCTTTTGCACTCTTTGTTCATTTCTCTTCCTATAACTACCTACATGGGTACGTACAAATGCAAACACAAACTATCTCTATTTCTCCTGCATTTTTCTTTCCCTGCCACCAACATCCTTATCTATCTATCTATCTCCCATTTGTATGTGTCGGATGGTGTTGTCTTTCGAGAACAGAAGACACATTTTCGTCGCAAACCCAGAAAAGTGGACAATGGAGGGAACGAACAGAACAACAGAAACACCAATCTGTTATTACTTAATTGTCCTGTTTTTTGAGAATGTCTTGGTAAAGGTTGTTTCTTGTGGAGTTGTTGCAATGGTTTTGTGAAACGGGTATTTTTCAGAATTCAAAAATGACCAAAAAAAAAACCAAAAAGAAAAGAAAAAGCTAAGGGTGGGGGGGACTTCTGTTAGATCGATGAGAAAGCAAAAGAGTCCGTTGCTACCAATGGTTGGCCTTTTCTTTCTGGGTATTTTCTTTCTCTCTCTCTCTCTCTCTCTTCCTTCTTTCTTTAAAAATTTATTATTCTACAATTTTTTTTTATTTCTTTTTCTTTTGTATTTTGTTTCCCTGGGGGAGGTGGTGGGATTCAACAAGCAATCTTCCCTCTGAATCCGGAATTGGCTCCTAAAACTACTAACAGACCATACATTTGGAGGGAGGGGAGAAATGGTGGTGATGATGTGTTTCCCATTTTTAGTGTCTAAAAAGAGAAATTGAACTGATTCTAGCATTAGCTTCATGCTTTTACCCCCCCCCTTTTTTTATCCATTTAATTTTCATTTATTATTATTATTATTATTGTTTAAAGAGTACAAATGTGGTGATCTTTCCAATGGTATAGTCTTTGCCATTCCTAAATTTCCTCCATTTTGTCCTCTCCTTCTGTGGTTTTCTTTTTGTTCTGTCTTATAGTTTCTAGTCCTTGGTCAAGTGACTGAAACTTAAGTCCATGCTTGGAATATCTAGGGGAAACCATCTCCACCCTGGTGTGTTTCTCAAGGATCTTGTGTGTTGTGTGGGAAGATGTACAGATGCAGGGCATCAATCTTTCATCTAAAATACATCAACCTGGCACAATTGTAAGAATTGGATCTTGCTACCTATATTCCAATCTTGGCTAACTGATGTAGTGGCCCTAGTTGAAAATTAATGGTCATTGGCCATTGGCCATAAAGATGAAGATTTTTAGTAATGCAAACTCAGAAATGCATTAGGGGGCGGCAACAGGGATTGGTCAGCCCGTGCAGGCAACATGCTTTTTTTTGGTTCAGACAAGCCAAGCGCAAAGCCTATATCCATGGGGCCACATAACCGGACATGGCTTGGTTGGTGCCAAAAGGTGACACTCGTCCTCTTGTTAAACGCATTCAAATGATTAATTATATATGACAATCTTGTTTCATTGACAAGTAAATCTTACAAGCACACCCCAATAAAGTATTGCCTACATGCCAGAGCCCATTGGTGTTACGTTTTGGACATGTTTAAGCTTAATTAAAAATAAAAGTACTATGCTATACTGTTCGTGTTGGGACATGTTTCGTAAAGAAGGAATAAAAGATTAAAAAAATCAGAATACATTATTACATATAAATTAGATATATTATCACTCTCATATCTCACGTCGAATAAAAAGAGAAAAATTCTAAATCATATAAATATTAGTACTACATATTGGACTGAGTTTTGAAAAAAAAAAATTTCGTGATAATATTCTATTGTCTAAGAATTATACAGATTTAAGTGTATTTATTTACTAAAAAATAATTTGTTTGCAAAATATATATATTTTTTAAGAAAAAAATTATAGTAAAAATAAGTTATTTTTTATTATTTCAAGCAAATACTAACAAATAAATTTTTTATTTTTTAGAAATAGATAGGACAAATGTGAATTTTTTTTTTAAAATTTATAATATAATATTCTTTTCTTTTCTCTTTTTTAAGGTGTTTAAATATCGTCCAATTTATTTAAAATGGTCAACTTTTTAAAACCATCAAAAATCAAACTATTATAGATAGATTGAGTTTGAATTGAGAGTTTTGAAAACCATCAAAAATCAATTCACTATGTTATAATCACTTAATTTTTTCTAAATATATGTACTATTTTAGAACAACATCATCTTATCTTTTTTCAGATAAAATAACTCTGCTCTACTTTATAACAGTAACCAAATTGAAACATTTGATGCCTTCTTGTTTTTTCCTACTAGTTTTTCATTTGGGTGTCCCTAGCTCTAAGTGTTCTAGTCTTGCATATTGTGCATATGTACGCAAAAAAACAAAAAAACAAATAAAAAACAAAAAACAAAACAAAACAAAACAAAGAAAAAAAACGAAAATGATAGAGAGAAATCTGTGTATATGTCTGGTGAAAGCAAAAGGTCTCAATTTTTGTCTATGTTCTTTGTCAATGTCAAAATAGATTGGAACCAACTTTTGTCAAAACGTGTTGTTAGATGGGTATGTCCTAATTGGACCCATCCCATAGGAAGATAGATTGGAAGCCACCTCCTCTTTTATGTTGCTGCCTGCTACGTTTTTTGATGTACCTTTTGTTACTTTTGTTTACTTTTGATGTTTGGTAATTTATTAAATTATATATTTATTTTTGTGATTAAATTAAATATAAATTATAAAATTACATTTAACATTATCTTTATTTCAGTTATTGATATAATATTTTGTTTAAATAAAAAATATAAATTTAAATTACTTATAATTAATTTGTTAATTTGAATTATTTAATAAAATTTATAATTTATTTGCAAATTAAAGTTTTAAAAAATTATTAATAATAGTTTAAATGTAAAATTTTCTCTTCAAATCACTAAGTTCAATTTTTGAATATTTCGCTCTTTTTTTATCTACATTTCTCTTTTTTTCTCTTTGTTTTTTTTTTTCTGTTTTTCTTTTCTTTTCAATTTCTATCTTTTTCTTACCATCTTTCATGCTCGCAATTTTTTTTATTTTTATATCTTTATTTAATCTTTCTATTTTTTCTCTTTTTCATTCATTTATTTATTATTATTTTCATTTATCTTTTTTTTATTTCTTCTTTCTGTGTCTCTCTCTTCATCTCTCTCCTTATTTCTTATATTTCTCTATTTTTCTCTCTCATATATTTTTGACTCTCTCCTTCTCATTTCCTATCTCTATATCTCTCTTTACTTTTTGCTTTCTTTTTATTTCTTCTATTTCTATATTTCTCTATTTTCTCCTTTTCCTTCTTTATTTCTCATATATATATATATATATTATCTCTTTATCTCCTATCCTCTATTTTTTTTATCTTTATCTCTCTCTTCCCTCTCTTCCAATTTCTTACTTGTCTCTCTCCTTTTCTTCTTTTATCTTAATCTTTCTCCTACATTTCTCCCTTCCTCTCTCTCTCTCTTTCTCTCCAATTTTGACACTTACTTTATTAATAGAATGGCTAGTGAAAGATATAGTATTTTTTAAGAAAAATGGATTATCTTTAAGTTGGCTAGGAAAATATTTTTAATTAACTATGTATTTTACAAGAAATAAATGATGAAAAAGGGAAAAAAAATATTTTCTTGTAAAATATTTTACAACAAAAAATTGACCCATAATGAATTGTATACATCCTAAATGCGATGAATTATAACAATTACTAATAAAAACCATAAATGTGCAACTAATAATCAAAATGAACTGTAAATTTGTATTCATAACATATCAAATTGACTACATTCATCCAGTGAAACTTATTAACAAATAATATTGTATTTAACCAACACAAAGAACACTTTTAATTATTCTCCTAGAAAATTTGGAAAGATATTAATAAGAGAGTGACTTCATTCAATGATCCAGAGCTAAAGGAAAAGTAATTATTTATTTTCATTAAAAATTAATAAATAATAATACTTATAATTATATTTAACCTTAATAATAATTTAATATTTTGAGATAATTAAAACTTATATTAATGATTTTTGTATAATTTCTAAAACTAATATTGACAAATATAAAAAGAAAAAACTCAAATGAAGAGATTAAGAAGGTGTTTGGTTTAACTTTTAAGGGATTACTGATTGTTGTTCAATTCCAAACAACATGAGTATGTTTCATAAATTTTTTTAAGGGTCATTATTTGTTAAAAGCCTTCTTAAAGAGCAATCAATCCAAAAAATTGCTCTAAATTACTTTTTAAGGAAAAAAATTGCTAATAAATAATTTTTAGACCAAAATACCCTCATAATATTACCCTAAATTATACTACTACTTTTAAAAAGTAGTCTCAAATTACTTTTAAAGCAATTGGTGATATTACCATGAATTAAGAGATAATAAATAGTGCTAAATTTAAAATATGAACACCATTAGAATTTGAAATTGAGATTATGAATAAAGGTTAGTTATTTTTGTTATTCTTAAACTTAAATCTTTTTGAACTAAAAGTTGTCTAGTCAATCAAAATTGGATTCTCTATGTTGTTTTGCTGATTATAATTCAATTCACAAAATCAAGACATGATAAAGATTAATTCCTTTAAATTCCTTAATTCCCATATAAATGAGAACTTAGTATAGTGTAGACAAATTAACAAGATATGCTAACAATGCTAAAGTTTAAGCCTTTTAAGAGAATATAATATATTGCTCATTCAAAACAAAATGCTCCAAATGGTCATTTTATAATTTAAATAACAATAGGCAAATATTAATCTAAGCAAATACTATAATTTTATTTTATTTATAGTAATAACAATAATTAACAACCAATAACAACAATCAAAAATAAAGTTTTATTCTTAACTTTATAACATATAATAATAGATATGCATGTTTGAAAATGTTGTTAAAGTCAACAACTTTTATAAAAACATATGTACGAATTATTTATTCATACCTCACTTAATTTAAATTTAAGGTTGATTATTTAGTGGCTTAACAATCATTTTTGCTTTCTTGATAGTTTTATAGACTTCAATTTCCAATTTGAAATTTTCTATAGTGTGAAAAAGCTTGTACCTTCGAAAGGCATCTTAAAACACTAATAATGTCATGTGTTATTTCTTTTTGTAATTCATATATTTTTAATATGGATAACTTTTGTTTATATATATTTGTCCAAACATAGCTTATAATTGTAGTTTGGTTCTTTCTTCTCTTTTTATTATTATTTTTTTAATTGGTTGAGCTAATGGTAATTTATCATCCAAATTTCTTTACTTTTTGAAATAGATGCAAAATCCATTCATATCCAAAGATATCACAAAACATCTTTAAACAAAAGCAAATGAAGGAGGAAATATGAAGATAGGCCAAATAATATAGAAAAAAATAAGGAATAACTTACCTTATATAAATATATTAGAGTTTGGACTAAAAATACCCTAAAATGAATATCTAACATGGACGTAAGATAAAGCTAAATGTATCAGCATTACAGATGATGTGGCAAAGGAGATTTCACATGGTTATTATAAAGTTAGACTCTAAAATCACTCTCTAAAAACTTTCAAAAAAAGGAAAGGAAAATGACTTGTGTTGCTTTCTCATAACTAATAGAGGGTAATTATTGCAACAACCATAAGATTATCATTTATAGCATATTTAAAGTAATTACTGTGCAAATTTTGTTAATAATCTTAAAATTGCTAGCAATGATACTCTTAAGATTTAAGACACTCCTCCACTAGGTATAAACACATTGTTTTAAGCAAATATGACATGAATGGGCCAAGTGGCAATCCTTAAGGGTATTAAGTTTTAATTTAATGGTATTCACATCTTTTTTTTTTCTTTTTCTATTTTTTTATATTCTATGAGGTGGTTGTTAATCAATAATGACTATGTAAATGTGATAATTACTTTGCTAATAATGATAAAGCAACCTAAACTCTTAAATATTAAGTTAGAGTAGTAATTATGCTCCTCTTTAGACATTGAGTGTTTGCATCTTGTTATTCATTAAAAGTAAGAGCAATTTCCTTTCTTTTTTCCATTATAGTGGCATACATTCCTTCTTTAAAAAACTCAATCTTCTTATCTTTCATTTCTCTATTATAATAGAAATTTGATTTGCTTAATTAGGCTTTTCACCTTTCATATTAAGTTGGACAACTTTATGAGGCTTATTCTTATGCCTAAAGGACACATTCTAATTTAATTAGACCATAAGGAAAGGCTTAGCTAGAGAATTCCAAATTATATATGTTAGTGCTATAATATGATCAAGATTTTTAGCTGATGTGAAGGATTGAAATTGATCCCTATGATCTTACTCCAAAGACTATGCACTACCAACTTAGTTTCCATTTTAAGATCCATCACAATCTACCCTTTTAGTCTTGGTTACATCATTCTCCCTCTCAAATTCTTTCTCATGCCCTTTATATTGATGGTTTAAAGGATAAATTAATTTCATACTATAATCACATTGGGATTTATATAGTTAAGAGTGCTTATAGTCTTACCAGAACAAGATTATGTACAACATCTATAGCACTAAACACAGGTTCTTCAAGTGCTGGCGACTTGAAAAAATTATGACAACTAAAAATACCTAACAAGGTAAAGCATTTCTTATGGAGAGTTTATGAAGGCTTCTTAAATACAAATGCAAATTTGGCTAGTAAAGGAATGATGGTTGATTAGGTCTACAAAAGATGCAAAGTGAAATGTAAACTAATTTCTCATGTTTTGCTTCATTTCCCTTAGGTGAAAAGGGGTTTAATTTCTTAGCCCCCTTGAATTATGAATTGAAGAAGTAGTGCAAAGTGAGTTTTTTAATTAGTTTATCACCTTAGTGGAAGGATGTGATTCTGAAGTTTTCGAGCTAGCTTCTATGGTTGCTTAGGCCTTTTAGCACATATTAAATTTATTGTTAATGGAAGAAAAGCTATGAAACCCTTAAATGTTTATTGATATGACACTTAAATTATATTGTGATTGCAAACAAGAAATGGAAGTGCCTAGTCTAAATTACATACAACATAAGCAAACTTAATAGTTCCCACCTAAAGAAGGACATTTAAAGATTAATATATATATGCCACTCTCAATAAAAGAAAAAGGGGCATGGGCTTGATCTTTCATAACCATAAATAAGGGTCATGCTAAGAAACAAAATATTCAAAAAAGAATAAAAGCAAAAAGAATATAAGAAATTTACATGGTTTAAAGCATAAATACTCCTACATCCATAACTACACTAGAGTTTATTATAGCTATGCAAAAAGCGAAAGAATTTTCCTTACCTCGCACATGTGTATGGCCATTCAGCTAAAGCAATTTGGGAATTCGATAATTGGTCAGTTTGCAGAGGACGTGAGAGTTCTGTCTTCCAACTTTACTAACTTTACTAGCTTTACGTTGAACTTGTTAGCAGACAAATCGATGAAATGGCTTATGCACTAGCACAAGTAGAATTGTCAAATATAGAAGAGGTTATTTGGAATGAAGCTAGTTTAGGCCATGTTTGCTCAAAAGGAAAAGCATATATTGAATACTTACAGTGCATTATTTGCACCCAATTACACTACATGTTAACTCATAAACTTAAATAAATTATCACAGACAATAATCTAATGGGGAAACTAAAAAAAAAAAAAAAGATTTCTTCCTGAAAAAAACTAACAAATCAAATTCTCAATAACCAAATCATTTAAATTAAAACTTGAGCAATAATATTCAAAACCTGTCCAACGCTACAATAATAAAAAAAAAGCTTATGAAAAACCTATAAAAATGATGGTGTGGAGAATTATTTCTCCTTAAAGAATTAAGTAAAAAATTTTGAATTGATAGACTTTCCTAATTCATGAGATTAACAGTATTTACTACTCATCAATTGTCTTAATTGTCCGAATTCTCAACTCTTAATTTCAAGTAAAAAAATGCTAAATCTGATTAATTTCTAAAAAATTAGAGAGAAAGTTTTCTTCTTAATTATTAGTGTCAATTACTCCTATTAATTTTACCGGACAAAATGATTGAATCTGCAAGTTCATATTGAAGAAGAGTGAGATATTCAGCAATACTAATTCATAATGATTAATGTCTACGTTATGCTGTGAATATGAGAAAGATTTAACTTATCTGCTTTGCATATATTAATAATGTTGTTTTTGAAGCATTTTAGTTAAAAAAATACTTTAAAAATTATTAATAGTCTTATGATTGCAAACTTATTCGTCACGAAATATTTAAACATTTAAACACTATTATAATCAAAATGTTTTTAAAAACTAATAATTAAATATAAATAATAAATATATTAATAATTATTTAACATTTGTACGATGTGCAAGTATGAGATTAATTATTGTATTTGTGAGTCAAATATAGAGTTATTTGTTAATATTTTTATTCAACTTTCTTTTATTAAAAAATACTTATTATTTGGATGTTATTAGGTCTAAATGAATTTTTTTTACATTCAATTTTAGTATTAATGAATTTGAAATTTAATAATATAATTTTAATTTAAATTCTTATTTATTAATTTTGTTAGCAGGTCCATATCCGATCACTATCTCTTTTTCTAGGGATTTGGTTATAAGAAAATTGAATTAATTTTCATAATTGATTGTCTAATTTTCTTGTCCCACAACTTCTTTTTTTTAATTTCTTTTTTTTAGTATAAGAATTAATATTCTTAACAAATTCTACCTTGCTATGGTGGGTTAATGTATGATAAAGTATTGACCGCAACAGTTGTTGGGGTTCTCTGTGGGGTCAAGTTTGGTCAAAAAGAAACAGCATGAGACAAAGCTCACTGTGATTAACTTTGGTGAGCTTAGACCCCCTTTTTTTATTTTTTTATTTTTTATTTTTTTTATTTGATGCTGACCCCATTGAAATTGGAGAAAAAGGGACCAGGAAGTGCAGGTAAACGTGCAATCTTTACTTTTTCCCTCGTGATTCTGTGCAAAGAATGTCATTTAAACTCTCGAATTTATTTTCTTTTTCTTTTTTCAGTAACAAGACACAAATAATTGATCATTGTTGGAGTTAAATAGTCTCTTTGGCAACACCTCAATAATTAATTATTCACAATCTTATTTTAGAATTTTTAAATTTTAGTGTTGTAAAGAGAGTATGAAATTTATGAAAATAAAAAAAATTATTTGGATTATATAATTTACGATTCAATTAATCTCTTAATTAACAAAAAATAAAATTGTCAATAGAATTTTATTTAATTGATTACCAATTTCTAATTACTAATGTCTATTATATGTATTTAGAACGCATGATGTATTATTATTGTTGCTTGTCCCTAATTAGTAGTGTCGTGTCACATCTCTATTAGAGACACAAGGATGGGGGAGGAAGGCGGACGTGTTTTGTGGGTCTAATTTCCTAAAAAAAATTAGTTTTTCTTTTTTTTTTTTGTTTTGTTTCTGATAATTTTTGAAAAATTTAAAATTTGTATATTAGTAAGGAAAAATGTGGGAGAGATATGATAAGATTTCAATCTAGTTATCAAAAATGTTAGTTATACATTATATAATAGTTATTTAGACATTTTATCTTATTTTTATACCTATTTTATATTTAAATATATATATATATTTTTTTTAAAATTGTGCGTCCATACTCCATCCATCCCCCGCTTGTCTGTGTAACAGGGCTCTACTTTGTTTTCTCATTGGGTTTCAAAATATATAAACAATTAATTTTAAATTTTGTTATATTTATGTTTAAGTTTTATTTATTTTAAATCATCTAATTTTAAAAAATTATATATTGATTAAATAAAAATGATTAACAATTTGATTAAAATGATTAATTGAGACATCATACTTATGTTTCAAGTGAGGTCAATTATCGTTTAAAAAAATTACAAGCACAATATTTTTTTTTTATTTTTTCAATTTAGATTAGAGCAATCTTAAAAATTAACCATAAAAAAAAAGTCGGTGGCCTATTTTGTTTTTAAATAGATTTTATATACCTAAAATTTAAATAATTGATGACATTGTGAAAATTAATAAAAAAATTATATAATTGATGAATTTATAAAATTCTTTTTAAAATAGTTGGAGAGTTAATTGGAAAGGAAAAATAAAATATTTAAATAATTAAAATATTATTATTAAAAGTATCTGAGTTATATACAATTTATCATTTATTAATATAAGTAAAAAATAATTTTAAAATTATTTTTTTATCAATTATTTTTAAAGAGATTTCCCTACAACCAACAAGTATTATAATTTTTTTTTCTTAATGTTGACAAAGGAGATTAGAGACAAAAGAAAAGACCAATAATAAAAAAAAAATTTCTAAGCAAGCATCCACACCCACCCTTTAGAAGAACAACTCCAATCATGTCCACAAAAAGCAACTCCTCTTTGCTAATAGAAATTAATTTTGATCAATAAAAAATTTTAAAAATAAAAAAATCTAAAAAAAGGAAATTATTTTTAAAAAATTATGAAAAAAATTGAAAATAGTTTTGAATAATCATGAAAAATAGAAATTAATTTTAGTAAATTCTGACAAATGAAAATTATTTTGAAAATTTTCAACTTTTAACTTATCATCACCAATTTTAGTGCAATATCTACTTAGCAGACTCCATCTACTTCTTTTCCCACAACATCCAAGATAACACTGCTATCAAGATAGTCTTTTTCTTAAAAAAAAAAATTAATTAAAATTTATTTTTATTTTATAAAATTAATTTCTAATTTTTAATAATTTTTATTTTTTATAAATTTTTTCTGTTTTTAAAAATTAATTTAGACTTTTTTTAACTCTTTAAAATTAAATTGTAATTTTTTAAAATTAATTTTAAATTTTTAAAATTTTTAAAAATAATTTATTAGTATATAAGTACAAAATTATTGATATGATTTTTAATTTGACAAAATTTAAATAATATGACACTATGTGAACTATTACATGACACTAATAACGAAGAATGAATGGTCATTTAAAAAAAAAATTACAAAATAAATGTGAACTGTAGATTTAAAATAAAATAATAAACAAAAATTTCAGAATAACTTAAAATTGTAGATGAATTTTACTTTTTTTTTTTAAGCCTAGCGCTCATTACTCCTCTTGCCACCGCTGCATCTCTCTTGGATTTAAGGATACCATCCAGTGACTTACATAAATCCAAGAGCAGTAATAATAAAAAAAGAAAAAGTCTGACTATGTGAATATAACACAAAAGTAGTAAATTTTAATAATTACAAAAAAAAATTATACTACATTTTACATATTTTATATTACACATAAAATATTAATATAGGATAAATTAATTTATATATTTTATATTACACATCAATTTTATGTATGTTGAAAGAAATTTGTCAATTAAAATTATGTTAATGTTGGTCGACTCTAATTAAGTTTAAGACAATATTTAAGAAAAAAAAAAGAAATTTGATAATTTTGAATTATTTTTTTGGAAAAAAAATATACTTTAATTTAAAAAAATAAAAAAAGAGAGAAAAAGAAAAACACAATGTACCCTATTTCATCTTTCACGTAATTTTTAGTCAATTTGGTGTCTTATTTTCTCATTTTAATCGATTTTATGTATATTGAAAGAAATTTGTCAATTAAAATTATGTTAATGTTGGTCGACTCTAATTAAGTTTAAGACAATATTTAATAAAAAAAAAGAAATTTGATAATTTTGAATTATTTTTTTCAAAAAAAAAAAAATAACTATTTGGTCAAAAATCGCTTTTCCAGTGAACCTGAATTTTAATTTTTCAGCTTTTGGATGGCTATTTTATCCGGGAATATTTCCCTTTCTCAAAATTGTGTTCCCAAGATCCAAATTTTGTGTTAGATAATTAGGATTTTTTTTTTTAAAATTTTGAGAAAAAAATTCTTTTATTCATATTTGTTTTATTCGTTAAAAGATTATTAAATTATAAATTATATAATAAAATAATCTTTATTTATTTTTATAAATTATATATTTTTTTAAATTAAAATTTGTGATTCAAATAATAAAATTTTACATTTTTAACTACTTAAATATTTTTGAAAAATTTTAGAAAATAATATTTACATTATAGATTAAGTTTGAAAAGTTCTTGATTATTAATTTGGGTTTTGATTTTTTGGATTTCAGAGTTTTGAAACCAATTACGATAAACTAAAAGTCATTAATTATACGGAAAAACTTTAACTTTGTAAACAAAGCAGATCGAAAATAAATAAAAATACAAAAACTTAGTGGGTGTAAATTAGTTTTAAAAATATCGTAATCATAAAGAAATAATATTCCATTTTATCTCCATTAGAAAACTCCAATTTGCGTCTCACACCCAATTTTTTTAGATTTTTCATACGAGTCCTGCGGCCGTCGTCTTTGCGGAAAGTAAGCAAATGATATCCCCATAGTCAGTAAAAAAGGTAGGTTAATGATATCCTGCTGCCGTTCTTTTGCTGACGGGAAATGAGAAGATGTCTTAAAAAAAAAAGGGTTAATAAATATTTATTTATTTATTTATTTTTATATTAACAAATTATATGCTCGATCCATTCATAACTTGTTCTAAGTGACATATCTTCGACACCCTTTTTTGCATTTTTTTTTGTTTTTTTTTCTTTTTTTTCTTTTTTTATTCTGCACCCTGTTGTTAAAATATAAAAATCTCACCAACTCGTCCCAATAGAATAGAATAGTATTAAAAAAAGGGAGATGCAGAACGAGAGAAAACTGAACCCATCGTCAAAGTTGATTTGTATATCTACTTTGTAAAAGGTGCGAACTGCGAAGAGTAGGTCTAGCCTGTTGGCCACAGGTCCCTGTTCACTTTTCAGGTGGTGTACTTGTTGCTTGACCCCCCCCCCTTCTTTTTTGTTTTTCCTCTTTGTATTGTGTTTATGTTTTTCAGGTGATTAGGATTTTTTTTTTTTTTCCCCTGAGATAGCTATATGTTACGGACGAAGGTATTAGAATTAGTTACTATTTGAGTTGAAAAATAGAAAGAAATTTTGAATTGTGATTATTATTATTTTAATAATAATAGAATTAAACTAATCTTAATTTCGGTATCTCCTAACAAGTCTTGTAAATAAAGAAGGTTCTTATTTTTGATACCGATATCGATAAATTCGATGAGAGAATATTATAAACGAGCATATTAGAACAATGAATTGAGTATATAAACATAGTTACTATATAACCTATCAAATTACTTTTTAAGAAGAAAGTTTCTCGTCGTGACATATAGGTCTTACAAAGTAGAATATAGTATAAAATTAAAATATTACAAAAGCTACTGCACCTTGTGCATATCCTGCTCAGTATAGGCTGAAGTCCTGGCATTGATTTGGAAATGGAGTTGCACCCTTGGGCTATAAACTTGGGTGGGGGGGCAAGAAGCCGGCCCAAATGGGCTATCAATTCAATTGCACTATGCATTCCGTTCCATTCTGTGTTCAATTAGTCATGCTAATTGAAGCCCACATGGGATGCTGTTCAATTAGTGCCACTAGCAGAAACTATCTTCCAGGCAAACTGTATAATTCCAAATTTCCGTGATGCAGTAATTTATATAATTTGTACACACACACACACACACACACACACACATACCAAAGGCCATTAATGATGATATAGCATTGCAACTACTTAATCAGAATTAAAATTTTCCCATCAGAGTATATTCTGGCCATGTGCAGTGGCACGGATACATTTCTATAAGAAAAAAAGAAACATTATTGCTAGATACCTTCCTACCTACGGTATCCCAAAAATCAAACATTAGTTAGGTTCATATTACAACTGCATCTTGCAAGATTGTACATATCTTTCTGGTTGTAAGAGCAACTCAAGAGGCTTCCTAGGATAATCAAACACCCGCAATTGCACAAACAATTTTTAAGCTTGGATTCAGTTCTCTGGGCTCTGGGGGATTTTCTTCTTCCTGATTTTTTTTTCCCCCCTGTTCTCTTCTTTTCTTCTTGTAGGTTGAGTCATGCATCCAAACAAATTAATGTTCTTCCCACATCCATCCTAGGCAGTTTGTCATTCCCAACTAAGGACTTCTGCATAGCAGATGCTAGGATATCATTTGCTCCTTTAACGTCTTTTTCCTCGCATTTTCTACTCTGTCAAGGACTCTTTTTACCGCTATATCAAATGCATCTACAAGGGTCGGAGATTTGGACCTGAAATCTGCATATATAACCTTTGGTATCAGCCTTATAACCTCCTCTCTTTTCGCCAACACATCTTCCTTTGAGAAATTAAGCAATGTCTCGTTGATTCTGATGTGCCCTTCTTTTACCGACTTACCTGGTATGAACACAGAATATTTTGAATAATTCTGCGGCAAGTACCAAACATATTGTGAATAAGCAGAGCCTGGATCAAAGAACACCGGGATGCAGCCTGCCAAAATGGACTCAAACGTTGATCGCCGGGTTAATGAATCTCCGGGAGGCTGCAAGCAGAATACCGAGTCCTGAAACACCCTGATCACCTCAATCGGGTTCTCACACTTGCTTCCAGGAGAGTTGCAATCAAATAACTTACAAATACTCCCTGAAGCAAAACAATGGTCAGTGATCTCAGCGCGGATGGAATCGCTCCTACCTGGTCGGGGGGCGCCAGCGAAAGAGAACAAGTATTGCCTTTCCTGTATTCTCATTCTGTTTTGCCATCGAAGTATCTCACTCTCACTTGAAGGATGGAAATGTGTGGGGTATGGCAATGCAAATTCGTTTCCCCTAGAATTTGATTCAATTGATAAGATTGTCATGTTCATGGCTTCAGGCAGATTCAACAGCTTACTTCCCCAATATGAATCATCATCAGCTTGCCTATGGAAATCTGAAGCAATCCTTCCGGTGACAAAGAAATGGTCTCTACCCCACATTCTTTTCCACTCAGGCCTTTCTGCCAACCACTTCACCAAATCAAGTCCCAGTGCATCTCTGGTCGATGCCTTGTGAGTCCAAAGGTATCGACCAACATCAAGGCCCGCGTAAAATGGCACGAAAACGGCCGAAGCCAACGAAGAATCATTAGTCAAGCACCTGTAATTCTTCATTCTGTCACGAAACAGAATTTCAAGAACAAATTGATTTGTCTGAAACCAGCATTTCTCCAATACAACCCCACGAGGATTCTCAACCTGATGACCAAGGCCTGAATTTTCCAGGTATGGGCACATGTCATACCATGGCCTGAGCAGCCAGCTGCAATTTTTGATCACGTCATCATTGAATCGCCGCGGAAGATCATGAACATATATGTAACGATCCAAGCAAGAATCTGCCGCTTCATTGCTATCCCGCTCGACTACTTCATTGACAGGAATATGTTTATGAGAGATGACAAAGCTGACACAGCTATTTGGAGCCCAACAACGGAGCAGAAGGAGTAAGGGCAAGAGCAAGGCAAGGAGGACGGCGAACCATAGCGGTTTCTTATGAACTATAGTAGGTAATTCAGCTGCCTGGTCCCTCATCAATTCTCTGTCCTGCCCCACAGCTCACGATCAATAAACACAGGCAACCGGGGCAGAGATTTTTGGGGAGATTAGTGAGAAATTATTGTTTCATATTCCAATTAGCAGAATTTTATATTGAAAATGGAAAGACAAAAGCTTACATCACATGGCAGTTCTATGAAACTTCCGATTGATCAATTAATTAAGTATCAATGTATGATTCAAGGAAATAACTTTTGACATTTATAAAATTATATCATTTTAGTGCCTTTCATTAACGAAGCGCAATTTCTTGACTTTTTCAAAAAGTCTAGAGGAGGGAGGAACAACAGCCTAAGGTTTTACTACCCATTTTTCTCTGTCTTGGGCTGATCGGAGAATTTCAAGAAGAATGACGTTCAGATTGTTCAAACTTATAAATTACGATAAAAAAAAAACAATAAAAAAAGAAATCCGGCAAAATTTTATTTATTGAATTTACCCAATGAAGATCGCAAAATAGTCTAAGCATCTAGATCTTAAAGTAATCGTAGAAGTCATAGAAAGCATACAGAAAATGTCGTACGTGACTCTATAAGTCTAAGCCGTATGATATCGTTTCCCTTTTGAATATATTTTGCAAAATTTTCCTTATGTTTTGCCCCTTGTCAACTTCGCATACATCTCGGAGCAGTTCATGAATCAAAGAAAACGAGCTAGTAAGATGTAACGTCGACAAATTTGCAATTTTCAGCAAAGTAATGCTGTTCTTCCTGATTGAACTACCCGATTGAGTAAAACGAAAGCACAAAGTAAGTGATGTGGATCATTGAGATTGTCTTTTTTATCATATACGTTTTCAATGTATTAAGATTGTCTTTACGTCAATTAGAGGTTTAATTACTGTGCCATGAATCTGCCGTCCTAAATGTAGGTGAAATTTCGACTTTACATGACACCAGCAAACATTATCAGCCAACTAGTCGACACCCACCATGCGGGTCTCTTTTCTAGTCGGAAAATGCTTGTTTGCCCGAAATCAAAAAATGTAGAGGTTCAGTGTGTCACGGTCCTTTGTACCTATGGATGGATGGATGGATAATACGTTGAATGTAAATACTCTTAGGGAAAGAAAATATATTGAAACTAATGATATAATAAATACTGGTAAATGTATATACATAAGAAATTAAAATGATGTAATATCTATCTTTAGATTAAGAGAGATCTAACAACTATAATTTGTCCAAAACTTATATAGAAAGAGATCTCTTACTTTTTATTTGTATACTCTTAATTTCAATTTTTAAATAAAATATACTTTTAAAGTTAATTTCTGAAAAGATTTTTGTGAGTTGAGTGTGAGAAAATTACTTGGAAAGTATTCTCAAAATTGCACGGATAGAACGTAAATAAATTCATAAGCATGTAACACATGCCTGAAGTCAGAAAATGTAGCGTTGCTCTTTCCAATTAACTTCACTACAGTATTACGATGTCATAATGTAAGGACAAATAGGAAAAATGATTCGAGGACATGAAAAGTGTGATGACCCATAACTCTATTAAAATTGCACAAGTTTTTGGTAAGAAAAATTAACCCTAAAAAGGTTGGTTATTATAAAAAGTTGCAATAAGTCCATTTTCTTCGAGTGAATCAGCTTTTGTTAGCATTTCGATCAGTGTTGTTGACGTTGGAGTTGACAACTACTTTGTAGTCGGCGTAATTTTATTTTTTTTTGGACCATACCAAGGGCGGCTACAATGAATTGAACTGATGATTTCTCGGTGGATGTAATTGTAAACGCTGTCCTATTTGCGTGTGATTGATGTAGCGTCTAGATGGTGTCGAGATCTCGTTCTCACGAGTTGTTTTTCTTCCTTAGAACTGTTTGGGTACATTTTCTATCTTGTCGTGTCTTAAGATTTGTAAGAATGAGGACCAAAGCTGTCAATGAGTTTGAAAGTTCAAATTGAAGTCTTCTCGATTTAACGCAAAAGCAAACGTGACAAATTATTATGCACGAGAACCAGTAAGTTTGTCAATGTCGTAATGGTCTTGGATTTTATATTTATTTCTTATAAGGGTATTTAATTGCATACTTTATAATTTAATTGCCATGGTTTGAAGTTTTCAGAGTTGCAAACCTTGTGCGTCCATGGAGGTTGTCGCCATAATGGTGCCGTTTCCCGAAAGGATGCTTAAAAGAAATGATGAAGAATCCAAAGAAGAAACCACAGAAGATAAAATGGCCGTCCATCCATCGCCATCATGATATAGTGACTTGCTTGCAAACTCTCTCTTTACGAAATTCATAAAATGGATTAAAGTTAACCAAAATTCAAATGGACCCTTCACAATATATTTAATTAACAGGTTTCGGAGCATTCTCGTATGTTGTAATCCCATTATAAATTCTTGATAGAATAAACTCAGAGCATATTCAGAGCAAATGATTTTGTCTCATTTCGTATAAAAATGTAAACGAGGAGGCTTTCTCGATTTATTTTTTGGTTTATTAAGAATTAATTGGGCCGAGAGCTCTTATTATAGTAACCCCATCTTTTTAATAAATTCATACTCTCTCTATAAGAACCCTCCAACATGGATGTCTAGACTCTATTTAGCTTATTTAAGAATACTAATTAAACACACATGATAAAACTGGAAAAAGAGCTAGACAAGTCAGAAATTAGTCATGAATTTTATGTATATTATTTTTATGTTTAATCTCTATATGTTTTCAAATTTACTTATATGCATAAAGATGTACATAACAATAAAAAATTGTCGTCATGGTAATAATAAGAATAACGATAATGGTATATTTATATTTCCATAATTCTATAATGGGATTACATTATTGTACAATAAAAAAAATGATTTTCGTATGTATATTTTTACTTTACCAATCATACATTTATATTTCTGTTTTCATATTTTTGTAATTATTGTATTGAACTTTTATCATTTTCATGATATTTATATTAATATTTTTATTATTTTATAATTATATATTTATAGGTACATCTACTTATAAAATATCTGATCAAGAATTTTGGGATGCATTTGATAGGTAGAATAAAATGATATAGTATAAGATGGACTAATATTATTTCATTATACCCCATATTTCATGATTTAGAATTGTTATTTCATATCTATTAACTATTGTTGACTCATATATCTACATGAACTAAACTATCCTATGTTATGAGCTATTGTTGACCCCTTCCATCTCTCTCATTTCTTTTGTCATCTTTCTTTCATCTTTGTCTTTCCTTCCCTTCCTCTTGCATTTTTTCAAATCCCTCTTTTTCATCTTTTTTTCTTTTTCTTTTCATCTTTATTTCTCTTTAATGTCCCTTATTTTCTCTCTTTCTCTTTCGCCTCCATATTTCTCTCTCTTTTCACATCTATCTCTCTTCTATCTCTTATTTTTTCCTCTCTCTCTCTCTCTCTCTCTCTCTCTCTTTTATCTCTCATTTATCTTTATCTCTTTTATTTCTCACTCTATCTCTCTTTTTTATGAGATGAAATAAAGATAAAAATTAGAGAGAAAAATATAGAAAGAAAAGAGAGAGGGAGCTCAATAAGGGGGAGAGAGACATTAAAAGGAGATATAGGGAAAGAAGATAGAAAGAGAAAATGAAAAATAAAAAAGATATAAAAAAGAAAAGAGAGAGAAAAAGAAACAAAGATGATAGAGATAAACTTTTTCCAAACTAATAGGTAGTTCCTATAAAAATTAAAAAATAAAAGGGGATGCATACACATCTCAAGATAGATATAAGGTATGTCCCAACTAATATCCTCATAACTAAATTAATCTTCAAATAAAAAATTTTAGAATCAAGATTTAATTGTTAAATAAGGAGTTGAACTAACTTTTAATAATAAATATGTAAAAATATAATATTTATATATTATATATAAAAATTAATTCAAAATTGTAACGATATATAAAATTTTAGTTTTATATATTGTAAAAATATCATAATTGACATATTTCATTAAATACATATAATATAAGAGTAAAAACTCATTAATTTAATATATTAATAAATGTAAATAATTTATATCAAATAAATTGAATACAAATTTTATTATAATTTATAAATTTATTTATTTTAAAGTAATTCATGTGTTTTCTTTGCTTAAAAAATAATTTAATACAAGATAGATAATTTAAATTAAAATAATTATATATAAAATAAAATAAAATAAATCAATTCACATTTTTTTTCTTAGGAATGCAAATAAGTATTTAGATAAAATGTGGTTAATATTTTTTTTTGAAAGGAAAATAAAAATGATAAATGAATGTCATTTAACAAATAAAAAGTGTTTTACTACATTAATATACCAGATTATGTTATGTGTAGAAATATAGAGTTACTTACTTAGTATAATAATTGTAACCATCATTTGGGGCAAGTGTTAAAAGTTGCCTAAATGTTAAGAGCAATGTGGCTTTCTTTGGTTGCACCACGTCACAAATAACCCAAACAGCCAGATTGAAAAGACTAAAATTAGTTCATTGGTTTACAATTGATTTCATCGATCCATCAATTTTCAATTGTGGCTTAACCATACCATTTATTTGGCTTAATTTTATAAATGTCTCTCATATCATAGTCCTTTATTTTGAGATTTGGTTAGGAGGTATGATTGGGCCCTTTTATTGGTTAGGGACTTATAACAAATGACCTCTTTTGTTGCTTTTGGTCTTAAAACTATGGTTTATCCATGGATCTAATCATTTTGCATGTGTAAATAGCAATTTCTCATCATGGGTGATGTCTATTGACCATTTTTACTTTTCTTACAAATTTTACTTATGTGAAGAAAGATTTAAAAAAAAAAAGAAAAAAATGTAATTAGGCAGGGTACCTTGCCAAGCAGGATTTCACTTATGAAAGGGCCATAGATGTCAAAGGTCTCAAGAAAAGTGATGCCACTATTGATTGTATGGTGAATGACAGCAACCCTAAGCCATACACATTTCATGTCATGCACCTAAGTCCTTACGTTGGCACCTCTAGCTCCTATGACACCAGTTTGATCTTCCTTAATGATGCCATACTTCCTAACTTTTCTCATTCCCTTCTTTTGTCAAAACTAAATCTTAATATTTATAACTAGCTATCTGTTAGATCATGTACTCTTGCTATGTGTTTTGTTGTGTTAATATAAATTATTTTTGTATCTTGTTAAAACTTTAATATACAACTGCCTATGAGTATTTAATTTATTTATTGTTATTATTCTTGAATTATTATTACTACATAAATTGTTCTTTGAGTTGTTGGAAAATCCTATTGTAGCCATTCATGGTTGTTGATTATTATGTCATTATATCTTTGGCATATATGCTATAAAACTTTTAGATTTATTTTTCCTTAGTCTTGTAAGACAATGTGAGCTTGGGAGTCTGCATGTTATACACAACAAAGTGGGTTGGTAAATTTTGAATTATCATTCTCGTATGGTAAATTAAAAACCTCCTTGGAGATATTTTGGTGTACACAAGTTGTGCTATTTGAATTTATTATCTCTGTACAGTAAAATTGGCTTTTGTAGTGTAAGTTTTCCATATATATTTCTCTATGCCATTAATTCATTTGATTATGATTTTGTAGTTATTATTTTATTCCTAATAAGAAAGTATTTTTTATTAAGAAAAGAGTAAAAGGAAAGTCTTTGTGTGGAAAATTATTTTTTTAGTTAGCAAGATTGGATTTATTCTCTATGTAGAAATTATTATTGCTAAAATTTTTAATTTCCTTGAAGAGAAAAAACTTAAAGCAAAAACTACGAAGATTTAACCCTATTTTAAAAAATCCTTACTAAAGAAAACAAATAAGAAAATGTTTTTAAAGTCCCAATAACAACTCTATAAAGTTTTGAAATCATGATGGGGTGGGTCAATTTATTGCCTTAATTAGCTAGTGCCAAAAATGAAAAGTATCAGACAAATTTTCTAGAACAATTAGCCAAAGTTCTAGAAGAGATTTTCTCTACTCCTAATGACTAAAAGACCCTAAGATTGTACAATAACAAATCAATCTCTTTTCATTTGTATTAAGCTTTTATTGAGTTCAGAGAGAGAGAAAAAAAAGAGAGAATTCTCTATAAAAGCAAGTGTTGCTTAAAATGAAAGAGAAAAGCTTACGCATTTTAATTGTGTAAAGCAAAAGTTTGTGTGTGAGAAGTGAGCGTATATGCTCAAAGTATTTTAAGAAAGATCAGGGAACTTTGTGTGTATTGTTATTATTCTCCTCCTAGTTTAGGAGTTCAATAATGGAGTTAAAACTCTTAAAGAAGATGCCTTGAGGAATAGATGTATGATTAGGAGATTTGAACTTCTATAAATTATTATGTTTTACTTCTCTTTCCTTTGAACTTGTTTATTAATGTTCATTATTACACAAGACATAAGTTATTTGTTTTTTTGTGATTGCTTGTTTTTTTTTTTTTTTGGCAAACACTTATCTACATATTGCACTTACTATTTGTATTCAGTTTGTTTTTATTTGTTCATGATACACAAATTGTAAGCACGTATCCTTGTAACCCAATTTACCCCTCCTCTTAGGTATCATTGGAACCAACAATTTGTATCACACTTTATATCAAAGGCTTTATCACCTTGAGTCAATCCAATAGCTTTTCTTTCTCTTTTATGTCACCTTAAGGGTGGTAGCCCCCTTTAATCTCTTATCTTTAATGACACTAATTACAACTATAGGAAAAGCAAAATAATCATATACCTTTAATGCTATGAGTTTGAGGTATGACATATTATTTCCCATGGCCTTAGAAGAATCATCAAAATTGAAAATGATGCAACCATTAGCAAACCTAAGAGTGAGTTTATAACTAAAGACTTCAAAGTTAAAACTCTTAATTCCAAAGCCTATTATTTACTTTATTGTGTTGTGACCTATAATGAATATAATTGTATTTGTTTTTGCAAGTCAACCAAATAAATATGAAACAACCTTATGGTAACCTATGAGGGAAACACCTAAGTCAATGACACTAGGGTTAACATTCTTATGTGTGAATATGAATTGTTTAAAATGAGTAATGATGAAACTTTTACTAAAATATATAAAAGATTCATTAAAATTGTCAATGCTGTTAGAAATCTTGGAAAGAATCTTGATAATATAAAACTTATCAAGAAATTACTTAGATCACTCCTAGAATCATGGAACCCAAAGGTCATTGCAATTTCAAAGTCAAGGGATTTTAATACCTTGCCTATAAATGAGTTGTTGGGTTATCTACTCACGTATAAGATGACTTTCAAAAAGAAAGCCATAGAGAAAAAGAAAGGTGTGCCATTTAAGTCCTTTACATAGGCTGTTAAAGAAGTTAAAGATGATGATGATGACGGTAATTGATTTAATGAGTGAGATAAAGATGAGCTTGTGATACGGCCTCAAAGATTCACAAAGATTATAAAGAAGAAAATGAAATTTGGTAGAAAGCCATTCAAGCACTTTACCAAATCTTATAAATAACAAAAAACGAAGATAGTTTGTTATGAATGTATCAAACTTGAACATATTGCCATAAATTGTATTGCCCTAAAATGATAAAGGTAATAAGCCTACAAAAAAAAAAAAAAAAGGCTTATAAAGCCATTTAGGATGATTTTAGTGATTTAGACAATGACTCCTTTAATGATGAGATGACAAATATGTGCTTCATGGCTAAAAACAATAAGATAGATGTTGATTATGATTTATGTATTGATGATTTGATTGATGAGCTTTATGATACTTTTAAGTGCATAAATAGGTAGTTGTTCAAGTTGGTAGCCAAAAATAACGATCTCAACACTCATGTGAAGTCTTTAAAGTAAAAGATTAAGACCTTGGAAAGCAAAAATGAATCACTTATTCTAAAGAGTGATGATTTGCTAAAGGCACATGGTGAAGTAATCATTAAAGTGCAAGAGACAAGCAAACTTAAAAAATAATACCTTCCACTTAAGGAGGAATTTTCAAATCTCCAAAATTCCCTATCAAATTTTTTGAAAGGGAAAGAAAAGATTGCTTCATTACTTGGCTCTTAAAGGTCACTAAATGATAAAAGCATATACCTATAATTGTCATTCCCATAAAACCCAAATCATGACTACCCACATGTAAGTATAGGCATCAACACCATCTAATAGCAATTTGGCCAAAAATCATGCATAAATCTATACTTATTCTCCACGATAGCATAATGCATCTTATATTTCTACTAGAAAGCCATTTATTCATATTCATACATTATGACCTCATATGTATAAAAGCATCAATAATCATTCATTCTCTTATGAGAATTATCATATAAAGTGCCTTTATTATGGTGACTTTGGTCACTTGATTTGTGCATGCAATATTATGAAAAGTATAAATGCCATGAAATGTGTTTATGGTGGTGCAAATGACACTAAAACTAACCCTAAAATACCCAAACAAATTTGGGTACTTAAAATTAGATGATTTTTGTATAGGTATGCTTCAAAGGTTGGATGAAAAGGAATAAGGGGTACTTAGATAGTAAGTGTTCAAGGCATATGACCAACAACACAAAAAATTTCTTTTCGCTTAAGGTGATTGATAGAAAAAAGGTAACTTTTAGTGTCAATGCCAAAAGTAAGATAATTGGTATTAAAAAGATTGGTAAGAAAAATTTTCTTATTATTAGTAATATTTCTTTAGTTAAAGGCCTTAAGTTTCATTTGCTTAGTATTAGTCAACTTTGTCATAGTGGCTATAAGGTCTTGTTTGAACCTAATGCATGTTATGTTACTAATTAAAAAACAAGTGAGATTTTGTTTATTGTTAATAAATTTGACAATATTTATGCCATTAATTTTCTCTTAATAACCAAAATGTCAAGTGTTTTACCTTTGTAAGTGAAGAGACTTGGATATGGCATAAGTGCTTGGGACATGTGAGCATGTAACTCTTATCCAAGCTAAATCACCATGGCCTTATGAAAGGGTTGCCCAAGCTAAAATTTGAAAAGGATGAGCTTTATGATGCTTATTAGATAGGTAAATTGGTAAAAAAAAATTTTTTAAGAGTAAGAAGATACTATTTACTTTTAAACCTTGTTAATTATTGCATATGGATTTTTTGGATCCATCTAAATTGTATACATTAGGTGGAAAGCATCATGCATTTGTCATATTAGATGACTATACTAGGTTTACATGTGTTTGTTCTCTGCTCACAAGGATGAGGCATTAAAAGCCTTTAAAAGGCTTTGCAAGCATTTGTAAAATGAGAAGAGTTGCTTTATCACTTCAACTAGATGTGATCATAAAGGAGAATTTAATGATGGGGACTTTAAAAATTTTTACGATACTTAAGGAAAATTTCATAATTTTTTTAACCCCAAGAATGCTTTAACAAAATAAGGTAGTTGAATGCAAAAATAGAACCCTTTAAGAGATGGCTTAAACTATACTAAATGAATCTAGCTTACTTAAATATTTTTGGGTCAAAGTTATTCACATGACATGTTATGTGTCAAACTGAGTTTTAATTCATCCCTTGTTAAAAAAAAAAAAAAAAAAACTCCTTATGAGCTATAGAATAGGAAAAAGTTTCAAATCAATTATTTCAAGGTCTTTTAATGCAAGTTTTTCATATTAAGCACTAAAGATAACCTTCAAAATTTTGATTCAAAAGCTAATAAATATATCTTTCTGGGATACTCTTTAAATAGTAAAGTATAGAGTTTTTAATAAGAGATTATTAATAATTGAAGAGTCTGTGTACATTAATTTTGATGAAACAAACCCCTTTAACCTAAGAAAGGAAGATGTTTTAAATGATATAGGTGCGATTAAGCAAATCAAGGAAGTGAGCTCAATAAACGCACTAAGTGAGAAAGCACAAAATAATGGTGCAAATGTTGAAAATTAGTAACTGAAGTAAGCACATAAAATCTAGAAAATTTTGCTAACTTGTACAACATGGTACAAAAAGTGCTTAAAGAGTAGAGGCACATAGGTAAATATTCTAAGATCAAATCATTGGTAATGTATTTGATTCCTTTAGAACTATATCATCATCTAAGAACACTAACACTAATATTGCACTCATTTATTAGGTAGAGCCAAAGTATGTATAAGATGCATTGATTAATGAGCAATGGGTGTATGCTATAAAGGATAATTTGAACTAATTTGAGGGTAACCAAATGTAAACCTTAGTTCTTAGACCTAAAGACCATTATATAATAAATACCAAGTAGGTCTTTCAAAACAAACTTTATGGGAGTGGGAAAATAATGCGAAACAAGGTTTGACTTATTACTAAAGAATATAACCAAGATGAAAGGATAAATTATGATAAAACCTTTATACCTACAACTAGTTTAAAAGTCATTCACATTTTGCTTGCATATGTATCTTATATGAACTTTACTTTATATCAATATATGTGAAAAGTGTATTTTCTTAATAGTTTTATTGTTAAGGAAATGTATATTGTACTCTATTTTTTTAGAGTACTAAATATCTGGTCATGTCTTTAAACTATCTAAAACCCTTTACAAATTAAAGCAAACTCTTTAAGTTTAGTAAGAGCAACTTAGCTCATTTTTTATTGAGAAAGGATTCTCAGAAGGTAAGGTAGAGACCACTTTTGTTCGCAAAAGTGAAAGGAATTTGCTTTTCAAATGGAAAAGGAAGTCAAAATAAGTATAATGGGAAGAACTTAGTTTCTTTCTAGGCTTACGAATTAAGCAAAGCTTGGATGGGATCCTTATTAGGCAAACAAAGTATGCGACATAGATTTTGAAAAAGTTTGGAATGGAGGACTCAGAGCCTTGTGGTACATTAATGCAAACATTTATTAAGCTTGATAAGGATGCAAATGGTAAGAAGGTAAATGATAAATAATATTAAGGTACAATTAAAAGCCTTTTTTACCTTATGATGATTAGGCATGATATTATATTTGTTGTTTTACTTTATGCACGTTTTCAATCATCAATCACAAAGTTTTATTTAGTTGCATTGAAAAGCATACTTTACTATCTCAAAGGGTCAACCTATTTAGGTTTATAATACCATGGAATTGAATTTTTTAACCTTGTTGCTTATTCAGACTCCAATTAGGCTAATGATAGGCTTAATTAAAAAAAAAGACTACTAGTACATGTCAATTCTTAAGAAATGCATTAGTTTTATGGTTTAGCAGGAAGCAAGGATCAATAGCATTTTTCATGGTTGAAACTGAATACCTAGTAGCAAATAGTTGTTTACAACTTCTTTATGTTAAGTAAACCCTTGAAGACTTTAAGTTGCACTTGTTTAAAGTGTTAATCAATAGTGATAACACTAACACTATTAACCTTACAAAGAATCTCATTCATCATTCTAAAACCAAGTATATAAATTTAAAACATCATTTTAATAGAGATTATGTTCTCAAAGAGGATGTCATTCTTGAGTTTATGAAGGCAAATGATTAGCTTGCTAATATTTTCATAAAGCTATTGGAGTTTTTCTTACCACAAGCTTTAACTTACTGATGTACTACCCTTTTTATACTTAACTAGTAAAAATATTGTTTTACCCTTGCATAGGTTGCTCATACTCCAAAATGATCTTTTATTATAAAGTCATACATCACTTTAATTAATTGGTTTCTCAACTCTCCATGATTTCTCACTTAAATTTAATTCTTGCACTTCAAAATTCCACCTTTCAATCTGTATTTAGAGTTTCTTACTTAACTTATAATAGCTTGAATAAACTCATCCCTTTTATGGTTTTTAATGATATCTTCCATTCACTATGGAACTACTATGGAGATAACATGACACGACCCTTTAATTGCTTTAAAAGTGCATTAGTAACTTTGTTTTCAAAGCCATTTTTATAGTGGATCCCATAATATAACCTCAAAAGTTTAGTTATGTCCTTCTATTACATATAAGTGTGAAGCCTTTATTGTAAGAGGTATTTGTTACTTTTTATCTTTTCTTAACATAATATTGCTACTTTATTACCCCTATTAAGATTGCAAGAAATTTTTTTTCTTATATAGATAACCCTCTACTCTTTGAATTGAAAGGCTTGTTAAGATAAGCTTGAAATTGTTTATTTTGAATGAGTATAGCTCTTATATCAACATTATAAGCATCCATTTCCTTTAATTTCTTAAATGCCAACTGAGCCTCTTAGCTCCAATAAAAGCTTTCTTTGTGCAACAAATCTATCAAAGACTTGCTTAAAATGCCATAACCTTTGCTTAAATTTTTGATAATAGTTTGTTTAACCCAAAAATCCACACAAACCCTTCACTAAATAGGGCATTGATCACTTCTACATTACTTTTATCTTTGAAGGATCTATAGAGACTCTTTTTGATGAAATTAAATGCCTAAGAAATTCGATTTGTGTTTGTTCGAGAGAATATTTAGATAATTTTACAAACAATTTATACTTATATAAGAGGAACAAGACTTGCTTCAAATGTTTAGCATACTCTTATAAGTTGGAGCTATAAAATAATATATTGTCAAAGAATACAAGTATAAATTTATGAAGAAAAGGGGCAATGAAATGATTCATCAATGAATAAAAAGTAATTGGTGTATTTGTTAAATCAAATGACATTACCTTAAATTTGTAGTGCCTTCATTGTATTTAAAATGTTGTTTTTGCTATGTCACCTTCCTTTATTTGAATATGATAGTAACCTGCTCATAAATCCAACTTGGAAACAAACTTGGATCTAAGCAATTCATCTAACAAGTCATTGATGATAAAATTGAAAATTTATCCTTAATTGTGATAGTGTTTAAGTGTTGGTAGTTGATGCAAAATCTCCATGATTTATCCTTTTTCTTAATAAATGGAACTTAAGAAGCAAATGGGCTTGAACTATTTTGAATAAGTTTTACCTTCAAAGTCACCTAGACTTACTTTTCAATCTCAGCCTTAAAATAATAAGGGTAGCAATATGGTTATACATTCACTAATGATATGGCCTTATTCCCTAAAGGGCAATAACAAGTGAAGCTCTTTAAATACATTTTTAAAGAGTTACAATATTACTTTCAACATTTTAAGAATGTTATATAAAAATGAATAAGTAAACAGAATGTATAAGTAGGTATGTTTATCAAAGTCCATTTTTTAATAAACAAACTTTACGATTTTTTTTTTTTGTAACTATAACTGGGCCTAGTTTTTAGGTTTGCTCAATTAGTTCAATTAATTACCCATCTCTCTTGAAAGAAATCTTTATGGCCATAAAGTCTAATGTTAATAGGCTATAGGCTTAGAGCCAATCCACTCCCAATATGACATTGCATGTTACTAAAGGAATTAACCACATCTATATGGTGAACAAATGGTCTTGCATCTTTCAAGTGAACATAGGGAATTTCTTTATGCAAAACAACTTCTTATTATTATCTACCATAACAACCATGATTACCATTGTTTGCAAATTTTACTACAAGTCTTGAGCTACCCTCAAATCAAGGAAATTGTAGATGTTACCTATATCGATGAGTACCACCAATTATTTATGATTTATATGACCTAAAAGCTTAAATGTGCTAGGTTTAAAGTTGCTAAAAATGGCATTAAGTGAAATTTTCCCAGAGGATTTATCAACTATCTCCATTATGCTTAGTGTCTCCTTAACAAGTTCTCTATTCACCTTCATTTCTTGGCCCTCTAGCAAATGTAATTGATTTTTCTAACATTAATGGCTTTATGAATACTTCCCCCACATCAATAGTAGTCCTTGGAGCATTTACTTTCTTCTTATGTTTTCATGTCAAGCCTTGGAGTTAGTTTAAAGTTAGCAATCATTGATTTATAACCTATGAAATTTGTCATAATTAAAGTAGAGAATGTTTTGTTGGGTTCAATCTTTTTTTGGGAGGCATTAATGGCTATCTTCTATAACATAGCTAATTCCATCACTTCTTTTAATGTCAAGGGTTTCATCATCTTTATAATGACTCTAATTTCATTTATTAGACCACTCATAAACTTGGGCATAAAGAAAGAATCACTTAAAAAGGGATTTCAACTTAAACCAATGAATAGAGCTCTTTAAATTGCTTATAATAGTCACAAACATAACCCATATGCTAAAGTTTAAAGAACTCCATTATGTTTGATAATAATAAATCTTTAAGTTGATGATAGAAATGGAACTTAAATTGCCTTTAAGTTGCATTAGGTTTGACTGTTACCTAACCTTGAAACCAAACATTGACTTTACCATTAAGATATATCACTACTATCTCAATCTTAAAATCTTCAAAGATTTCATAAATTTGGAAGTAATAGTTGCACTTTTTAAACTAAATGATATTATTAATGTTATAACATATCTTTTAAGCCAAAAAAAATTATGTATTGTAACATATCAAAAACAAAATGTTCTAATTAGTTATTATTTAGACAACAATAGCCAATATTAGTATAATTAAATATTATAATAGTTCTTTTTTTATTACTAACAATAATTAATAACTTACTCCTAACAATTAGGATTCAAATTGACAGTAACAAAAAAACAATTATAATGCAGTAGGTTACAAAGATTATCTTTTTATAATATAACAAACCTTTCCACTAGTAAGCACTTTACGAGTAAAGTTAAAAAACTAACTCAATCTTTTAATTAACCAAACAATATGTCATAAATTGTTGAAAATGATGTGTTCAAGAATAAGATGAAGAAACTAATTTGTATTATTCATGATATAATAACTCATAAAATGAAACAATTTAATAAAAGGTAACTGCTAATAATAACTAATGACCTTAATACATATTAAGGTACATAAAAGCTACTAATGGACATAAGACTATTAATTTTCTCAATATATGACTTAAACCTTTTAAAATATATTAATTTTTAACACTAATTAGTTATTATTTATACAACAATAAATAATATTAATATAATTAAAATTATAATAGTTTTTTTCATCAATAACAATAACTAACAACTTACTCCTGACCATTAAGATTTAAATTGACGTTAATAAAATGAGAAAGAAAAAAACATGAGACTAGGATTTGAGAATGGACAACTTTCTTTCTTAATCATGATTATTTTTTAAAAAATACATCCCTTTAATCTATGTGATTTAAAAGTGGAAAAAGGTAACACTCACCTTAAGAAATAAATTGAATATAATACAAATCAAGAAATAAATTCAAGCTAGTAAAACAAAAATAATAATTTCAAGAGGCATGTCCTTATTATTTTTGTGGTCTTACAAAATTTCACAATGATAAAAACAAATTCAACTTAGAAAAAAGAAAATTAGCATTGTAGAAATGAGGTAAAGAAAAAAGTAAGATTTTTATTTTTTTATTGGTGAATAATTTCATCATTTTTAATTATAGTTATACAATCACTTCTTTTTTAAGCCCTAATCTGACTATCATAAAATTTTTTCTTAGAGTTTTCATCATTAATATTCAACTATTGAGCAAACAATATATAAAAGAAAAATTCTCCCTTTTGTTAATCATATGGCTCTTTAGTTAAATTCATTAAAAATTGGCAAGAAAAATAAGATTTTACTAATCATATTAAGTTTTTTTTGGGATTTTTGTCCACCTTTTTTTTATATAAATAATTCACCTTTTATATTTACTCGTTTACCCTTTCACACCCTTTTCTCCTTATATTTATCCTATTACCCTTTCACACCCTTTTCTGTCAATCATCTAGTATTGGTACCATGTGGTACTACATCATCCCAATTTTTCCAAGTTAAAGATTACTTAATAATTTTGTATTAACATGGTAATAAATTATTTTTAAAAATTTTGAAAATTAGAAATTAATTATAAAAATTTGAAAAAATTTCAAAAAAATCTAAAAATTAGAAATTAATTTTGATCAACAAAAGAAATTCTTAAGAAAAATTTTAAAAATAGAAAAAAATCTAAGGAAAGAAATGAATTTTCAAAAATTATGAAAATAATTCTAACAAAATTTTTTAAAATAGAAATTAATTTTAAAAATTTTGATAGATATAAATTAATTTTGAAAAATTTTAATGTTTAACTCTAGTATTATACTTGGTGGACACCCTTTACTCCTCCTTTTATAACACCCAAGATAACATTATAGTCACACTATTTTTTTAATTTTTTAAATTAATTTAGAATTTACTTTTATTTTTTTAAAATTAATTTGTATTTTTTAAAATTTTATCAAAATTAATTTCTATTGTTATAAATTTTTTGTTTTTAAAAATTAATGTAGAATTTTTTTAGCACTTTCAAATTAATTTTTAATTTTTTATAAAATTTTAAAAATAAGTTATTGTCATGCTAATACAAATTATCAATGTGCCCTTTAACTTGGTAAAATTAGGATGATATGGTAACCAATAATAGAGAATTGACAAACAAAGGTATAATATAATGACAAAACAAATGCAAAAGGTGGATTCTAAAAGAAATAAAAAAGGATGGTAGACAAAAATCCCAAAATGGCTTAAGATTGTAGCCAAAATCTTATTTTTTGCCTTAATAATTATTTCTTACTTTGTTATTTTTTTTTAAATTCTAGTTTAAGGTCAATTAAATTGATTATATATGTATATTAATGTTGTTAAAGTTGAGAGAAAATTGGTGATTTTTAGCAATTAAAAATTTTTTAATTGACTTTCACGTTTTGTAGTATTTGAGTTATATTATTGTTTTTTCCTTTCTCTTAACCAAATTGCTCCATTTTAGATATTAATTTTTTATTTAAGTAAATTTCCCTTAAATTGATGTCTATAATTGATCATAATAACATTATTGAGTAAAGGTTTAATTTTGAATTTAATTATAATTGATATATAAAAATAAAATCTACTTCATCTTTTAGTCAATTACTCAATTTTAATTTTTTTTAATTCCTTTAACATAAGTCTAAACTTAAAAATACTTAAATTAATTAAGATACTAGTTATATTTAAAAGAAAATTAATTTAATTGAGTATTTCTCTAAAAAAATATAATATAATTTTGTTATTTTAACACTTTTTATAAAATATGTAAAATTTGTACAATGTGTGGGTCTAAACCTAATGTTTATATGTATATTATTATTATTATTGAAATTAAGAAAATTCAATACTTTTGAGCAATTGTTTAAGTTAAAGAGGCTTATTTAATGGCTTTTGCTTATTTTTACAATTTTTTTTAGTAAACTCTTATAATTTATAATATTTGACATTAACTTAATTATTAGTTTATAATCTTTTTTAGTATTTTATTATAATTAGAATTTCAACATATGTCAAATCCTTTTTTTACACTATAAAATTAAGTATATTTGATTTATATTATTATTTTCCTACTCTTTCTTAACCAAATTATTTAATTTCAAATATTAGTTTTTTTACCCAAACAATTTTTCTTTAAGATTATTGTCTTTAGTTGAATATAGTAATATGATTGATTAAAGTTTTGATTACAAACTTAGTTACAATTGATATGTAACAATAAATTTTACTTCATCATTTAATTAATCATTTAATTTTAATTTTATTCAATTTCCTTAATACAAGTTTAAATTTAAAAATTTTTAAATTAATTACAATATTAATTATAGTCAATAACCAAATTAATTTTAATTTTATTTAATTATTTTTTCTAAATCTAAATTAGAAACAAATTAAATTAATTAATTAATATTAGAAGTATAATTTAAATTTATTATTTTAATATTTCTTATTTTAATAAAGAGATTGCTAATGATTCCATAATCTTTATGGCTACCAAATCTGTGGTTAAAGTTACCAATAATATAAGTCCAAATGGTAAAAATTAAATGTAGATTTGTTGATAGCCATTTAGTTGATAATAAAATAATAAAGTGCATAATGATATGCATAAAAGGGGGAAAAATGACATAAACATTGATGTAAAAATGGAGATGTAAGTAACTGCCAAGTTTAGTAAGTTAGCATGCATTATTATAGAGCTCTTAATGGGATAAACCAAAAAATAGCTTTCAATCTTTCTAATTTTTTCAATATAATATTAAACTTTTTTTTTTCAATTTAATCCTCAACATTACTAATCATTTTCAATGTAGTTCTCTTAAAGTTGAAAAGTAAGTTAGACATTATATTTGATAATCAACGTATAGAAATATGTTGTCAATATGCATTTTCTCATGTACTTTTGTACATTTAGTAATCCTTGTTCATGGAAATATGGTATTTGGGGATATACCTTGCTTGTCAATACGCATCTTTGTACGTATTTTTGTACATTGCCATCAATAAGTTTTTTTTTAAAGATAATTTATTAGTCATAATAAATTCATAATAAAAATTTTAATCAATAATGCTATTATAATAAACTATCATTCAAGGAAAACTATTTTGGTGAAAAAAAATAATATTTAAAATTAAAAAATATAGTTGAGAGAAAGTAAAAGAATAATAATATAAATCATATATGCTTGTAATTTTATAATGTGACAAAGAGAATTAGTTGCATATTAAAATTTTAATTTTATTTAAATGTTAAGGTAAATTATAAATTAATTATTAAATTAATATCAAATATTAAAATAATAAGAATCTACTAAAATAATTTTAAAATTAAGTAAATTTTGACATATAAGTAAAATTGATGACATTGTAAAAGAAAAATAGCTAAATTTGTTTTTAATATTGGCAATATATATTTATTTATAGATATAGATTTCATTTAAATTCTAAATTCCTTAGTATGCTTATATAATTTGTATTAGTTAATACTAATTTATAATATTTTTAATATTTTATTAAAATAAATATTTTAATATATACCCGATTTACTTTATTTACTCATTAATAATATAACATGTATTACAATTTTTTCAATTTGTATTAGAAATATTTTACATACATCTAAATTAAATAATCATAATTAAGAAAAATGAAAAAAATATATTAAAAAGGAATAAAAAAATTATAAATTTTTTTTTATTTTTTTAGAGAGGAAAATATTTTTAAATTTATTTATTTTTTAAATTAAATACAAGTTGTATTTGTTATCATTGATATCTTTGTTTATCCCCCCATAAAAAAACTCACTAGTATTATTAAATTTCAATTAAACTCTCTTATAACTAATCTAAGTGTCAATTAATTTAGAAATTAATATTATATAATTAATATAAATCTCTTATTTATATTTAAGGTTAGTGTAGTAAAAAAAGAAAAAAGAAATTTAAACTCAAATAAAAATACTTCATATGTTCCCACCGTTTTCTTTCTCCTCGGAGCCCAATTCCTTCTTCTGTCTTTGCTAAAGACTTAAACCGCTGCTGCTTTCACTTACTCCCTCACCCTCCGATCCCCATTCGCCGCCGGCGCTCGTCCCGCCTCCTCCGGCCGGCATGCGTACGGCGCTGGTTTCATTGTGAAAGGATGATGCGTACAAATGCGTCAGCTTCGAGGTATGCTTATGATTTTGGTTATTCTTCTGCCGGTAAAACGCAATCACGGAAATCGAAATCATTGAGAGAAAAGCGCTGGAGAAATGTCGATGATGTTCTGAATTTGTTTAATCAGATGGCTGAGAAGCAGCCTCTGCCTCCAATTGGCACTTTCAATCAACTTTTCGGTGAATTGGTTAGAAGGAAACATCACGGAGCGGTGGTCTCCTTGTTTAGGCAACTGGAATTTTTGGGGATTAGATATGACATAACCGGCCTGAATATCTTGATTGACAGTTTCTGTCGTTTGAAACGCGCCGAGTTTGGTTTTTCCATTTTCGGGAAATTTTTTAAGCTTGGGTTTTCTCCGCACCGTGAGACGTTTAATTCTCTCATCAATGGACTTGTTACAGTGGGCGACATCAACAAAGCAGTGAGCTTTTTTGATGATATGGTGTCGAAAGGCTATCGGGCCGATCTCCTTACGTACAGCACCATATTGAAAGGTCTGTGTAGGCTTGGAAATAATAGAGGGGCTCTTCAGTTCTTCAAGTTAATGGAAGAAAGGGGTTGTGAGCCAGATCTGGTGGCGTATAGCACAATCATTGACCGTCTTTGCAAGGATAGGCTAGTAAATGAGGCCTTGAATCTCTTCTCTGAAATGTTGGCTAAGGGAATTTCACCGGATGTTTTAACGTATAGCTCCTTGATCTATGGTCTTTGCAAGTTGGCCCAATGGAAGGAAGTTACGAGGTTGCTTGAAGAAATGGCTACTAAGAATATCGTGCCAAATGTAGTGACCTGTACCATTTTGATTAATGCATTTTGCAAAGAAGGAAAGATTTTAGAGGCCCAACAGGCATTTGACAGGATGATCCATAATGGTATTGAGCCCAATATTTGTACTTATAATACATTGATGGATGGATATTGTTTGACAAATCAAATTGATAAGGCTAGAAGCACGTTAAGCAGGATGGTTGCTAGGGGATGCAAGCCTGATGTTTTTAGTTATAATATACTGATTAATGGCTATTGCAAGCGTCGAAGAATCGATGACGCAAACAGACTTTTTGCCGAAATGTGTCGTAAAGGATTGATTCCTGATGTCGTCACTTACACCACTCTTATGAGAGGTTTGTGCCGAATAGGGAGGCTTTGGGATGCCAAACAGCTTTTTGAGGAGTTGGGTTCCAGGGGCAACCTTCGAGATTTGGTGACATTCTCGACTATGATAGGTGGCTTAGGTAAATATGGCTATCTTGAAGAGGTAATAAAACTGCATAAAGCAATGCAAGAGAGAGGGCTAGATCTTGATATTGTGGTTTATAATAGCCTTATTGGTTGTATGTGCAATGCTGGGATTGCTCGAGTGGCAAGAGGCCTCTTTTCCAGTCTTTTCAGAAAAGAGTTGCTGCCTAATGTTGAGACATATAACATCATAATTAAGGGACATTTCAGAGAAGGTTTGCCAAGGCAAGCATATGTTTTGTTTAGAAAAATGAAAAATTATGGTTGTTCACCTAATATTGGCTCTTATAATGTGATGATCCAAGGGTTCCTCAAAAATAATGACTCATCCAGAACACTGCAACTAATGAATGAGATGGTTAGGAAAGGTTTCTCTCCTGATTCATCTACAGCAGGCATGTTATTGGACTTGACTTTGCATTGATTTATGTTAAGTCCATAAAGTGGAAATGGGAGGTGACTGTCAATGTCCATGCTGCTGCCTTGTGTTTACTGCTTTTGTGCAAATGATGGGAAACTGCATCATGTTCTTTGGCCCTTTTCCTCTTGTAAGTCATTGAGACCACTGTATTATTTATTTTAACAGGAATTTTCTTATTTACATACACAGGAGGTTTAAGTCACTGCATTTGCAATGGAATTGTGATATTGTTGTTTGATCTGCATTATTAGCCAATTCCTAAAGTTTAGGAAGTTGGAGAAATTCAGGGAGCTACTCTCTGTAAAAGTGTTGTGGTTCTTGATTAAATTCTTAAGTCTCAAATTGATATCTAGTTCATCTCTTTGCTCCTGTTCTTTTAAATACATGTTTTTACTGCTTTTGTGCTCTGTCTGTTGAAATTTCATGTACCCTTCTGTGGGAGATTTGCCTACTTTCTGAAACCTATACATGTTGGGTGCATTTGAAGGAGTTGTTTTTGTTTTTTATATTTGTGGACAAATTATAATTGCTCTTATAATGTTATGATCCTATGATTTTTTGAAGATGACTAGTCATCCCATGCAATAAAACTTGGGAATACAATGGTCAGAAAAGGGTATACGCCACAGATTCATCAGAGAAGTTTAAGAAGAGAAAGGATTGAATTTGATTCACTGTAGTTCAGAAAACCAGATTGCAGACCTAATGACCAAGGCATTACCAAAGGCTAGATTTGAGAATCTGAGAAAGGAGATTGGCATGGCAAACAGAAGTGCCGAGGACAAAAATGAAGGCTTTTGCACCGTTGCTTTTGTTTTTGCTCAAATTCATCATGATTCTCACCCAGGCTCAAAAGAAAGTTACAGTTTTCTGAAGCAAGGGAAGATGCAGATCAAGACAGCTCATTTCCCTGTATTTTCTATTGTATTTGAAGCTCTGCTGTTTAGGATTTGCTTGATTTGTGAAGTGCAGCGTTTTGGACTTGCAAATGTTGCCCAAAGCCCTGAAATTTTGTCAGAAAAGCTGCCAAGCTTTCAAAGCTAGTTTAAACTATTTACATACTGGAAAAGAATGATTTTATGTAATCATCTGTAATGCTGATCTAAAGGATCATTATTGGCATAAATGCAGTGATTTTTGTCTAGAATTTAATTTGAATTCTTCTCCCTCCCCCCCGCAACCTCCCCCTCTCTCTGTGCATTTGTCAACCTTCGGTTTTAGTTTCAGTCAGGAACATATTCTGATTCAAAGCTCTTAAAATCAACGTCGATAAAGGTAAGTTTGAAGTTTGATTTCACTGTAATTGAACGCAAATAATTGGTATTCAGGTTTCATATTCAGGGTCTTCTGAATTTATAAATTTAGTTTTGCTTGTATTTGAAAGAAACAAGAGAAAGAAAAGAACTTTTTTTCTCTCTTCCTTCGGCATCTCCATCATTGTGCCGTAATGAAAACGAACCTGCCTTAATTATTTCCTGAATGACTAAATGACAATAACATGGATATAAACAGGTTCTTGTTGAATCAGTCATACGGTCATTGAAAAAAAAAAATGTAGTACAATAGAATACAAGACAATCTGTTGATCATTGATCTGCACCTTATAATTTACGAAAGGTATCTAACTACTATAATACTCCTCTTCTTCCAGCTTCGTGGCATCAAACTAAACAGAAAGCAACATGGGGATTTGCCCCTCACCAGCAGGCCAGCCAACTGCCTTGATAGAGAGACAACCGGGCGGAGTTCCTGGAATGTAAACTTGTTTTGCACGGTTGTCCAGCGACCAAGTTATAACTATGTAAACCAACTCAATTACCATCTTGGGGAATTACAAGGTTGCCTTTCTATTGTTGTCTCGCATGGTGATGGTTCCAATGAGATATGGAGGGTGATGAAGGATTACAATGTTCAGGCATCTTGGATCAAACAATTTGTTATTGGCAATCATGTGCCTAGATGTTTCAGGATGGACATGGCTCCGCCTGTCAGGCCAAGAAACATGGGTATCCTGTCCGAGGTTTTAGAGTTTTATGTCGATTGGAGAACGAGGACATTGTCTACCTATACAGGGGTAGGTCTCTGGTTTCTTACAACCCAGATTGCGATCAACACAAAGACCTCAATTTTCAAGGGCTTCCCCCTTGAATTCCGTGCATTTGCTCATGTGGGCAGCCTAATTTCTGTTAACACATTGCTTGCTAACCACGTAAGGACACAGTGATGAACAAGATTGGGTTCTTTCTCTTGTTGAGATGCTCTTCAGAAATATCGCCTGAGGAATTTCTTTATTAGCTAAAAGACTCTTAAAGTCCTCCAATGGCTTAAAAAGTGATTGTGAGATTGCAAGTTTTTTATTTTTTATTTTTCTCTTTTACCCCATTTTTTGTTTTTTTTCCTTTACCTTTTTCTTCCACAATGGGCAAGAAGAAACATAGGAACTGAACTTTAGATCCTTTGCAAAGTAAGATTGAAAGATCTGATAGAAAATTGTAAAATTAAAATCTTAATCAACACACTCTTATCAAAAAAATACTAGAATTAAATATTTTTAATAAAAATATCATTTTTATTATTTTTTTAAAAATTTATTTTTTTGAAATTTAATTAAATATTAATTTTATTTTTGTCAAACGCTACATCACAATTTTGTGGCAACTCGCAAGCAATGAGATAAGCAAAAAGTCTTTGCAATTTAAATATGTATTCCATGGAATCAAAATGGGGTCAACTCCCACCAAAGGGTAATGGCATAGCAAGGTGATACCTTTACCCATTTAAAATCCAACTTGTTAGCTGTCAATAGACAATTGGAATTTGTTTACTCCCCAATTTTTTTCACTACAATGCTGCCATAAACTTTCCATTATAATAATGAAAATTCCTTAGTCATTAATCCTCACAACACTAAACTTTGAATAGCAATAAATTATATGGTGAATGCTGCATTTGTATTTTATTCCCTAATTCTATATTGTATTATATTGTGATCCACAGGAAAGGAAGAAAAGAAAAGCAAAAGGGTGAAGTCCTCTATCAAAATTCGGATCTTATTGAACAGCTACCTGATTACTGGGAAAACTACCTAAGAATACTAATAGCTTTTCATAGATGTCCTGCAAAAGAAATTGTCTTTCAACTGAGTGAAGTTTTGTTCAATGCAGGTATACCAGAACACATCAAGTTGCCATTTTACTCAAATTTCACTGTTCAGCTATTGAATCAGAGTATACGCTTATACTCTGAAATTTCACACCAAGATAAAAAGGTATATGCGTGTACATCAACTATGATTAGAGACAGAAAAGACACCATTTGCCTCAAGAATCTTTTTCCAAAAAGCTTCAACTGGTGGAAAAGAACCACCAACTTCAGGATTAGTATTTAGCATTGGTAGTGGGGATCTATCCAAGTATTCAATTTGCAAACCCTGAACCGAACTCCTTGCTTAGCTCAATTGCTACAAAATAGAGAAAACAGAACACCAAACCATAACAATTCATCAGAACCACACGCACCAAGCTCAAAAATCAAAGCAAAGATTCCAGCTTCGCGAAAGAATCACCTAAAACAGTAAAGAACATTAACTAACAAAAGGGGCAAAAAAAAAAGAAAAAAACAAAACAATTAACATATGGGAAGAGAAAATTTGTGTTATTATAGAAGGACGAAGTAGGCCAAGGTCGACTGAGGCTTTCCAAGAGAGACCACTTGAACACTACCTTTGTTGTCACCGATAGAATTTTTCAATTAGTTTGTGTTCAAATATTTTCAAATAATAATATTATTAATAACTTATTTATAATATAACTTGATAGTAAAGAACAATTATATATATTATTTTATTATTAAAATTATAATTTTGAATATTAATTTGAGTATTAATAATATATATATAACTAATTTTCTCTCTTCCTAACACACATGAGAACTTTATTTAAAAACATATAATTATAATAAAAGTTAAAAGAGAAAAATTAATTATTAAATTAAGACAAACTCTTTGAATGTATCAATAATTTTAATTTTATAAATTCAAGTATATTATTTATAGTATTATTTATATAAAATTATTTATTTTTTAAATTCAAAATTAATGTTTAATAAGAATTTTTTTATTAAAAAATTTAACAAGTAGTATTAGAGTGTGTATTTTGAAATTGAATATTTTCTATATAATGAAGCTTATATTTATCTAATTTTATCATATTTGAGTTTTTAGTTGAGCCCTTAAAGAGTTATGGTTTAAGTATAGGAATTATATAATTATTGAAAATAAAGTTGCACATACAATGATAAAAATATATTTATTTATATAATAAAACAAAAGGGAAAAGGAAATTTATGTCTCCCTCGAAACATAGGGCAATTATTAAATTCCTTTTCTAAAGAAATAACGAGCTAGTTGAATATTGTACACTTTGCAATTTTACAAATCCTTATGGTGATTAAAGATACTCAAGTATAATACAAAAATTATAAATTTTGGCACTTGAGGAAAGAATAAGAGTAGTCCGTCTAAGAAATTATTAATTCCATATTTTACAGATACCCAAGTATAATACAAAAATTATAAATTTTGGCACTTGAGGAAAGAATAGGAGTAGTTCGTCTAAGAAATTATTAATTCCATATTTTACAGGTTAAAGGATAGTCACTAAAATTATATATATAAAAAAAAATTGCAATAATTTTTGGGTTGTACTACATAATTGTATGGCTTGTTCAAATGCATATAGGTTGTAGTCATTAATGAAATTCAAAAGCATAGACTTAACAAACTTGTAAACTTATATGTTGTGATATTTGTTATTAAATTTATTTTCATATGCATGTATTAAGGTTATAGTTTGTTAGTCACCAAAATCACTAAAATAATATATTTAATGTTATGCATATATTATGATTATAATTTGATTATCACCAAAATGACCAAACTAGAATGTTGAATTTGACATGCGTGTATTATTATTATATTTTATTAGTTACCAAAGTGAACAAACTAATATGTTTAACAATATATATAAGTAAGTTATTTATTTATAAATTTAATGAAATACTTATAAATGAAAAATGATTGGATAAATTAATATTATTAATTATTGAAATTTTAGGATTTATTCAAAAATAAATTATTATTTCATTATTAATAATATAATTGAGATATATTAATATTTTGGTCAAATATATTTGATTAAAAAATATTTAATTACTTATTAAAATTAATGATATTACTTATAATAATGTATTATAAGATTTTCCAAATGAGACCTACAAGATATTTTAATTATTTTATTTGATTTATGATTAATTATGAGTATTTATAATTATATAATTATTATAATTTACTTGCATATTTCAATTGTTGTTTAATTCAAGGATTAAATTTCTTAAAATGATATGAATAAATCAATAATTACTTAAGTATTATAAATATTGACTTATATTATTAATGAGCAAACCTATTATTATTACAGATTTAAAGAGTGAGTAAGAGAAGTTACATTAGTAAGTTTAGAGATGAAATAACATATTGAATCTTATATTTTTAAAAGTGATTATTAAGAATAATAATAAGGAAACTATTTTGCAAATAAAGCAAAAAAATATTTGTAATGTGTGGAAAGAAAATTTTATTGTATAGACAAATCACTTACTAGTACTCTTATGACAGAATACGCGACCATGAAGTTTATTAGATCACAAATTATATAAGAGTACATTATTGAAATAACTAATTTTGCAACAAAATTTAAAATTTTAAGATTAATAGTAAATAACTTTTTTTATTACAGTTCATTTTAAACTTACTATCTCTTAAGTATAAGTTGTTTCAAATTCATTATAATATTATAAAAGAGAAGTGGGAATGTTAATGATTGGCTAATATGCTCGTTCAAAAGAAAACAAGACATAAAATTAAGTAACATCATTAATTGTAAGGCTAAGAAAACTAAGAAATAAGTGAAAGTGAAAGTCAACCAATTTAAACAAAAAAAACAAAAAGAAAAAGCCTACTTATACTCCCCATGCTAAAAAGAGGAAACAAAATGTGTGATAAGTGTTAATTTTGTAAAAAAGGTTGGACACTATTAGAAAAATTGTCCAAAACATAAAGTTTGATTCAAAAGAGAGAAAAATTAAAGATCTTAATATGTTTTGAATCAAATTTAATTAAAATTTCTTATAATAATTGGTAATTTGATACAATGGTACTATTCATGCATCCATAACAATACAATGATTCATTATAATTTGATTGTTTCATTTAATATAAGAATATAAACATTTTAATGTATTCTTATAAATTTTAATGTATTCTTATAAATATTTTATATCAATTGAAATATGATAGAGTTTAAAAGAATTCTTATTTATTATATATCATAATATTGGAATTAAATGTAATATGATAAATCAAAATTTTATTTTTTTATGGTATAAATATTTGAGTCATATATCCAAAAAAATACTAATAAGATTAGTCAATAATAAGATTTTTTTGAATCTAAATTTTGTTGATCTTAGAATGCATGGATTACATTAAGTGTAAGCAAACCAAACATAAAATGAAAGAAGTCACAAGAAGCACCAAACTTCTTAAAATTATACATACCGATCTTTATAGGCCTTTCAACACTTCAGATCTTAATAAAGAATTGTATTTTATTACCTTTATAGATGTTTTTTTACATTATAATTATGTCTATTTGTTTCATGAAAATTTCAATCATTAAATATCTCTGAGGTATATACAAAGGATATTAGAAATAATTAGACAAAATGTGAAAATAGTAAGATCTTATAATAGTGATAAATATTATAAAAAATATGATAATTTAGGATAGTGTCAACATCTATTTATGAAATTTCTCAAAAGTCATAACATATATGTATGGTAAACTATATTCTATATTAGGTACATCTTAGTAAAAGGTGTGACAAAAAAGTATAATTAGACATTAACAAATATGATCATAAGCATTATGAGTAACTCTTCTTTACCTAAATTTATATGGATGTATGTAATTAAAACCACAAATTATTCGTTAAATAGAGTTCTTAGTAAGGTAGTTTAAAAAACTCTTATTAAACTATAAAGAGGAAGAAACCTAGTTTAAAGTACTTAAATGTTTGAAGTTACTCAGTAGAAGCAACAATTCATATAAAAAGAAATTAAACTCTCAAATGATTAATAACTACCTTATTGGTTACTTAAAGAAGTGTAAAAGGTATAAGTATAATTCAAAAATTGTAAAAATTGGTAACACAAGATTCATTGATAATGGTGAAGTTAGTGAGAGTAATGAATGATAAAATATAGATATAAAAGAAATTAAAGTAAATATTTGTTTACCTATAATAGTTCTTTTACTAAATATTATTCTAGAAATCAAAGAACATCAGGATGAAAAGATATTTTCTAAAGAAACTAACTCACAACTAACTAATATAAACAGACCACAAGAGGTAGTATTAAAAAAATCTAAGTCAATTATTTTGACCGATTGATATTAGAATTTATAAGATCTAATTTTGTTTTCACATTTTATAGAAAATATTCATTAAAAATGATTATAACATTATTAACTCAATATAATTTAGAATTGTATAAGATATATGTGAAAATTGCCCTTTTTTATTAGAAATTTTAAAAAGGAAGTTTACATGGATAAAATGGTAAAAGGTGTGACAAAAAAGGAAAATTGCCTTTAGTCAACACTAAGGATAAATATGGATTGAAAGAACTTTTCTTATAATGATATATTAAATTCAATGATATCATAATATCTTTTGAATTTAAAAAAGAACACTATTGATCAATGTTAAGATTAATGGTAGTAAATTTGTTTTCTAATTTTATATATTGTTTATTGTTAATATTTTAATTATATTGCATGAGATAAAAGAATTTTTTAAAAGAAGTTTATAATGAAAGATATAAGAGAGATATTTTGTGTAATATAAATAGAAATATTTCTTAACACATCATAATAAATAAATAATTATATCATAATAATAATATTGGGAAAATTTTAGGGAATGTCAAAAATCACATTTGTTCTTCTCAAACTAACTAGGGAAGCATAATCAAGTCATAATTGTAATAGAGTTACTATAGAAACTTGACTAAAGAAGAATAGTTGAATCACATACCATTGTGTTAATTCACAAGAAGACAATGAGCAAATGCCTCTTGTCTGACCGTAAATAAGTTGAATTGTCATTTCCAAATTAAATTGGAGCATGGCTCTAACCTTTTATTTTTAGTTTAAATTTCGCTAAACATGCATTTGCATTCAAAATCCATTTACAATTAATAGAGATGATAATATGGTTGTGTCCGAATCACAAAGGTTGTCTATTACCTTTGAGCTGCAAAGTAAATTCAAGCAAGCTTAAAAGAACTTCCTTCAGTCTCTCCTTGACCTCTGGATCAATTAAATTGCCATCTCTATCAAATTTTGCAGGAGGGGCTTGTGCATGCAAGAAAAACTCAGGTTTGTTGATGAAATGAAGGTTTAGAAAAACTCCAATCTGGCGAAGATGGTATTGTCCTCGCCGACCACGAGAGCCTCCTGCAGCACTTACTATGGCAGCAGCCTTATCAGCGCAGCAGTTTGGTGGTCTAGATGCCCAATCAATTGCATTCTTCAAAGGTGCTAGCAAAATCAAAGGAAAATAAAAACTTAGAAGAACAACTAATTTATTAGAACCATAAATGGTATTGTAATCAAGAGTAATGCTCAACGCCGAATTGACACCGCTCCTAAACTATTTGTCATCCATATATGCATTCAATAAGCCAAGCTTTTTATCAGAAAAAGAAAAGAATCTTTTCCAGCAGTTAGCAGAGAACCTAATGTAAATTCAAAGCAGTTCAATCCAAGTGCATCATCTCAACATGAGGATCTAAATCCTAAAACCTAAATGACCATTCTATTTCAATTAAATTAACAAGCATGTGCAATTTTCTCAGCATCTAGCTACTTATCAATGGACATAGAAGAGTTCACGCATCTTGGTAGCTTCCTGAAAGACATTGATTTGGTACAAGGGGACATCTCAAGAAAACAAGTGTGCAAAACGATCTCATAGAAGCTCATGCATAAGAAACTTTCCAGATGTCAGTACACCAGGCTACTTCACTTAAATTTAGCAAATGTGAAAAAATTGAAGGTAATGTTCTTAGAGGGGAATATTAAAAGGTTGCAATACCTTCCACTATATTAGCAGTATTTGCCATCTAGCAACTTAGGCAATGACAAAGATTCAATGTTTCAGCGACTATTTTACATCCCTTTTTCTTGGATTAAGTATATATGCCCCTTTCTCTGAAGATCACAGTTTAGTTCACCATCCATACCACAATTAGCTTAACAAGAAACACGATAATCTACTGAAGATAGACGGCTCTCTCTCAACAGCCTGAAATGTAATATCATGTTTTATAGCTCAATGATAGAGGTTCTAACTATGTTGCATAACGGAGCTCAACAAACATGCCAATAGATCAAACAGAAAAACACCATCGCACACTGTTTATATATGTGTGTGTGTGTGTGTGTGCGCGCGCGCGTGTGCATAGAGAGATAGAGCAAAAGGAAGTACCAGTGATCGAGTAATTATAATCAGGCGAAGCAAAGAGGATGCTATCGGCCTCGAAGACCTTTTCCCTGAAAGCTTCAACGTGGGGCGGGAAATGACCATCGACTTCAAGATCAGCATTTAGCATTGGAAGCTGCGAAATGTCTATGTATTCAATTTGCATGCCCATAAGAACACAGTCCTGGCTTAGTTCAATTGCTGCAAAACAAGAAAAGAACACCAACCCACACCCATATATGAAAAACCCAAGTCACAAGTCATAACAGCAAAGATTCCAAATTTACATGAGATCAAGCAATTTCCCAGAAAAAGTGTAAACCTTTCGGTCAAATAATAAACTACTGACAAATTCTTAGATCAGAGGAAAGACATAAAAAGAGAGCAAGAAAGCTCACGTATATGTAAATGTAGAAGGAAAGAAGATCAAAAGCTTTTGGTGGGGTTACTTTTACCGGAGCGAATGAGACCACGGTTGGAAGAGGCTTTTCGAAGAGACCCACAAATGGCAGCCACTTTGATAACTCGTTTTGACGCCTCCATTCCCTCCTCCTCCATCTCTGCTTCCTCGCCTCTGGGTGTTGACTGTTCAAAATGCCTATAATGTAGGTGAGAAAAGTCAGTAAGACTTAAAAAGAGCGATAATAAAAAATTAAAAAAATTTATTATTATATTATATTATCTTTTTTAAATAAATAAAATTAAATATAAAAAATTATTTTGTTACTCCTTATATCTATTATATTATTTAATAAATATTATTCCCCGATAATATTTAATCTAATCAACTAATAATCTAATCAAACTAAAATTTTAATTAACTAAATTAAATTTTATAATTAATTAATTTAACTTAAGTAGTTCGATTAGTTGTGGTAAATTAAGATTAATCAAACCAAATTGAAGTGTTTATCATATATATTTTTATTTTAATTATACTAAAAAATTATTATTAATAAAATTAGGTATGTAAATTTAAATATTACTAAATTATTATTATATCTTAAATTACTTATTTGTATTATATATAATAATAATAATCATAATAATTATAGTTTTTTAATATATCAAAATTATATTTTTTCTACATTCTAAATGGAATTTGAATTTTTATAATTGAAATTAATTCAAACCAATTAATTATTTTAAACAATTAAAATTTTTTATTAGTCATAAAATTTCAATTCAATTTTAGTTTTTCTAAAATAAACAAACCAAAACTTTTAATTTGATTTGATTTCGAGCACACTACTCCATTTATATCTATTTGTTTCATGAAAATCTCCATTATTAGATATTTTTGAAGTACATATAAAAGATATTAGAAACAATTATACAAAATGTAAAAATAATAAAATCTTGCAATGGTGATGACTATTATACATTTTTTAAATTTTAAATTATTTTAATTTGAGGTCAAATTAAATTTCAAATCATTGACTTTTCAATCATTGACTACAAATTGAGCTAAGTTGGATTTTAAATAAGTTAGATTTGGTTATTAGTCAATTTTTGTTACCTCTATTTTTACTTTTTATTATTAGATTAATATAACAATTTTCTTTCTTTTTTTTTAATGAAAGATAAAGAGTAAATTTAAGAAAGAATAAATTATTATTTTACCCAATTAAAAAGAATGAAATCATAAAGTAAGTTTTCTTTTTTTAGAAGAACTAATGTGTACCTGTTTGAGATTGTAATTGCGACATAGAAATCTACTATGTGAGTCAAAATAAATTCTAAAATTTGCTGTTGGTGGAAGCGCACAACTTATGGCTGAGTTTTGGAAAATAAAAAAAAAATACATTTTCTTTTGAAAATTTCATTTTCCCACTCACCATAGCATGCATGCAATTACATCTATGGGGAATTGGTGGCAATGGAACTACACTGCATAGACCAAAAATAGAGAACTACTAGGTGTACACAAATTGGTTTTTACAAATAGATATAAAAGATTTTTATATTACAATTAAAATATAATATATAATATATAATATAAACATCTTTTATAACTACTCATACACACTATTTTTATATACACTGAGATTTTCCTCCAAAAATTGTCTATCCACTAAGCTTGACTGCACTAGCCAATACATCAACTTTTTGTGCATATACTTAGAGTTTGTTTGATTATGTTGACATAATTTTTATTATTTAATATTTTAATTTTATTATTTGTTGTATTTTAATAATATTTATTGTCAATTTTTAATTTTTATGAATAATAATAAATTTTTTAAAATATTATTATTATATTAATTTTTTTAACTATAAAAGTAAAATAAATTAGATTTCCAATCAAAATAGAATTAGAAAAATTGCATATATTGTTCAAAAAGTTATAAATATTGACAATTAAATACAAATAATAATCAAATATAATATAAAATTAGCATTAATACATCAACCATTATTCTGTTGTTATAAAATATATGCAATTCTACCTCGAACACAATTCATTTGTTATAGTTAATTTCAATTAATATTAATTATGTCATATAATTCTAAATTATTATTTTTACCATTATATTTAAGATATTATTCTCATTAATATATTATAAAAAGAATTAATTTAATGGTTATTACATTTTAATGAAATTATGAACTACATAGTGAGTAAGAACAATTTAATTTTACTTAAACTTATACAAAAGCATTTGAGAAAAAATTGACAATCTTACTTTAAACACTCCAAAGCCTCTTTATATAAAGGCATTTGAGAAAAGATTGAAAATCTTAGCATTTGAGAAAAGATTGAAAATCTTACTTTTAGCACTCCATAGTAGCTTTTAATTACATTACGTAATAAGAAATACATGTAATTGAATAACTCTTCTTATCATTAAGGTCTTTGTCTATGTTTATAATCATTTAAATAATAACTCTCTTTACAATAAAAACTAAGAAAGTCAGGCATGTTGGTATATATAGAATCAATCAAATAATACTTTTTATAGGAAAATATGAGAAAATGATATTTTAGTCGAGACACAATTTTCATGAGTATTATTGCATCATTTTGTTATTCCTTTTCAACCTGCCATAACAAATATAAATTGCACATCAAATGAACATACACACATTGTATTTTAAATGGCCATGATTTTTTTTCTTTTTTCTATAGTATGAGACTTGGTCAACAATTGAAATATGAGTAAAAATGTGAGTGTTATCTTTTACTCCAAAACAATTCTACTAATAATTTTGGTAAACATAATATATTACTAATTGAAAAAGAAAAAGCAAATTCATTATTCAAAGTAATAATTAAAAAATAAAAAAATAAATTATCAGAGTTATTACCTTAATAAAAGGAAAATATTTTAAATTGTTATTAATTTTTAGTGGACCTTCGCTAAAATTTAATGGACAAATTATAATCTTGATAAGTGAACAAAGTGCATTAAGAACCTATTTGAAGTGTCTAAAAATAATTTTAATCAAATATTGCATCTGATCACTAATAACACATTATTGTTTATTGTGATCAACAATATAAAGAAATAATACTAATTGTTTTTGCATTATAATAAACTTAAAATTACACAACAAGCTTTACACTTTTAATTCTTCACAAAGGTTAATAAATATTTCCTTTTTTATCTTGAACAAATCAACTCAAGTATTTGGTTTAAAGTTTCAACCACCTACTTATAGTCCAATAATGTATAAATTCTTTGTGAGCATGGTTTGCCTTGAAATTTTAAGTCAGCATGACCCAAGATAAAACTTACAATCATAATCCTTTCCACTTCATCCCCTAAATCTAATAATAGATCTTCAATATCACATTCCTTCAAATTCATTTCAACAAATTGAATTGATCTTATTATCATACAAAAATATACATATTAATTTATTATTATTGATTATTCCAAAATATCATAATCAAAACTAAGCAGTAATTTATAAGTAGTTACATGAAGGTGCTTAACAACAACATCCAAACTCAAATACTAATAAGTTCAAAGATAAAGTAAAAAAAAAAAAAACTACAAAGATAGCATCCAAACAGATATTAACAAGTATTATAATTATAAGCATTAAAATATATTCTAATTTGTAATATTTAGAACTCATTCTTTCTTCCTAACACCTTTAGGAATATAACTTTAAACTCCTCCTCTTTAAATAGTTTAGTTTTCTTATAGTATGTTATTTCATTTATTCCTTTCAATTGTTCAAGTGTCTCTATACAAGTTTCAAAAGAATGTATTTTGTCATATGAAGACCTAAAGAAATTTTTATTAGAACTAATAGAATCTTATAAAGTTGGATTTATCTTCTTCTTAAAGAACTTAAGTTTTTTTTTTCTTTTTCAAATTTTCTCCAATCTAGGCTAAACAATTTGCCACTACACTTTAAACCAAGTTAGGTTCCTTCTTGCGAGTTATTGCTAAGCTAGTCCTTATCTCAGTCTTTTCATATAAGTGGTCATCATCAAAATCAGTGTCAACCTTTTTTAAATCATCATTTGTGTTATTGTTATATGTTTCTTCACTCATTAAGGGACTCTAAGTTGAAATATGAACATGTTTAGTTGTTGTTGTATCACCAAAAAATATGTACAACTTTTGATAATTCTTATAACCCTTTTTTAATCGTTTTACATGTTTTATCTCCTATAAAATCAAATAATAAATTTTAGTTAATTATAAATAATATTGTATTTTAAAAAATAAAAATGTGAAAGATAAAATTAATACCCAAGCAAACTTTTTCCATTGTTCATCAAAAGCTGAAACTAATAGAGGAATAGCTAACTCTTAGTTATTAGATGATTTTTGTAAAAATTTTATAATGAGCTCTAATTTTATTGAATTTGTTCTTTACCTAGAGTTAAGTATAAGTCTTATCAATTTTCTTGGCCAATTCATTTCAAATTATCTTTCAAGTGTTGACAATAAGGTGGTATTTTTTTAATTGTCTTTTTATACCTTTTCTTCTATAAAGCAAATAAAAAAGGTTCTCAACTTTCTCTAACTATATACTATTTGATTCAACCTCAATTACCTCATCCATACTTATAAGAATAGATAACTCAATTCCATTATAGATAATTACAACAATTAGAAGAATATAAAAGAAGCAAAAAAAAAAAAAAACATATCATATAAGTAAATCATCTATGATAAAACCCAAAACAAAGGATAAAAGATATGTGTTTTTAGTGTTAGACAACTAGGAATCATATCATGAATTCAAATGCAAATTGATCCTTTGATTGAAAATATTCTCACACAAGATAAGTAAGAAGTGTAAACTTTTATTTCATATTAGACCCAATTCACAGAAAATCCTCAAGAATCTTTGAAGTTGATATCCAAAAACCAATACCAAGATTAAAGACTCACCATTCAAATCTTATTTATACATAAAGAATGACTATTCACAATAAAATTATACTTTTGGATAGCTTAACTTGCGTCCAAAACCCAAAAACTCTATTCTTGAAACATAAATCATGACTTGCTATAAAAAACCATCAACCCAAAATTTCATTTCATCAAAGAAGTTTCGTAATAGGAGAAAGATAAAAAAAAAAAACTTGCCATAACAAATCACCAAACCAAGATTTCATTTCAAGACATCATTATTGGAATGAAAAAACCCTAACAAAGAAAATGAGAAATTGGATATAACCCAAATTTAAATACCCGAATAGAAGCCCAAAATCTAATGGATTTTCATCAAAAACCAATCAAAACTTGTAAAGACTAGATTTTTGACAATGATTATTTGGTATCCAAATAAATTGCAAAAAATAAGTTCCATTTTGATATTGCATGTTCTCTATTTTTCTTCATGTTGTAATCTATAATCTATGATATCAATTAAAGTATTGCATGGCGGCATCACATCTATTCACCAGGCTCATACAAATGAAGGACCTAGTTAGTGATAAATTAATTAGTGTAAGAGAAACTACAATTGCTTTAGCAGGAGCTACTGTTAGAAGTTCTTTGCTAAATTTCTTCCAATGGATGATTGCAACTTTGGAAAAAAGAGTATAGTCATGTTTTTATTACATAAAATCATTCATATATGTGTAGATATGAATAATATATAGATTTTATAACATCTAAATAGAGCATCCTAACCTCTTGAATCTTCTACTTGCCCATTTTGATTTTCCTCAATTTGGTATTATTTTTATTTGCATGTAATAAAATGTAATAAAGCCTTATTGTTGTTTTCTTTATTATTGATTGATGGGAATTTTCTTGTTAAGATCCTATAAATCGATTGAAACCTCAAATTCATATTGGAACTGATCTAGGACCACTAATTCCATTTTTCTCGGTTGCAGTTAGTTCATCCCATGGAGTTAAACAACTAACCAATTATTCCTTAACTAGCCACTGGTGTTGCAGAATGAATTAATTCATGACTAGTTAAGTTTTTCCAAACTAAACTGAATGAAATTTTAATTTTAAAGAATTGAATCTATACTTCAAACTATTTAAAGAAAAATTAAGGACCGATTTTGAAAAGGGGCAATTATATTGTTCAACAGGTTTGAATCTGTGATCCAACTTCCATTATCTCCCTTTAAGTTTCTAATCCAATTTCTCTTTTCTTTCGAATGAGAGTACAAATGTGAAAAAAATTGTGAGTTACAATCACTAAATTGAGTTCATTGTATAAAGAAAAAAATAGAGAGAAAAATAAATAAAGAAGACGAAAAACAGTTCCATTTTGAATGGGAGAAAGAAACAAAATTCTCGTACTAATAACACAAATAGCCCATAAACTGGATCTGCTTTTTATCCCATTGTCTCTCTTCCTACGTCTATGCATTTTGTATTTGAAATTAAGTGGAAAGCATTATAATTAATTATGGATTAAACAGTTCCCACATTCATTGTTGATGCAACTTTGTGTGTGACAGGATTAGGACAATTCAGTACGATTCCTTGTAAATCATCTAATCCTTGCATGTTGAATGTTATGAATTTAATGTCAAAATTATTTTTACAGTCATGCATGATTAGAAATAAATATTAATTATTTAATGTCTTAAGGTACTAAATAAAAAAATAATTACTCACTTATTACAACAAGGGAAGAAGTTAAATAAAGACAAACAACTAACAGGGTTATAATTTAATCTATAACCAAAAATCTGTGAATCTTTTGAAAAGTATAAAATCATATAGACTAAAAGGTTTAATTAGTATATAATAATTCTCTATTTCTATGATTGTGAGTTAAATAATTATTCATAAATATGATCAAAATTATGTCTTCTACTAAAAAAAAAAGAAAAAGAAAAACAAAACTATGAAAATTGTGACTTATTCACAATCATATCATAATTGAATTAACTAACAAAAAGATAAATCCAATGGAAGATTTTAGTTTAGGTGGGAATAAATTCCAAAACAGAAGAGGTTTAATTTATTGTCTCTTATAGATTGATTTAAACTAAATTACAACATCCCTTACAAAAAATCAAATGAATTTTGCATGAAGTTATGAAATTTGTGGCTAACATTAATTATTTATTTTGCTTAAGTCTACTAACTAAATCTAAGAACTATTCAGCCAAAAAAAAAAAAAGAAAGCTATAAAGACTATTTGTCTTTTTGCTATCATCTTTTTGCTTGGCATAATAGGCAATATTTTACATATTTTCTTTCAATCGAGTAATTTTGTAGTAAACACTTGGTGTTATCCTACTAGTTAATGTAATGTGAGTTTTGCCGAATCCTAGAAAAGTTTATATGTTTTATTAGATAAAACAAATGTATTTGATTTCAAAGTTCCACTCTTCTCCTATCACAAAAATATTACCCCACTCTCTCTCTCTCTCTCTCTCTCTCTCTCTCTCTCTCTCTCTCTCTCTCTCCCTCTCTCTCTCTCTCTCTCTCTCTTTAATTTTTTATTTTTTGTTAAGCCACTTGATAAATGATGGGTGCACCCTTCACATTGCTCATGGATACCATTCAATAACTTGATGCGTATAATGTTAAATCACAAAATAAATAAGTTTTTGTCAAATTAGAAGAGTGAAGTTGGTTTTTTATTTGTGGCCACAAAGTTAGTTTAATGCATATATAAGTTGTCTCATTAATTATACCACACAATTGCATATATTTATCTCTATCAACATATACAGTTATTTATAACCATAAAATGAAATTGACAAAAAAAAAAAAGTCGATAAGATGGTCCTTGTCTCCATGATTTTAAATGTTAAGCCATAGGCAGCTGCCTGGGAAAAAGAGAGTGCTGAACCTTCATGATGCGGAAAACCCCAAAAAGATATGACTTAGGGACCCAACGCACACAAGAAATCAAAAAACAACTAGAAAAATTAAATTAGAGTTTAATAATACAAACCTTAGACCTAACTTTCGAAGGAATATGAACTTAGGGTATTTAAGAAAGACATAGATGCCACACTCCATAAAAGAAAGAAATTGGAAGTGATAAGTCGATTGGAACACTACAAGAATAAATACCTCTTAATAAGTTCGTTAGTTCTCAAAAAAATCAAAGGAGAAAATATCTTACTTTCTATTTCACTCAAAGTTATCTTATTTCCAAAATTTACAAGAAATGTCTATTTATAAGTTAAGATAGCAATTATAAAGATATACAAATTTCTACTTAGGAGAAATTTTTATTTTGGAGGAATTTCAGACAAATTCCAACACATACAATAAACTTCTATTTAAGAGTGAATACTATTATTTAATCTAATCCATTAAGTATTCCAATTATATTAATTAGGCTTAAATTCTCTTTCAAACTTGAATTTGCACTATTTAAAATTTGGTTGGCCTGAATGTCCTCAATCAGCTCATTTAGTACTTCTTTAATCTTTTTTGTTCTAATTCGTATTATTAAGTTTCCTAAAATGTATAATGGACTAAAGTTTTAACTCGTATTATTGGATCTTCTAAGATGTGTAATGGATCTTTTGCATCCATTAAATATCTAGCTTGTGTTATTGGACTTTTTGAAATGTGCAATAAACCTCTTTCATCTATTGAAACCTTCCACCAATTATCTTCACGGTTCTCATCAATGATATTATGAAATTTGAGCTTGCAACTGAAGAAAAAAGGGCGTCAGAATCTTGAATTGGTATTAACCAATTGTCTTCCCTAGGAAGAAGAACTGGAAACTCTTTCTATTTCAAACTTAAGGCAAATGTGAGTCCCTAAAACCTTGAAATTTTGTCATGAATTCTGCTCCAATTTTTTATTCGATCAATAAACTTTCATTATTTTTAATAGGACCTTAAATTTAGTATTTACTTTCATTTTAATTTTAAATTCAATACTTTGCTTGGTTTTTACGTTTATGTGTTATACAATAGCATTGAACAGGTTTCAGATAATGTTTTTCATTAGATGTTTTAGGTTCTTAACTGAATTGGGGGAGTTTTGATGGGGCAGGCATAGGCCTGAAGCCTATTTCCCATGGTTAGATTGTTCAATTCCAAGAAGACAATGAGAGATTGCTTTTGAAATAATGGCTTTGAGATCAAAACAAAAAGCCAAATAGAAATTTGAGAACTAGATTGACGACAATATGTATAAACACCGAATCAAACTATATAATATATAGTTTGGCCCCATTTTCAATCACAAGAAACTTTGTCGAATTCTGTTGTCCATCAAGAGACCCGTTGTGTTGTGTAAATCTACAAAATGACAGAATTTGAATCCAAAACCAGCCTTTTTGGGGAACATCTCATCTTGGTTTTCTGGCCTAAAACCTTGGATTTGAAAACTACATGCCTATCACAAAAAGCTTAATTAAAGCGACAAAATCTTATAACAAAACAAGGAAAGTAGGTGAGATTCCAAAGGCCTATGTCACGGATGGGTTATTTCATAGACGGCAATAGGTTATATCACAAACGAATTAGATATCACCCAACTTTCATATCACCCAACTTTCATATCGAATAAAAAGAAAAGGGCATTGAGTTATATAAATGTGAGTACTGTACACTACAATAAAATTATTTTTTAGAAAAAAAGTAATAATTTTGTAACAAGTATACTATTTTGACCATTTGTTTATTTAATTTCTTTTCTCCAGACCCCCCCCCAACAAGGATCCGATGCAATTATATAATTAAGTTAATTAGAAGCTGGTTTTCTACCATTCTACTATCAAAACAAAACGCATATAGAGTGATAATTCATTATACTACAAGAAAAAAAAAAACAGTAAGTAAATGACAATCATGAAGATCTCAATTTTTAATCACCTTTGTTGCTTCTAAGCTGTCTAAATTTGGACTATGCTTTTTTTCTACATGGTATGTCTATATATTTGGGCTGTATATTTAGGTGAAAGTCCCCCACTATATCTCAGTAAACATAAAATTACAATTTTTTTAATTGGCATTTATAAATAAATAAAAAGAAACTCTCTAGTTTGACACTTCAAGTTCTTAATTATAAAAATTATGCTTAAGGACTCTCTTTTATGCCTATAATTAATAAAAGAATAATGTTAAGGATATTAAAATTCTCCTAAAACTTTTTATTAGAGGACTTGATATATTTATAATTAACGTATGCAATCACATCAAAATCACACCAATGGTATTTAATTTAATACGAATAACTTATTAGTTCACATCACTTATATATTGTGTTAGTTACTTAAATATTCTTGAGTTGTAATACACGAATACATAAGAATACACAAACCATTCCTTGGAAAGGCCCTTTTTCCTTTTTTTTTTCTTTTTTCTTTTTTCTTTTTTCTTTTTCTTTTTATGGATAGGATATTCCTTGGAAGGGCTTAAGACGGGTTGCTTGCAAGGAATAATTAATGAATGCCTTTTGGAATTTCTTAGATATCCCAGAATGAGAAGAGGTATGGCACGTGTCTATTCAATGTAAGTAAGGCAGTAGAAGATATATACATGATGGTCAGTTTCATCAAACATAGTTGACAATGTTTTCATTATTGCTGAGTGAGATTTCTGAAAACATTAATCTCACAGATAAAGGGTTATAAAAATACAAAATCCTCGTTTGTTTAGTAATTCACAATTTAATGAATTTATAAAATAAACTAATATAAAAGAAACACCATACTCATATTGTAAAGTCCGATGAAAGATAATATGTACATAATTACAAAATTAATATTATAAAAAGAATAATATTAAAAAAAAAAGGAATATGCCCAAAACAATCGACAAACAGTATACACAATTGCACATCACCCCATGGCCATGTTTAGCTTGGAGAAGAAATTATATTTATAGCATCTGTCCCGTGAATTAATTTTATAATTTTAATTGCACAGTGTTCGAATTCATATTCAGATTAAATTACACTTGCCGATGAGGTATGTATAAATCATTTGTATCTAGCCATTGTGACAAAAGAAATCCTTAAAAAATGAAAAAAGATGCCATGTTCCAAGAGCTGACAGCAGCACGGCAACAGGGGTCCATCCTACAAAACCACGCAACAAATTCTCCCTACACTATCCAAGCCACTCCACATCTAACACTTCCCCACCAATTACATAAATCAACACTCAGTCACTCTATCAGTAGTCAGTCACCAAGCCACTGTAACTCCATTGTCTTTCAAAACCATGGCCATCCACTTCCTTCTCTCCCTAGCATTCTTCTTCTGGTTGTTTCCCTTAGCCCGAGGGCTGAACCCCATTTGTCACACTCATGACCGTGGCTCAACCCTCCAAGTCTTCCACATTTACAGCCCCTGCTCCCCATTCAGGCCATCAAAGTCACTGTCATGGGAGGAGACTGTGCTCCAAATGCAGCAAAGGGACCAAGCCAGGCTTCAGTATTTGTCAAGCTTGGTTGCCCGGAAGTCTGTGGTGCCAATTGCTTCCGGCAGGCAGATTATTCAAAGCCCAACCTATATCGTCAGGGCCAAGATTGGGACCCCTCCACAGACCTTGCTCATGGCCATGGACACTGGCCATGACGTTGCCTGGGTACCTTGCAGTGGCTGTGTTGGCTGTCCTTCTAGTACCCTTTTTGCCCCTGCTATGTCTACCACCTGCAAAAGCCTTGCCTGTGGAGCTCCTCAATGCAACCAGGTATGACTCACATTTCATAAAACTCAGTTGTTTACCTTTTGTTATTATACATAATTCTGTAAACACAAAAGGTGAAATTTTGAAGTAGGATTAATTCTCGGTAGACTCTTATAATGTGAATGAATCTTATAATTTTTCTATTTGCTTGCTTGATGGGAAAGAGATCTGTATCATAGACTAGGCTGTGACCAATTATATGTTCTCCACTAACTAGAATGTTTCATGCTGTGAAAGATTTGGAAGGTGGGGATTTAATCTGTAAATCTATTCCATGAATATATTAATGCAATTAAGGTGCACTTGCTTCTTCTTCATGGAAATAATTAATCTCTCCTTTAATGACATAGACATTCCTATCTTTTCTTTTCCATGTGGTACATGTGGGGAAAGGGAAGATGGAGATCCTTGCTTTTACATTTATTTACACAAACGCATGCACGTAACCATGTCATTATATGGTTCAAGGATCAAAAAACAAGTCCGAGAGGTTACTTTTCAAATGATCATATGATGTGCAGAGAAAATGCATGTGAGATTTGCAGGTACCAAATCCCACTTGCGGCTGCAGCGCCTGCACCTTCAACATGACCTACGGCAGCTCCACCATAGCAGCAAAGGTGTCGCAGGACACCCTCACCCTAGCCGCCGACCCTGTCCCTGACTACACATTCGGTTGCATCCAAGAGGCCACAGGCAGATCGGTGCCTCCACAGGGCCTATTGGGCCTTGGAAGGGGCCCGCTATCTCTTTTATCCCAAACCCAAAATCTATACCAATCCACATTCTCATATTGCTTACCCAGCTTCAGGTCCGTCAACTTTTCTGGGTCATTAAGGCTGGGGCCCTCGGGGCAGCCCATCAGGATCAAGACCACCCCATTACTCAGGAACCCCAGGAGATCATCACTCTACTACGTGAACTTGGTTGCAATTAGAGTTGGCAGAAAGATTGTAGATATTCCTCCTGGTGCCCTGGCTTTCAATCCCACAACTGGCGGGGGGACCATCTTTGATTCTGGTAATTAATGCCTTTCAACATCAATTTCGTTCAACCCTTTAATTTTCCTTCTTGGTTTTGTTGAGCATTGAGGCTCCCATTTTTGGTGACCGGTGGTGGGAATAATTAAAAGTGCATGTGGGATGGGGCCTTCGCCTCTTCAAATGTGGACGAAGAGGCCCATGAACAGTTGTGACAGATGCAATAGGTCATAACATTGGTCAAAAGATTTATGCTAACTATTCCAGCGGGTCAAGACGCAATGGTCACGTCATTCAGTGCTTCACGCCAAAAGAACTCAATGCATCATTTCTTCCATAATTGCCGCAAGGAGTAGGTCCAACCCAATGCATAATATAAGTGACATTAGTTTTGATGTCTTGCTTTTTTTTCTTTGTGTTTTTTCTCAGTCCACTCAAAGCATGGCAGTTTCAATTGTATGTTGCATAATACTATGCTAGTGTTAGATAACTTTGTGGTAAAAAGGTTCTCCTAATCCTGTGTTTACAGGCACCGTCTACACCCGATTAGTGATGCCGGCCTACATAGCAGTGAGAGATGAGTTTAGAAAGGGAGTAGGCAATTGGACCGTGACATCCCTCGGTGGATTCGATACATGTTACTCAGTACCAATCGTTGCACCCACCGTAACATTCATGTTCTCCGGCATGAAGGTGGCCTTGCCACCAGACAACCTTCTAATCCACAGCACCGCCGGTAGCATCACATGCTTGGCCATGGCCGCATCACCCCCCGGGCTCAACTCGGTGCTAAATGTGATGGCCAACATGCAACAACAGAACCATAGGATCCTTATTGATGTACCCAATTCAAGGCTTGGAGTGGCCCGCGAGCAATGCACCTGATTTTTGCTGCTTTCCCGGCAATTAGTTGAAAGGCTCTACTCCTTTTATGTCATTTCTGGTGGTTCATTTGATCTAGCTTTTGACCATCTAGGGTGTTGTTCGCTAACTTTACCTAAAATTTAAATGCCAATGTCTTTTTCATTTGAGGTTTGCTAGACGACTGTGTAAAAATAATGCTGCCTATGCTTGAAAGAAAGACCACAAATATGTGTAACTAATAGTGTTGGTTGGTTTGTGTTTTAAGACATACTATCAATTAACTTCACCAATAATGCTTAAATTCGGCTTTCAACTACAATGAGATTCCCCCATGATGCGTCATGGGGAATAAAAATCAAACAAAAAATTAAAAATAATAAATAATAAATAAATAAAAATTAGCTCTTAGGCTATACGCTTGATGGCTTAGAAGGCACATTAGGGGGGTGTTTAAAGTGGGATGAGCTGTAATCCCACATTCTTGTGCTTAAAGGAGAAGACAAGTAATATTAACAATGTTGACTTGTTAGGGATCTCATGTGGGACATACAAACATAATTCTAGTATATCATAACAATGTTGACTTGTTAGGGATCTCATGTGGGACATACAAACATAATTCTAGTATATCATAACAATGTCAATGTAAAAACACTATTTATGTGAATTTGTAACATATTTAGAAGTTAATGAATTCATAGGCACTTTTATTTTCTTTTACTCATTTAATTTAATTATGATAATGATAAAAATCATGAAAGATAGATAAATTGTTTTGAAAATTATGTTATGTTTGTCATTGTTTTGAAATTACTCATGAACATGAATAATTGTGCAAAAATTAACTTCATTTTTTCACATTAAGGTGAGTGGTTTATATCTTGCAATTTTTATTTGGATTTATTTATGTATAATACAAACTTGATACATAATATTAATAATTTTAAATATAATTAACATTTTATGAGGCTAAAACAACTTGACCCAATCTTGATGGAATATTTGGCAATTACCATAGGATTTTTCTAAGTATTAATTTGAATTTGTTTATTTTTTTTATCTATTAAAAACTTTATTAGATTGTAAATTATATAATAAAAATAATATTTCTTGTTATCCTAAATCTCGTACTTCCTTTCTAGTTAAAAATTTAAATTTTCAACCACTAAATTGTATCTTATGAGATCACTTGAATTTTGATTTAAAAGGTTATGATTATTTAATGGAACAAAAGTGTTAAAAATCCTAGATTTGTAGTTAATTTTCTGCTATATTTCAAATTCATGTGTTAAAGTTCGATCCGATCCAATCTTCCGATGTAAACTCGTCCAAAAAATAAGGTTTGTATCCAACTTGAAAATAATTTGAAAATTTTCGACCTGCTGATCACTGGACAGACCCCCTTTTTTTTTTTTTTTCTCAAGAGAATAACATAAATAAATATATATATATATTTTTTGGTATTTGTAGTATTTGATATTAGTATAATAATTCATTGGTAATTTTTTTAATATTTTAATAAAATTAAAATTTTAATATACATCTAATCTTTTTTTGCATATTATAAAATAAATTATATCTCAATTACATCATTATTTATTTATTTTCTCTCAATTAAATTATTTAATTTTATATATTAATTTTTTATTTGAATACTTTTTTAAAATTAATACTTTTAATTGCTAATAATGATAATAATAATACTAATTAACATTTTAATTATAAACTTAGTTATAATCAGCCTGTATTAATATACTTTACTTCATATTTTAATTAATTATTAAATTTTAATTTCATTTGATTTCTCTAATATAAGTCTATACTAAAAAATACTTAAATTAAGTTAGATATTAAGAATAGACGTTAATCAAATCAATCTTAATTTTATTTAAAAATAAATTCAATTCTTAATTAATTTTAATTTTACATAATTATTTTTTAAATTTAAATTAAAGATAAATTAATTTAATTAATTATTATTAAAAATATAAATTAAAATTTATTATTTTAATATTTTTATTAAATAGAAAAAAATACACATAATACACTAACCTAAACCTAATAGTAAATAAAATTATCTGAGCCAAACCTCTCATTAATGAGACTAATAAAAAAATGAAGCATTCATTTTCGTGGGGAAGTTGAAGATGTCACATATTGGTTTTTAAGGAGAAAAACAATGTAATAGGCTTACTGTCACAGAGTTAGGTTTTGTGTGTGCTAACCTGGGCGGCACTTAGTTGATCTTACGTGCGAAGATGAGCTAAATAAGCCTTGAAGAGTTTGAGAGAATCAACGAAAAACGTTGGGAGGCAAGTAAAGACTTGGAATTGCTGGAGGAAGACAGAGCACGAGAGAGTTTTGCAAGTGATCTTGTATTGAGCATTCAAAGGTGTCTTTACAAATGAGAGGAGTGACCTATTTATAGTTACTCTACCTCCTTAATGTGTGGTTATAAATGACTATATAGAATATTTATAAAGAATATTTTAGAGAGAGTATTAAAGAGGGTCCTTTCAAGAAGATTCTAGGTGAGTGTCTTTGCTGACCTTTGCTGGAAATTTCTAGATGTGACATTTCTAGACACTTCAGCACTCTTCTAGGACCTTATGTTGCTGGATTTAGGCTACAAAGGGGGTTGGACAATGTTGGTAGCCTATAGAGGCTCAATCTAGCCCTTAATTTTTGTCTTTTCACTTGCTGGACGGGCTGGACTTAGTGTCCACGTGACACCCTCCCCTACTTAATCCTGCGACGCCCTCATCGCATTCTCAGCCTTATATTGTCAAATATGGTCAACAAATTGCCAAAGTTAGCCCTCTTATTCCCAACTAGCCTCTTGGTCCAACAAATCTTTCCATTTCACCAAGTACTCGTGGTAGTTGAGAACTCATCTTCTCCGAATTACTCAGTCAGCAAGGATTTGCTCCACCTCCTTGTTGAATTTGGTGACCATAGCCGTTGGTACGCGCTTGGACTTGTTTCAACTTGGATCCTTATCATCCCTATGAAAAGGCTTAAAAAGACTTACATGGAAGACATTATGGATTTTCAGCTGTAGAGGGAGTTAAACTCGATAGGCAACCTTTCCTACACATTTGATCACAGGAAACGACCCTTCGTACTTCCTTACCAAGCCCTTGTGGACTTTGCATAGAGACTTGAATTAGTTGGGCAGCAGCTTCACCATCACCATGTCTCTTGTTGCATAGTCCTTTGGGCGCCGTTTGGTGTCAGCCCATCTTTTTATCCTTTTGGTTGCTTTGTCAAGGCAAGCCCTCATTATGTCTGCTTCTCCATGCCACTCTCTCACAAACTTGTAGGCAGACGAGTTGTTGCCAGTGTAGGGAAAGGTAATAGCACTTGGCGTTAGTGGCTGTTATCCCATGACAATCTCGAATGAGCTTTTGTTCGTGGCCTCGCTCCTTTAAAGGTTGTATAAGAATTGGACAACGTCGAGTAATTTTGCCCAATTTCATTGATGAGCACTAATATAGTACCTTAGGTATTGCTCAAGTAAGGTATTCATTCACTCGATCTGCCGATCGCTTTGAGAATGGAAGTTTGTTAAGAAGTTTAAATTGATTCCCAACAGCTTGAATAGCTCGCGCTAGAATTTGCCCGTAAAGCGGGAGTTTCTGTCACTGATGATGCTCTTTGGTACACCCTATAACTTTACTACGTTCTTGAAGAACAAGTAAACAGCTTCATCCACCTTACAATCAACAAAGGCTGTAATGAATGTGTCATACTTGCTAAACCAATCGACTACCACCATGATGCTTCCTCATCCCTCAAACTTTGGTAGTGTTACAATAAAATCTATTGAGACACTTTTTTATATCTTCTCGGGGATAAGTAGTGGCTCAAGTAGACCTACTGGTTGTTGTTGTTCTACCTTATCTTGCTGGCAAACTAAGCAAATCTGCATATAGGTCTCGACATTTGTATGCATTTGTGGTTAGAAGTAATGTTGTTAGACAAGAGTAAGAGTTCATATCATATCTGGGTGACCAGCCCATAGGGAATCGTGACATTTCTTGAGAATTTCCTTCCGTAAGTTTCCCCACTTAGGCATGAAGATTCAGTTCCCGACTATCATGAGGACTCCGTCATCCATAAAAAATCGACGAGTTTTCCCCTTGCTAACCAATCTTAGTAGATTGTTGGTCAAACTGTCTTGTCTCGTACCTTCCTTGATTCGTTCAAGGAGGTTGCTCTTAGGTGTACTAATGGAGAGGACAGCTAACTCCTCCTTTCTGCTCAGCATGTTAACAACAATGTTGGCTTGTCCTAACTTATACCGTAAAGTATAGTCAAATTCTATAAGAAGTGTTGCCAACGAGCTTGTTTGGAGCTGAGTTTCTTTTATATTTGGAAGTAGTTCGTAGCAATATTGTTAGTTATGATTACGAACTTACTTCCAAGGAGATAATGTCTCTAAGTGGGCAAGCAGTAGATAGTGGCAATCATCTCCTTGTCTTGGATGGTGTACCACCTCTCTATGTCATTAAGCATGCGACTTTCATAGGCAATAAGATGCTTATCTTGGATTAAGACTCCCCCAATAGCGTAATCAGATACATCGTTGTGGACTTCAAAAGGCTTTTTGTAGTCCGGTAGTACTATAACAAGTTCTTTAAAGATTGCTTAGTTCAATCCCTCAAAGGACTCTTGTCCAATGCCAAGTGTGGTTCTTCTTTAGCAAGTCAGTTAGGGGTGTTGCTATGGCAGACTATCCCTAGATGAACTGACGATAGTAGTTGACAAGCCCTAGGAAAGATCGCAATTTTGGGACCTCAGTTGGAGGTTTCCATTGGTGGATGGCTTGCACCTTTACTGGATCCATCATCAGTCTGTCATCCTTGATTCGGTGACCAAGGAAGTCCACCTCTTGCTTGGCAAATAAGCACTTTTCTTTTTTGACAAACAACTTATTTTCTCGTAGAACTTATAAGACTTAATTAAGGTGCTCAATGTGCTCCTCAAGTGTGTTGCTGTACACCACAATGTCATCCAAGTAAACTACCATGAATTTGTTAGGGAATGGATGCAGTACCTTATTCATGAGTATGCAGAAGGTGGCTGGTGCGTTAGTGAGGCCAAAGGGCATGACTAGGAACTTAAACGCTCCATAACATGTTATGCAGGTTGTCTTTAGCTCGTCACTTTGTGCAATTCAGACCTGGTAGTATCCCAATCACAAATCTAACTTGGTGAAGTACCTTACCTTCTTGAGTTGGTTGAAAAGATTAGCTATCAAGGGTATTGGATACTTGTTTTTGATAGTGACCTTGTTCAAGACTCAGTAGTCAATACACATGCGTAGCGATTTATCATTCTTCTTCTGGAAAAGGACTGGGGCACCAAAAGGGGCTTTCGATGGTCGAATGTAGCCCGAGTCAATCAAATCAAGGAGTTGCTTCCTCAGTTCAGTGAGCTCTTGGGGTGTCATGTGATAAGGGGCCATGGCAGGAAGTTTGGTATTGGGTTTCAACTCAATGTGGTGATCCACATCTCGTTTTGATGGAAGCTTCTTCGACAGCTCAGAAGGCATGACGTCCTTAAATTTGGTAAAGACCGCCTGGATAGGTTACGGTAATGCGGGAGTTGGTGCTGCTACGTCTTCCCTGTCACTCAACTCTCTTATGGTAGCTACATAGCTTGGATACGACTTAAGACCCCGTTGGAATTACAAGGCAGAAATCATCGATGGTTAAGACTTCTCCTTGCACTTCGAGGGAAGTACTCGGATCTTGCGAGCATTGACGACCACAAAAGAACTTGAGGCAGGAACGGGAAAAGCCAAGGCTTTGTAGAAAAATGCAAAACCTAACATCACCTTGAAGTCATCCATGGGAATAACAGTAAAGTCCAACTTCCCGATCCATTCACCAATTTGGATAGCTACTTCGTGCACTATACCTTGGACAGGCTTTACTTCTGAGTTTACTGCTTTAATGGTGTTGTTTCCCTTCGTTAGTTTGAGGCCTAGATGTTTAGCCTCTTGCACGTCCATGAAGTTATACGTTGCCCCTGTATTTAGCATCGCACAGGCTATTTTGCCTTTGATGGTAATGTCAATGTACAATAATCCCTTCTCCTTAGAGACTGCTGGGGAGGCATGTTTTGAATGATTACCCAATTATTAGATACATCCTATGTCAGCTTAGGGCTCTTCGTTAACCTTATCCGAGTCAAGTACCCCTATCATAGCATTCATTGCTTTACATTTGAGGTAGTCTTTCACCCAGTATAGTCCGTCACAAATGAAACAAGGACTAAGGGGATTACCTGAGTTACGCTTACCCGCAGACTTCTCATTCTTGGGACGACCATTTGAGGGTCTTTGCTATCTACTCTCGTTGTGGTCAGAATCCTACTTCTTCTATTTGATTTTCTCTCCCCCATTTTTGCCAGAGTTTGGCTTTTTGCTTTTGGAGTGGGCAGAATAGTCAACGAAGGTCTTGGCAGCATCCAGGGTTTACACATCACGCCTATTTAGCTCGACTCTCGCCCAATCCCTCAAGCTGTCTTTGAAGTAGAAGATAAACTCTCTGTCGGATATCTTAATTTCAGGTATAAAGGTAATACATTTTTTAATGTAGTCGGAAATACTACCTATCTAACATAAGCGACGTAACTTTCCCTTCACTTTGTTGTTTGCGTTGTGAGGAACAAAGTACTTATGTACCTCAACCTTGAATTACTCCCAAATGTCGATGATGCACGAGCCTTTCTCCTTATTGGAGTGCTTACATCTCCACCAGAGTTGGGCAGCATCCCTTAGGAAGATCGGGGCATTGCCTACCTTGGCAAGGTCGACAACAACCCCCTCATGGCCTCAAAGTACTACTCAAGGCCAAATAAAAAATTCTCCACAGCAGTGGCACTGTGTGTGCCGTTGTACATGACAGACTTTGAGACCTTTAAGCCATACACTGCAGTGGCACTAGTAGTGGTAACTGTACTAGCGTATGAGTTGTTTTGGCATAGAGAATCCATCTCCCTACGGATGTCGTGAATCTCTCCTTCAACGAACTCTTGCAGGTTGGACAGATCTTGATTTAGGGAGCGTAAGTCTCCCCTAAACGAACAATCAAACTCTTTGATCATGACTTTGGCAGCCTGCGTGATCTCTGTATTCTCATAGATCAAGTTATTGACTTGATCATTGAGGTCACCCACAACAGAGTTTATATCAGTGACACTCCGCTCCAAGCCAACAACATGAATGTCCATGGTTTCCCTTGCTGGAACCTTGGACTTGTTATGCTTGGTAGGGGCACGCTGCTCCTCATGCCCACAAGCTTATTGCCCCGCTTGTTGCTCCTCCACAGTGGTTGTAACAAATCCTTCTTCGCTTGTCATGCTCGTTGTCTCAGCAAACAACAAACAAACAGGTTGCATGTAAGGTTTGGACCTTGGCTCTAATACCACATATCACGGAGTTAGGCTTTGTGTATGCTAACCAATGCGGCACTTAGTTGATTTTATGTACGAAGATGAGCTAAGTAAGCCTTGGAGAGTTTAAGAGAATCAGCAAAAAGCGTTGGGAGGCAAGTAGGGACTTGGAATTGCTAGAAGAAGATAGAGCACAAGAGAGTTTTGCAAGTGAGTTTATATTGAGCATTCAAAGGTGTTTTTACAAATTAGAGGAGTAGTCTATTTATAGTTGCTCCACCTCCTCAATATATGACTATAAATGACTATTTAGAATATGTACAAAGAATGTTTTAGAGAGAGCATTAAAGATGGTCCTTTCAAGAAGGTTCTAGGTAAGTGTCTTTGCTGGTCTTTGCTCGAAGTCTCTAGATGTGGCATTTTCAGACACTTCAACACTCTTATAGGACCTTTTGTTGCTGGATTTGAGCTTTAAAGGGGGCTGGGCAATGTTGGCAGCCTGTAAAGGCTCAATCTGGCCCCCAATTTCTGTCTTCTCACTTGTTGGATGGGTTGGACTTAGTGTCCATGTGACAATATGGACAAGATAAATGTGCATACAACATATTATATATCATTTATATGTATATATAAAAGCAGGTATTAATTGTGTAAATATAAAACTTTTAAATTGTGATATGCATATTTTATTTTATTTGTTTACATATTTTAACTTAATTGTATACACATCAAATATTTAAATAAAAAAAACCAAAATGGATGGAGGACTCACATCCCCCATCCACTTACCTTTTTCCTTATAAAGATAGTGCTAAAGTCAAAAGGCAAATTTACTAATGGATAATTGGCTAATTTTAGGTACTTTAACCAAGAATCCAAAATTAGGTTTTAGATTTGAATTTATTTATTTATTTATTTTGCCTTTCTTTCGAAATTGAGCTTGAACCCCTTGCTCGTGTTAACCAATATGCAATTTCATGGATTCTCTTTCTGTCATAGTATGCTTTCAGAAGGATAAGTAGCTAAACTATAGTTACTCGTAAGATTAGAGCTAAAAGTTATAAGTTTACATAATTTTTCAGCACCCATCATGTCTAAAGAACGAATGTGGCTACGAATACGACAATCTATATAGAGTACAGTATTTGTTTAAATGAGAAAAAAATTATTGCTTTATACTTCTTAATTTTAGAGGTTATTTTTATTGAGGTTATAAAGCTATGGTATCAACTAACTCTCATACCCATCTATCATAATCTCATTTTCTTCTTATCTAGATCTGATTTTCTCTTCTTTTTCAATGTTAGATTGATTGAAAGAAATTCTCAGAAAATAATTACCTTTTTCTAACCGAAATTATTGAGCTCATTAGTCATTTTATATGTGAATATATAATTTAAATTTTTAGAAGTTATAACTCAAAATAATTAAAATGAATATAAATATCTCTTTTACTTAAAAAACCTAGAAAAGTCCTTGCAAAGAAAAAGAAAAACAAACTACCAAAAAAGAGAAAAAGAGAGAGGTCATCGAAAGAGAAAAAGAAAAATACAATATTTTTTACTCTTATATTTAAAAAGAATATAAAAAGACATTTGATTTTTATTTTTAAATTCTAAAAATTATATTTTGAGTAAAGTAAATTCTGCTTTTATATCAACTAACTCCCATACCATCTATCATAATCCCATTTTCTTCTTATCTAGATCTCATTTTCTCTTCATCTTTAATGTCAGATTGATTAAAAGAAATTCTCATAAAATAATCACCTTTTTCTAGCTGAAAGATGACTTGCCACTCTATGTTTAATCTTCAAATATTCCGTTCACTGTCATCTTCTTGCCTTTTTTTCTTTTTTTTTTCTTTCTATTTGTTGTTATTTATTCGAATTGTTGTTGCTACAATTCCTATATATATATATATATATTTTTATTATTATTTTTATTTTTATTTTTATTTTTATTTTTTTTACTTTGTCGTCGTCGTCTTGGTTTTCACCCTTTTCAATCGTCTAGGTTTTTCATCTTGATTTATATAGAGTTGCATATCTGAAACTTCACTTATTATTGATTCCAAGTTTCTCTCAACAACTAATGTTCTATCGATTACTTAATGCAGAAAATTTTTAATATTACAGAAAATTTTTAATATTACAGAAATACCCAAAAATGGTTGTTTGTCAGTGATTACTTTTTAGTTATTGCCTTAAATTCAGATTCTCTCCCACTATTTAAAGAAATTCATTATACTACCATGTGTATTTCTTTTTATAACTATGTAATGATTTTAGAATGCAAGTAAATATGCAAATTAATTAAATAGATAATATCTATAACAATCATGTTGTAGAATATGTGGAGTTTTTTAACCGATTAAAAACTGATAGATTTGAGAAGTTGAAAAACCCTGTCAAATTAAACAATATAGTCATTTAGAATCCTTAAACTTAACTAGTGATAAGAATTTTAAATTTATTAACATTAAAATTAAATATATTTTCTATGTAAAAATGTAAATAAAAATAATAATAAGCAATTTTGATATTAATTTATAAATATAATAGCTGATATATTTACAATATGTTTTTTAAAAAATTTTAAAAAAATAATTACTAATTATTATAAAAGGACACACAAGCACCCATTTTTGGACGGGGAGTAATCTTGGAGGTCACACTGGCGAGTTACAAGAATCAGATCGTTTTTGCTTGGAAAACCCAAAAACACAAAGTCAATTCTGATGGGTTTTTTTTCCTTTTTGTCCCAAGAAAAATTATATATATATATATATATATATATATACATATATACTGCACGGCAAATAAAGGAAACGTAAGAAGACTGCTTGTATAATATAGTTGTTTATATAGACTTACGTTAAGAGAGCAGACATATATATATATATATATAAGCAGTCTTCTTACGTTTCCTTTATTTGCCGTGCAGTACTACACGTACAAAGTGATTGAATTCGATCTAATATTCGTCGGTTGACGAAGAAAATGGAAGCTCTAGTTCAGAAAGAAATGTTCAGGTGTTTGGCACATGTTACGTGCGGTGTCAAACAATTCTCTTCTCCTTTCCAGCAATTGCTGAATTGTATTTCACTTTAATGAAATATTGGAATATAAAAGAATTGACTTTTAAGATAATTTAGGTGAAAACAAAGGTACTTACTACCACAATTATGTTAAACATTGTTTAATACAACACAACTATGTAATACTTGATATTATTATATATATATAATTTTTTGAATAAAATTTTAAATACTAAATAATAATACAAAAATTTACACATTATGTGATTAATAAAATTAATTTAATAATAGTCTCTAACTCTTAATTTAGACCTTTTCACCCAAAGTTTGATTCTAACATATATATATATATATGCAAACTCATTCATAGCTCAAACATCCAATATAGTGTTCAACATGAACTTAAAAATACTTTAATCAACAAATTAATCAAATATAATTCGAGAAATAGATTTTAATAAAAATACTCTCACGAATATTTTTATTAAATCAATTTCCAAAACTCAAATTACAAAATACTATTACTTCCTCTTAACACTTCTTGTGGGGCAAATGGAAAAAAACTAAAAATGGCATTTTTAATTCTAGTTTTTTCATTGAAAACGGCATGACTCGTTAACTTAGGAATGTAGATTTCATGTCCTCAAGTTACATGTTATTATTTGTATTGTTGTGACAAAGGGTGATTGGAGTATACATAAATAAGTTTTATGACATGATTTTGTACCTACATGATGGGTTAGAAAAGTTATTAATGTTAGTGTCATTATAATTGAATCAAATGCCTTCCATCTCTTTGGTAAAAGGGTACAAATTTCTTTGATCTGGTTTGTCTAATGGCTATCATAGAAACATATATGATTACTTCTATAATTCCAATAAAGGGACCCATAAGTATTCTCCATATTTATATAGGACTTGGTCTATTATTAACTATTTAGTGTGTAACAAAAAATTTTACTCTAAAAAATATATTATTTATTTTGAAATTTTTGTCATATAAAATCACTTAATTTTTCCAGATTCTTCGAGTAGGGGCTATCCTTATGATATATGGGATGGGTGAATTAGTAGAGGGGGTTTTTATTTGGTTAATAAGTCACACATGTATCAAAATTAAATTGTCTTGGAATTGCACCTCTTTTTTTAGTTTAGCAAGAATTTAAGAATAAGATCATCTCAATAATTATAATAGGAGTTAGATTAATTTTATATTTTCTTACATTATGGAATAACTTAAAGACACATTTATGAACATGTCTAATGATTTTAACAAATAATATTAACCCATAAGTGAGTAAGATCCTGTGGGTGAATTTTGCATCATGATGTTTCTTTTTTTTTTTGATAATGTAGTTTGTTAGAATACATTCCTCTTGGTGTTGTCCCTTAGTTATAATGTGGATCTTACTCTACTTTTAATCGATGATTTTTGATAATTTGTTTACATTGTTGATGTTAAGGGTTGACATGTTTCATAGGTTCTTAATTTCTTTTATTAAAGAGATCATATTTGCTCTCTAGAAAATGAAGTATTAATAGATTAGGTCCCTTAATGTGTGACTGTCTTTAGGGTTATTGCTTGGATCTAGAGGTCTAATAGGTATCTAATATTATCATAAATTTCTCAAAACGTGCATCTTTTATCAATGCTTTAGGTATTTTGTTTGATGATAAGGAATTTTGATTATTTTTAATCTAAAATCTTTTAGGATATTATATTTTTTAATTATATATTAAATATTAAGTAATTTAATTATTATTTCTTCTTTTTAATTATTTTCCTTATTTTTCTTATTGCTTTAATATTTTTGCCCAAATAACAATTTAAGATCCAAATATTCAAAATTAATTCCATACGAGATTAAAATTGATAAAATAGAAGTACAATAATTACTCTATATATTTCTTTTTTTAAATTATTTTATGATTTTAGAATGCAAGCAAATTAATTAAATAGATATCCAAAAGAATCATGTAGTAAAATATGTAGGGTTTTCTAACCAATTATAAATTTACAGATTTGAGAAATTAAAAAATCTTATCGAATATATAGTTTTGGAGTATTTAGGTTTTAGAAATTTCCTAAGGTGTTATAATAGAGATTTTGAATTTATGAATATTGAAAATTAATATAGAGAAAATCTATTTGAACTTAATAATGGTCTCTTTTGATAGGAGGAGAGGTTAAATAAGAATAATAACGAAATAGATCCAATTCTAATTCATATATATAATAATTGATATATTTATAATATATATATATATATATATTTTTTTATAAAAAAGGAATTGCCAATTCTCATAAAAGAATAGACAAGCACCCATTTTCGGACGGCAAGTAATAATGAGAAGTAATATAATGAAGTTATCTCATGTTTTCTTTTTTTTTCTTTTTCACAAAAATGTCATATAATTTATATAAAAATGGGGTCTCTATTGACTAAGCATAGCCGACGAGTAGTCTTCAGGGGTCTCTTTTTATTTGGCGTGTAGTGAGTGCCACGCAACACAACGCACACCTGTCATTTGGGGGATGTCAAAACGATTCTCTTTCTCTCTCCCTTTTCAAGAATTGCTGAAATCTAATTCTAATTGTATTTTATTTTTTAAGAAAATATTAAAATAAAAATGCATTGACTTTTAAGAAATCATTTAAAAGAAAAAAAAATTAACAATTGCTAAAATCTAACCCTAATTATATTTCACTTTTTAAGAAAATATTAGAATAAAAATACATTGATTTTTAAGTAATTATTTAAGAAAAATAATCAATAATTATTGAAATTTAATTTTAATTATATTTTATTTTTTAAAAAAATATTAGAGTAAAAATATATTGACTTTTAAGAAATTATTTAAGAGAAAAAAAATTCAACAATTATTGAAATTTAATTCTAATTATATTTCACTTTTTAAGAAAATATTAGAATAAAAATATATTGACTTTTAAGAGACTATTTAAAAAAATAACAATGATTGAAATTTAATTTTTATTATATCTAATTTTAATTGTATTTCACTTTTTAAAGAAATATTATAATAAAAATATATTAATTTTTAAGGGATTATTTAAAAAAAGAAATATAATATTCAGTAAATATATAATTTTATTGATATAATTTTAAATATAAAATAATAATACAAAAAATAAATAAAATTAACTTTAAAAAAACTTTAATTAACAAAATTAAAGAAATATAAATCGAGATTTTTTGGGGGGGGGTTCCAATAAAATAATTAGAATCTCCGCGTGGGGGGGCAGGTGGTAAAAGGCTGAAAATGGCGGCCGCCACCCGCACAACGATGACTCCCTCTCCGTCATATGTCAATGTCAATGTGAACGCATTTTGATTCCTTTGTTTCGTCTTATCTATGTTTATATATAGATATATATATGTATGTAGAGAGAGAGAGAGAGAGAGAGAGAGAAGAATTGACAGAGAAGGTACAGGTTCGGAGGGGTTGCTTGGGAATGGAAGTGAAGCGGAGAACGGCGCGGAAGCTGGTCGCAAGGCTCGGGTCCGTATCAGAGCAGACGAGGGGGGAAGCGCTGGCGGAGATGCGCCTCCTCACAAAGCACGACGCCGACATCCGTCCCATCATGGCCGAGGCCGGTGCGATTCCATACTTGGCCGAGACCCTCTATTCCGCCTCCCACGACGCCCAGGAAAACGCCGCCGCCACGCTCTTGAACCTCTCCATCTCCTCGCGCGACTCCCTCATGTCTACTCGCGGCCTCTTCGACGCCCTCTCCCACGCTCTCCGCCACCACGCCACCTCCACCTCCGCCTCCGCCGTACAGTCCGCGGCTGCCACGCTTCACAGCTTGCTAATAGTCGATTCCTACCGCCCGATTATTGGATCCAAGCGGGATATCGTCTATTCCCTGATTGACATAGTCAAAAAACCTAATTCGCCGCCGCGATCCATTAAGGATGCCTTGAAGGCCATGTTCGGCATCTCTCTACATCCGTCGAATCGACCCACGCTGATCGACCTTGGGGCGGTGCCGCCGTTGTTTTCCATTGTGTTGAAGGACGGCAGGGTGGGGATTGTGGAGGATGCGACGGCGGTGATTGCCCAAATTGCTGGGTGCGAGGAGAGCGAGGAGGAATTTGCTAAACTTTCGGGGCTTAGGGTTTTGATGGACTTGGTGGATGTGGGGACGGGGTCTAGCGAGAGGGTTAAGGAGAATGCGGTGGCAGCTCTGTTGAATTTGGTGAGAAGTGGAGGGGAGAGGGTGGGGAGGGAAGTGAGGGAAATGGGAGTGGATGTAGTGGAGGGAATCAAGGACGTGGCGGAGAATGGAAGTGCAAAGGGGAAGGATAAAGCCATTGCTTTGTTGAAGGTGATTGAGGGTTGAACGATCAGTGGCGAATTTGCAGTTTAATATTCGTTTGAGGAGCATTGCTTGCTGTAGTTATGGATATTTTGAGCTTATGCTTACTGGGATGCTCGTTCCCATGCCTGGGAGCCATCGCTTGATCTAAAATGTTGGAACCTGGAAAATAGGGCTGGCTTGAGATCATCGAGACCTCATATCAGTAGGATCACAACTGGATGGTGGCCTCCTCGGTATTGTGCTCCAGTTGGTTCAATTTTTTTCTTTGATAAAATTCGTTTTGTGTTAAATGCAAATTAGTATTTGTACAAATTAGCTTTTCAGCTTGTGTCCATGGCAATAGATATGGAGTGATAATGAGGAATTATTTGTTTATGCTGTATTGCCTTCTTAGATATGTAAATTATCTAACAATTTCAGTAGTGTGAAAAGAAAGAGATTAACTCCGAAGTTTGTGTGGTTGAATTCAGTGCATCAAATTAATGTTCGTGTGAAGGCTTCTCTCCATGTTGCTGAATTATTATTGTTTTTTTAGAATGTGCCGTGGTGTTTTTGATTCCATGTCAGAGAAGCCTTTCATGCCTTACCACAACAATAAACTCCGAAGTGTGCAACGAGACATTGTCACAAGTAGCCATTCTTTACCAGTTTTTTTCTTGATAGTATATGGAACATATTTTGAAGGGGAAGCCATATTGTTACTCCATTGTGACTAGATGCCACAAGTTCCAGTCATGGAAATAGTTTTTCTATAAAAACAGGGGTAAGTCTGCACATATTTGACCCACAGTGTGAGGGCTGTGACGCCCTTTAGCTTAGAACACTTTTTCCTGGTTTATTGCTTCGGTGCCATGAGCACTTTTAGTTGTATTCCTAAACAAGTAACCAACCTATGTAGAACTACCATTGCTTTCAGTTGTACATGCAATCTGGCAAAATAATTCTACTGTGTAGGTTGATTATTCATCATTTGATGTGAAGAATTCAGCTGCCTTTTTTTAGTGAATATCTATAATGCTATTATCTTTTCTGGGGGCAGAATTCCCCACCTTTTGTTTCATGTGTTTGTGTCTGCATTTTATGTGTGTAATTACAGTGCCCTCAACAGGCCAGAATTTGATCATGCCCTCAGTACTCTAGAATTTGACAAAGTTAGTATTTGCCTGCTGATCATTTTCATATGCTATGCAAGAAATGGGAATCCTCAGAAAATAAAATAAATAATTAGGGAACATTTGACTGGTTCTATCAGTGAGCTCCAATCCTTTAGTGTGCTGCTGCACGTTCTGTCATCTCTGGATCCAACTGGGATTATGAAGATTGGTGACCTTCATATGATTACCAAAACGAGAATTTGAGCTGGACATTTATATTGCACATTGTTCCTTTTGCTAGTCACACCATGATAGTTGGCCTGATCTATTTTTGTTGTGTTATTTTCTTTGTCTTATATTTGTTGATATATATAGTAATCTTATTTGGTTATTAGTATAGATCAGAAGTTAAAGGATCTATGTGTCATCACTCGTCACAGGTGCACCTAACGGGAAATCAATTACTTGTTGAAATAAGCATAATTGCAGTTATCAAACAAACAAGGAAGCTGTAAATGTTTTTGTGGCCTTTGTCTGCTTTTGAAGGACCCAAAGTATAGGATCAACTTTTTATGCTGCAGGTGGAACTTATATTTTGTTAGGAGTTTGAACTCTAGAATGTTGCAGAGCATATTTGTGCAAATCACCACTTGAATTTGAAGTTGCAAACTGAACTTGTTTGTTCTCCCCACCCCCGCCCTCTCCCTCTCCCTCTCCCTCTATCCCCCTCTCCCTCTCCCTCCCCCTTTCCCTCTCCCCCTCTCCCTCTCTCACACTTTACCTATCTCTCTTCTTCTCTCTCTCCTGCATGGCAGCCGGGCTTCTTTCAAATTAGCAACTATTGTAGACTATGAGTGTCATGTGTCAAAGACTGACCTGCGAAGATTACCGAGTGAAGCTTCTTCTACTACAGAGGGTAGCTTCCATTTCCCTGTAATTCCTTCCACTCCGATATGGGCAGAACTTGAAACTTAATTACTAGAGATAATATGAGGTGATGTATCAGCCAAGCTAGCTGACACCACGGTTCTATTTTTATATAGGTAAAGCATCAAGATTGGCATTTTGGACAATCAAAAGGAATTCGATAAACATCGGAGAAAGGCTGCCTGTCAAGGTCATTCGTTCAGGGGTTGTTAAACAACCGTTAGGTGAATTCTCCCTAGACATTAACGTTGTTTATGCAAGTACTCAACTTTCGAGGGAGAAATTTTGAGAAAAAATGCCAATGGTTTAATTAAAGATTTGTCACTGACAATACGAAAAACATATCAAGCTAGAAACTTTGATTTTTCTGCTAAACTGGTTGGCTTTGTGAAGCAGTGCCTTTGATCCAATCCTACTTGAAAAGCTTGCGTAGCTCAAGGGGCCACCTCTCTCGAGGGGAAGTTCAACGTTGAGGTCCTCTGACCTCCTCGAGCCTATGAATGTTTGTTGTTGTCTAGAGACTTAAAGCTCAAACCCTGTCAACTAATATGGGTCCATGGTGTCTTTAGCATGTCTAACGGGCTGGGGCTAGAGAGTGATTAGCGTGGTTCCGAGGTTACATTTAGTGGAATTAAATGTATATTTACAAAATTAGCTGTTTTAATAATACACATTCTTCTCTAGAATGATTGTGAGAGATATCAAGTTGATTTCTCATTTTATGAACCAAAAACAAGGGGTGTTTTAAGCCATACATAACTCCAACAAACACCCCCCTCGTTAGCCCCTTAGAGTTATGTGTCGTTACGAGACCAAAAATTTGTGTGGAACGTTTGACCCCGTTACAAGACCGAAAATTTGTGTGAAACGTTTGATCCCATGACACCTCCTTGCCCCCAATGTAGTAATGGATTCCATAGTTGTTAGCTTCAAGTTCAACGACCCCGCGTTCATGTGCGTGCAATCCAAATTTTTAACTGGAAAGTCACTGTCATGGGGAATTATTTTGAGCAGTTTTAAGCATAATAGCCAATAGCCTGGAATCATATCTCTATTCCAGAGCTGCCTGGCTTATCTTCCCCCCCCCTTTTTTTTATATTTTCCGGTTGGTTTCATGGTCGATTGATTGTTGAGTTAAGTTGCGACTATCTCAACTAATTCATCCATTTGGCTTGGTCGAAAGTGAGTTATTCACGCCAAAATAGATAATTCCACAAAGAATACTGACATTCTTCTCAATTTGTTTGCTCCACCAAGTTGTACGAATATCTAAAAACCTGAAACAAATTAATCTAATTTAAATAAAATAAAAATATTAAAAGAGAGAGTTTCCAACTACCAAACTCACATAGCATGAAAACTTTTAATTATTTTAAAGCTATGTTTAGGTTTGTTGTTGTAGTTTGCAAACTTATATTTTAAGTTAATCAAAGATTTATTAGTATTTTGTAAATTCTAAAATTTTTTGGCTAACAAAAACACACCATAACTTGAATCTAAGTTTTGGGATTACAATATTTTGGTGAAAATATAAAAAATAAATAAAAAAAAAGTTTAGGGTATTGTAGTTTCATAATTTTTTGAAGTTAAAAATAATTATTTTTATATAAAATAATTATAATTTAACAAATAAAAGAGTTCTTTTATGATTTTTTTTTCCTACTCCACTAGGAATTTTTGTTTTTCCTTTCAAAATTAAAAAATATTATGAAACATTCAATTATATTTCCTCAAAAAAATAAAATCGGACTAAATTGACTGGTCGGACCGTACAAATTGAAAATCTAACTTTGGTCTGGTCTCGTACGTAAGGGGTAAAAAGCACGCCTTTTGCCACTCCTATGACGTTTTTTTTTTCTTTTTTTTTCCTTTTTCTTAAATCACGAATAAAAAAACAAAGAGGAGAAAATTTTGATATGATATATTTATTTATATTTTAATGAAAATGCGTGAATTTATGTATTATATTATATTTTTACTTATTTTTTTTTAATTTTGCTATCTTAACTATATTAAAATACTTTCTTCTTTAAGAAAAATATATAAATTACATTAAAAATAAATAAAAAAACTATAATATACTTTTTATTTAATTTATTTGACTTAAGTCACTTATATTTATTAATGTATTATATTAATTAATTTTTTAAACTCATCATATATTCAATTGTAAAATACATGTAATTAAATTTATCAAATATAATATTATAACACATATCAAACTTATATCTTTTATATTATTATATTTTATATATTAATATTTTTTACGTAAAGTATAGAGATATTATTTTTCTAATATATTTATATAATATATCTATTTTCATGACAAACACTTACCATGTGGCTTGTCCCTCCTTTCAATGTTACTAATGTTGAGTATAAACCATTTTTCTTCCAAATTATTCGTGTACTTTGGTTTCATTGTTAATTAATTTCGTATTTGGGGTTATTATCTGTTTTTTTTTTAGTGTTAGGTACTTCCCTATATATCAATTATGGTGTAGTAGTAATTAAGTAGATATGCCTTTGTTAGATTGTTGAACAACATATATAAATGTAATTTTATGGTTGTCTTAAAAAAAAAGATAAATCTTTATTTACACATCATTTTTTTCAATTTTACTATAAATCATTATTTGCACAATTTTAGAAAAATTCACAATTGTTTTATATGTGCACGGAATACAACAAATTGTTTATAATCAAATAATAAAAAATAATTTATTTTCATTGAAAAGATTTTTACTAATAAATATTTAAATTATCTTTTTGATTTGAATGAAAAATCATATAATTAGTACATTTATAAAAACATGTATAATAATCAACTGAATTTTCAAAATTTTGATAATAGTCAGTAAGCATCTAAGCAACAAATTTTTATTTTACTCAATATAAAAGATAATTAATTCAATTCTTAATTAAATTGATTTAATTAATTACTATTTTTTGACTTATATATATATATATATATATATATATATATATATTTTTTTTTTTTCTTTTAGTTTGATTATCAATTCAGTTTTGAACATGTAAGTGCTCTCTAGAGTTAGATTCTTAAAACCTATCATGGCCACTTTCTAGAAAGGTTAAAACCCCACAATTAAAAGCTATTCGCTTTTCTTATTTTTGGACAACTTTTCAACGTACCCTTTTTTCCTGATGCTTGCGAGTGGAATTTCTCTGTCCCTCAATGATTCTGTTCAAGATTCTTGCTCGTAAAGCCTCCTCCCTTCAATCTCAAAAGAGTTTGAACTGCTTTACAACTTAAATAAAATTAAAACAAATTATATATATATATATATATATATATATATATCTATAATTATAACGTTTATTCATTTTTTCTAAGTTTTATACTAAAATTTATGATAAATTATTTTTATTTTTAAAATTTACCAAAGAGAAAGATACTAAATAGAAATGATGTTTAACTTTTAAATTTATACATATATTTATAGTTAAAATCGTTTAATTAATTAAAAAATATTTTAATTTAAATGAGAAAATAATTTGTAATTAACTAAAAAAATAATTTAATTAAATAAAAAATGCTTTAAAATAAAAAAGAATTGAGTAATTTACATAATTTATGAATTGTGAAATAATATTAATGACATTTAATATGTGTAGCCATTTAAAAGAAAATAATTTAACGAGTAAAGACCAGATATCCCTTCAAGAATGGCTCTGTATTTAGGGTGGTACTGAGCTATGAAGGCTGGTTGAACATTTTCAAGTATTTGCATTTATTACTGCCATAACAAAGTCAATCAATGACACCCAAAAGTCCTTTTTTTTCTTTTTTTGTTTTTTTTTTCTGGGGTTTGGAGGAAAAGGCCATGCAGAATAATAAAAGTGAATGAAATGAATTAAGTACATTGATATGGCCTCTCGACCCATTGCACTCAAAATCTTTCAGCCCATTACATGCAAGCCTGTGGATATGTGACAGTAGAAGTAATTTACTTTCATCCTCTTTCCTTGGCAATTGCCCACCTTAGCATCAATATATCTATATCTATATCTATATCTATATCTATATCTATATATATATATATATATATATAAAAGAAGGAGGATGAAGTAGAAGACAATGTAAGCTAAGCTTATGAAGTTATGTGATCCAAAATTGGCAAAGATAGCACCTCGGGGCCTTAGTTTAATTGCTTAGATTTGCCAGAACATTAATATTTGTGTAACTCATTTGTTCACGACTGTGTTTAGGACCATACAAGCAAAAAGGCCAAAAGAATGATAGACAACTTTTCCTTTATGCTTTTCCCAAAAAGAAGAAAAAAATAAAAAATAAAAAAGAAAAAAGAAAAAAAAAAGAAAAAAAGATTAAAATCTATTGTTCTGTGAACATAATTGATAAAAGTCTCAACTTTGAGTTCTACCCCATTTTACGGGCTAAAAGAACTTCTGCACTAGCTCTAGCTGCATGATTTGACGTGTTGTAAGGCTCCCACTCTCTAATATATTCTCTGGTGCTTAGAGTTCACCGAAGAAAAACTTATTTTTAATCTTAAAATAGATTGGTTAATAAGAAAATCAATAAATATTAATATTAAGATTATAATGTTAATTATAAAATAATAAAAAATAAATTTTATAATATCTCCCACATCAAACGTGAGAGAAGAAGCATAAGAGTTTGAACTTTGGACTTTCCTTCAAACTTGCCTTAAAATAGGTTGTTGTCTTCTTCCAATATTTTTTTAAATGTTACTTATCCTAATTTCCCACTATTGCTTCCACCTAGTGTAAATTTGTAATATTTAAAAATTAGTGTATTAATACTCATTTTGACAAACACAAGACATGGTGATAAAAATTTTATATTTATTAATACTAAAATTAGTCATACAAAAATTTATAAATTTAATAATACTCAAATAATAAAATTTTTTATAAAAAAAAATTAAATGAATATATTTATTAAAGGGTAATTTTTAATCTTTAATTTATTTATAAATATAATAATTAATATATTAGTTACTCTTTATTTTGATAAGAAAAGGAGAGAATTAGATGGTACAAAATTATTATTATTTTTTTTAAAAAATAACTTATTGATATATACAGTACTTATATTTATATAATTTATAATTTTTTTTTTTATTTAATGTGAGAGTCGAATCGTAATTAATTTATTCGTAATATAATTCGTTACTGTAATCTACTCTGTCCGTGACATATGGCCATAGCCTTGCCCCTCTAAATTGCAATAGCATAAAGCCTAATGAGCGTGAATCCACCGAAGCTTGCGAAAGGCAACAAAAAGGCCAAAAAAGCAAAAGCCAGAAAAGGGGAAAAAGACGGTCCAAATGCGCAGGCCAAAGTCAAGTGACCGTAGCATATATGCTACTAGTGGTTAAGAATAGCGATGGCAATTGGAGAAAAGTCCCCATATAGTGCAAGCACTCACACAAGCAAACCCCAACACTCAAAGCTGCTTTGATTAAGTGATTGTACAGTATGGTATTCGATCCATTAGCGTCAGCAACAATAACCCCATTAACCAAACTTTGATTTCAAATTTAATTGAAATTTTTCTGATTTTTTTTTTAATTTTTTTTTATGAATGAAGCAAGTGGATCAAAAGGTTCTATTCCTAGTTTACCTATTGGTAAGAAGAAACGTTCGCACACAAGCATTTCTAATCGAGGAATTTGGTGATATTGAAAGAAGAGAGTGGGTGGCAGAGCCACGTGACTGTCCCACCACCACCACCACCACCATCACCACCACCACCACCACCACCACCAGCCCCCTCCTCCCCTATTCGGTCAGTGTGTTTCTTTGTTGGCTTCATATCAACGCTAAGAGCCAAAATTACCCAACCACAACAATGAGGACCAACATGGTCACAAATAAATCTATAATTCTAAACCCACCCATGAAAGATGCGTAAAGGAAAAAAAATATAATAATAAAAAAAAAAAATATATATATATATATATATATATATATATATATATATATATAAAGTTAAGAGGTGACTATCATTAACCCATTTGACAAGTGGAAACCACTATCTTTCTAGTAGTGTTGCCTTTGCCCACTAACCCCTATACGCTACAAACCCCTTTCCCCTCCAATTTAATGCTCCTCTCTCAAAGTCTCGAATGCTAGTGGTCCTTTTTTTTTCTCTTGCTTTGGTTGGCAAGCTGGCCGCTAGAAATATTTGCCTTTTTCTTGTTTCCTCCCCAGTGCCACTCTCTCTCTCTCTCTCTCTCTCTCTCTCTCTCTCTCTAGATTCCCTTGGTCCTTTTTTTTTCTCTTGCTTTGGTTGGCAAGCTGGCCGCTAGAAATATTTGCCTTTTTCTTGTTTCCTCCCCAGTGCCACTCTCTCTCTCTCTCTCTCTCTCTCTCTCTCTCTCTCTAGATTCCCTTGATTGCAATGCAAGGTGTATCCAATACATTTTAGCAGCTAAGCAAAGGTAAAAAAAAACAAAAGCAAAAAAATAAAAATAAAAAAAAAATAAAGGGGGAAAATTTGCTTAGCATGGAGAGACATGGATAGGGAGACCAACCAAGAGAACCCACCACTTCTCCCCAGCATTAACACCACCAAAGAAGAATCTCCAAGAAAACCTTTTGCCAGTGGTGGTGGTGGCGCTGGAGCTGGGGGAGGTGGCCTTGGCGGCGATAGGCTCAAAAGGGATGAATGGAGCGAGGGAGCGGTTTCAAGCTTACTTGAGGCCTATGAGAGCAAGTGGATCCTTAGAAACAGAGCCAAGCTCAAAGGCCATGATTGGGAAGATGTTGCACGCCATGTTTCTTCTCGAGCAAACAGTACAAAGTCACCGAAGACACAAACTCAATGCAAGAACAAGATTGAGTCCATGAAGAAGAGGTACAGATCAGAGTCTGCCACCGCAGATGCCTCCTCCTGGCCGCTGTATCCAAGACTCGATCTTTTACTACGTGGAAGTTCAGCAGCAACAGCTGCAACCGCGGTGGCTGTGGTACCACCACCACCACAGCAGCAGCAGCAGCAGCAGCAGCAGCAGCAGCAGCAGCAGCAGCAACAACTATCTCATGTAGCTTCAATCGATCCTCCCTTGATGCTGTTGGAGCCATCATCGGTGGCCGTGGCGGCACGACTTCTACCTCAGCCACCTCAGGCCAGTGCACCTCCTCCACCTCTTACCCCAGTTTTTGGAGCTGCGGCTCAGAACTCACATGGGTCCAATGGTGTTGATGGGGAGGCCAAGGTGAGTGAAGAATTAAAGTAGCTAGTCAATTATGCATCCTGTGATTCTATGAGCTAATCAGACTAGTCTTCAACCCATAAATTGAATTATGACAAAAAGAAAAAAAAACAAAAAAAGGCTTCTTGTTGAACCCATTAGGCCATTATCGTTCATGTGAGCAAATAGTCTTTGTTAGCTGTCAATTTCTCTCTCAAGACGCCCTTAATTATGGACCACAAAATTTCTCAAAAGATGTTGACGTCAAGCTCCAACATCAAATTGAACGATTGAAGGTCTAACAAGCTGGCATCGTTACTTCACAAGAAGCAAATGGCACACCTCTTTGGGAACATTTCACAAGAATGTATCATTTCTTTTTCTAAAGTTTGAAGTAAAGAATTCCATATTTTGTCACCCGGGTAGTAATTAATTAAGCATTTGGTCCGAATTATATGTTTGAATTCACTAGAATGAGGCTGCAGATCTTGTACAATGGAAGAGAATTTCTATGTTATTGAGCATTCTCCGATTAGACCTGAAGAAAAATAGACAAAGAAGACACAGAAAAATGAAGGAAGAAGAATCCCATCCAGTTAAAGCCAAAACATGAACAGAGGACTAGTACAACAACAGTATCTGGCCTCTCCACTTATTGATTTAGATCTTTAAGGTGCCGCCTAAATAATAACTTTTTTTTTATTTTTATTTTCTTTGGTTCGCACCCTTTTAAAGTGGCACTGGCATGGAATTCAAAATGTTGCAATTGACAACCGAATATCTACATGCTACAAGCTCCCTGTGAGAGATGCTATGCTTACAATTAGGCACAAGTGACTGAAGGAATGAACTTTTACTAACATATGCATCTGCACCCCTTTTAATCAGGGAGAAGGTGTGGGTGCCAAGTTACCAGACCATGCCTCGGACAAGATCGCCATTGACACGGATAGTAGCACTCCAGCATTGTATAGCAATGAGGAAAGATTGGGGTCCAAGAAACTGAAGATGAAAATGGACAAGAAGAAGAGGAGGAGAAACGAAGAATGGGAAATATCAGATAGCATCAGGTGGCTAGCAGAGGTATTTGTAAGATCAGAACAAGTAAGAATGGAGACAATGAGAGAGATGGAGAAAATGAGAATAGAAGCTGAGGCCAAGCGGGGTGAGATGGACCTCAAGAGAACTGAGATCATAGCCAACACCCAGTTGGAGATTGCCAAGCTCTTTGCTGGTGGAGCTGGTAATAAAGGCATTGATTCTTCCTTGAGAATCGGAAGAAATTGAAGTAGTTATATTTATATGCCTAGAATATTGACAGCAGGGTCTTAAAAGTCTTAAATGGCGTTGTAGTCAGTATTAACAGTCAATTATAGTAACTGCAGGGGCTGCTGTCCAAAACCTCGATTGACTTTTGAGAAGAAAACGAAGACCAGCTATTGACTTGAAAATGGTGGGGGAGATTTAATTAACTTGTGGCAGGCTAATTAGTGATGACAGAGTTGTCGAAGGTGAAAATTAACTTCCCTGAGCCCCATGGTTGCAGTGTTCTCTCTCATTTAACAATGCAGTGATCTTTTCTTTTTTCTTTCATGCAGACATATCTGCATACATCATGCTTTATGGATTATCCAAACTACAGCTTGATAACAAGCTATATCTTAATTACCTTAATATATTGTTGCATTTTAGAATTATGCTCACTTTTGCCTTGTTTGGTCTTGTAATTACTTTTTTATTATTATTATTTTTTTATAAAAAGACACTTTTATGTTTTTTTCTTTATGGAATTATGTTCATGAGTGTCCAAGAGAGTTAATTTGTGTTTCAACTAATTCCAACACCTAAATTAGGTAAGAAAGAGCAAAGGAGTTTGATTCTCTTGGTCTAAAGATAGAATTCACCTCCTCAGATAATGCCTTTTCAATCTCAAAGAAAGTAGCTAGCATGTCCCATGGTCTCTTAGCGGGGTTGTTAAGCTAAGAAACCATCATCAAAGCGCCACTTTCAATGATAAGTTTATTGCCAAGAGCTTCATCCCATTTAGACCACAAGAGGGTTGCTTTCCAAATGGCCTTCAGTTCTACAACCAGTAGAGTGGCAATGCCACTCAAGTTAGAAAACACACATATAATGTTGCCATTATGCCCTCTCAAAACTTCCCTTATTCCTACTAATCTAAACTGACTTGGGACAGATCCATCTCAATTGAACTTAAAACATCGTTGGGGTGGAAGTTCCCATTGCAGTAACTCACACTTGGGGTTCTTCTCTCTCATCGAAATTTCAAAACTATTAAGAAGAAAATCATTAATGAATAATGAGCAGTCCCCCCATTTTGCCGTTATCCACCAAAACAGTCTGATCCGCATTAAGTCAGAGACAGCCTCCACCGAGAGAGATATACTATGGAAAGTAGTCTCATTTCTCGCTAACCAAATATACCAGACGAAGGGCATAGAAACCCATGATCCATGGCTCTTTGGAGACGAAACCATTTCCTAAAAATTCCCACGAAAACCAAAGAGACTTTATCGATGGAACTCAATTAAGATCCCACCAACCAATACAAGCGTCCCATATTCCAAAGGAGTTGACACTCCCTTCCTTAGGAGGAGAAAGGGCATGCATCCTTGGCAATTGTTGCCTCAAGGTTGGCTTCCAACTCAAACATGATTTCAAGAGTCAACCATATTTCCATTCTCGAAGGCAAAGAAGTTTATATTGACAATGGTAACGTGCTCACCCTAGCCACCGAGTAAATAACCCCCGTAGATTGGGGACATTCGATCTAGAGTAACACTCTATATTCAAGGCCATAGTCTCTAGTTCCTATATCTAGCCATAACAACTCTACACCGACAAGTGCCTTTCTTTTTCGCTAATCTCCACAACCGTTTGGCCAAGAGACTCCCATTTGTATCAGATAATCTCCAGACATCTAGCCCTCCTATCTCTTCCCCCTAGAAATCAAACCCCACACTACCCCTCCCCTCTGAAAAAAGCTTTCTACAGCTTTTGAATTCTATCTCTCACATTACAAGGCATCTCGAGCAAAGATAGATAACATGCTGGGAGAGGATCGAGACAAGATTTAATCAATCTCAATTGTCTAGCTTTCAAAAGATAACACATCTTCCATCGTGCTAAAGCGGATTCAACCTTACGAATGACCAGTGATCCCAAATCCTTAGTTCTTAGATTGACACCAATTAGGAGTCCCGAGTATTTTAACAGCAACTTACCCTGTTGGCAATTCCGAAACTGAGTTGTGTCGTCTGCAAATTGAAGATGACGGATGTCTATTGTTTCCCAAGGATAATTCCCTTAATTAGGTCATGCTCAACTACCCCTTTGGAAATGCCATGCAAAGCCTCAGTCACTAGAAGGAAGAGAAATAAGGACAAGTGATCCCCTTGCCTAAGACCCCATCTCATCTGAAATTGATTAGTTGGGCTTCCACTAACCATAATCGAGAGTTTAGCTATAAAGACACATTCTGTGATCTATGCTCTCCATGTTTTCTGCAAAACCCATTACTGCTATCACTGAGTTTGAAAAACCCCCACTCTACTGTATCACAAGCCTTCTCAAAGTTAACCTTCACCACAACACCTTCCCCTTTACACCTTTTCATTTCTTCAATCACTTCATTGCTCATTGAGTACCTCATCCATAACCTTTTTCAATTAATGAGCTAATGCTTTTTCCAGAATCTTATATAAGCACCCAACCAGAGAGATCGGTCGAAAATTTCAAATAGCATATGCATTCTCCACTTTGGAAATCAACACTAAGAAGGAAGCATTAAAACCCTGGTAAAGTTTCCTAGTATCATAAAACTTAAGCAAGAAGTCTGGAAAAGAAGTTTTTCTACATGTATCTAAACTTGTGAGTAAAATAGCAAATCTAAATACTATAAGTCAAATGGAAGAAAGAGGGAGAAAATAATAAATTCATGAAAAACTCTCCAATAATAAATTAATTCATGAAAAAGGAACATATCAGGGTCAGTGACATAGTCCGAGTAAGCCTTAAGGAACAAATTTTCAGAATTAGAAATCGTAGAAAAGATGATGAATCACACTGACCCCATAATCGTATGTCCCTTCAAATCACTTGAAGGTAGGCCACGAAGTTGGCATTTGGACAAAGTCTATTCGCAAAATGGCTTGCATCTCTTTTTTGGTGCACAAATGTAACACCATATGATAGCATGAAATATGAAAATTCATTTCCAAGGTCTTCCAATGCTGGCATTAAGTCCCTATGTTGCTGTCGAAAGCCAATGAAACGAGAAAATAAAAATGGCACCTCTGTTACTCAAACAGATGTTGGCAGAATAAAGGTATGCCACCAGAGCAGCGCTTCTTGCTACCAGACTTAGGCGAGTCATCTACAAAAGTGTTTTAACTTCCTCCCTTCTATATACCAATATTATATTGCCGAGCACCTACATCAGACTCTGAGACTACTTAGCAAAATATCATCACTACCATTCTTCTAAGGCTACTGACTAGAATGAAAAATTGGTATAAAAATCAATAGATCATAGTCACCACCTTAAAATTCCCACATAAATTCTGTTGCTTCATCTCAACAAGAATCCAACACATTTAACGGTAGAAGTACACCAACAGGTTTTGCCCTAAATCACTACCTCAACACCAACAACATCCCTGTTTAGATTGTCTGCCCAAAAGAACAAAACCGTCCATCAGACCAGTGCTCAGAGCCCAGATTGCACACTCAGTCCTGCATACCCTGCTCATAACTCCCTCACACCATTAAGCTTTCAAACCGACCAAGACAAAGGCCATAAGTACATGATCTTAAAATTTAATTCGCATGTGTTCACTCAATCGAGTAGACACAAGACACCTGAATCAAAAACAAAAAAGAAAAGAAAAAACCCACAATTTTTTTTCACCTATATCCACTTCCACAGTTGCCAGTAAGAGCATCCTACATTTCGTGTATCTCTTTCTAATGTTGGATGTGCCAAGAACCAAAATTCATGTACTATGTTAGAAAATCCTACAGTCATGTAGATTTGGTTGTAATTAAAGTGGTAATTCTGTGAATCAATTTTTTGTAAACACAAAGCCGTATAACTGTCATGAACGAGGAATACAATTTACCAATTTACAAACAAAAATTTAGTTATTTGCTTATGGGGTTGATCTTTATATGAACCATCTGCCTAATTCTCCCATCTGATTTTATCAAGGGTTGCACAATGTTGATTTGGAAGGAGAGAGTGGTTAACTCTTGTGAGGAAGTTTGATTTCAAGTGGAGGGGGCAGTGATTTTGAGTCTGACGAGAGTGGCAAAAGGCTTGAGACAGGGGAGTTTTCACTGTTGCAAGGGCTGCAGGAGCATGATCTCGATTGGATTTGAAGTCAGTAATTAAATTTCTAGTTCAGAGGATCCACATTAGTAATAACTAAACAACATAATACCTCAAGCACAATTCTGAATTTGCAAGTTTATTATAATGTACAATCTCATGTTTGTTTTAGACATTTGCAGACTGTAAATATTGTACTTAGGTTTCTGATGTAGATAATTCATCTTAATGGTGACTGAAGAGTATAATCCTTTAAGAACTAAATTTCAATTTGGTGGATAAGAAATTTATAGAGACAGATGTTACCAAAAAGCTTAGTAGATGACCTTTTGCTCGACAATCTCCAGATGCTTCAAATGAAAGGAAGTAGATGGCTATTTATAGGGCAAAAAACTTTTCTTGTACTATCCACCAATTTTTTGTAACGAGCAATTCGGTCAACACAACCCCTTCTTTTAGTCCCATTTAATTCCCATAAATTGCATTAATTTGGTTGTTATGGTCATTCATCTGTCAAGGACTTTTGACTTGGTTTTGAAACCAACCTAGCCACTCTTACTTGAGCTAGAAGGAAAAAGAAAATACAATGGTTATTCATGTGGCCCTCATCTCCTTTTTCATGTTCACAAATGCCCTACTTCAAAGGTTAGTGAGATGGAACTTGGGACGTGATTCAAATCAAGGTCTGAAGTTCAGTTCAAAATGATCCAACAAAAATAAAACTTGAAATCTTGAGATCCAGCTTAGGATGATCCAGTAAACTTAGAACTTGAAGACTAGCATAGAGTGACTTAGCAAATATGGAAATTAAAGTCCAGCTCAGAACAATCCAACAATCATATATCCTGAGGACCAGCTTATAGTGATTCAGCAAACACAAAACTTGATGCCTAGCTCAGAAGAACCCAACAATCGTAGAACGATGAGTTTTTATTAGAACTTCTTTGTTTAATATGATACCTGCAACCTAATGAGAGTGGTGAGAACTTCTTTATTTGTTGTGACATATACAATCTAGTGACAGATGTGATGCTCAAGATGTCACGAGTTAAGGCTTCAAAAGCTCCAAAATCCTCGTTGTTTATTCACCCGCACTAAGATCCACCGAGGAGGACGATTCTTGCTCCTTTTCTTACAATTCTTTAAGGATGGTATCCTCATTAGAATATATTTTCTTACTAAGATCCACTCGCATTAATTTACTAATAATTAGTTTATATATATAAATCAAAATTGACACCTAATTAGGTATTATTATCATTTAAATGTTAAATTATTAAGATAATGTGAGTAAACCTTTCAATAAATGTTCTCTCATTATAATTATATTTTTTAATTATATTAATATTCTAATAAGATATAATATATAAAAAATTAACTATATTTTAAATTATTTTGTTATAATAATTTTTAAATACTAATATGGTTATTGATTTTGTAAGTGAGATCATAACTTTTTTTATAAGAATTCCTTAAATTAATATTTATTGAAAACAAATAGAATATTATTTTATAATTACTTTAACATAACAAATTTTTTATTTATCATTCAATTATTTTTATATAGTTTATAATATATCTAGCGTCTACCATTACAAGCAATCTTTGATTAAAATAATTGGAAAGTGAAATTAAAATATACTAATTCTTATGTAAAATACTTCAATAATTTTAAATTTAAACTTGTTTAATGAGTCAATTTTACAAAGTTTACAAAAAAATATATTTTGAAAAAGTAATTGTAATGAAATCATAATTATTAGATATATATTGCATGAGAATTTTAATCAAGGACTTTATTAGTTATTGGGTCAATGCGAGTTTTCTCCTTCAGTTTATTACTTGTTTCAATCCAACTTTCTTATTTGTTGACACCATCGTTTAGACAATACTATATATTGAACTATTTTTTGCATGTTTAACAAGTTAATAAGTATACAACTAACTTGCCCAATATGTGCATCTAGTGAGAGTTATCATCATCCTCATTCCTATTCTCCACTTTTCATAAGTCCACAACACTCTTATAATTAATTCATTTTGACAGTTGAGAGTTAACTCTAATAACATCTAACCAAAATAATAAATACTATATTTATTTTATCGATGATTATTCTAAATTTTCTTAACTTTATGTACTCAATTTTTATGATCAATTTTTATATATTTTCATAATTTTTCTAAATTTTGTTGAAAACTAACTCTATTCAAAGTGATTGTGTCAAAGAATTTTTTTATTTATCTTTTAATAAATTGTTGCAGGAATGTGACATTTATAAACAAACATCTTGTCTTTATTTGACCTTTCAAAATGACTTGACTTAGCATAAATATTGACATGTGGTTAAAATGGGTCTGACAATGATGCACCATGCTTTTGTTCCCTTTTATTTTTGGAATTTAGCTTTTAAAAATGCAGTGCATATTATCAATCGACTGCCTACTCTAGTTTTGCAATAGCGCAACCTCTGTGAAGTACTTTTTTCTACCATACCACTTATTGAGTATCTTCTAATTTTTGGTTGTATTATGTACCTAAACCTATAACCCTATACTAAGTATAAACTAAAACTCAGGTCACATCAGTGTTTTTTCTTGGGATATCTCTCAAGTGTCAAGGGTCATCAATGTTATTCCCCACAACAACGACGAATCTATATGGTTATAAGCACAATCTTTGATGAGACTATTTTTCTATTTGTTACTCTTATCAACAATGTATCATCAAATGTGTCTTTACCAATGTTATTGGAGTTACCTTTTATATTCCTTTACCAATACATTTGCAATATAATAATTCACATATGTAAGAGTCAAGGATTGATATATCTCGTATATTAACACCTTTGTAAAGTAATCTCACTACTTCCCACTCCATGTCTCTCTAACTACAACCCACTGTGTTCTCTCTTATCGCTGAAACTATCTTATAGGCCATCATTCCATAAGCTACAAGCTTGCCCCCATAATAAGCACCATTAGCCCAACCTATGATGACCAAACTTCGAAACAACATAATTCGCCCACCACTATATACAAAAGGATCACATTTATACACTGACCACTTTAGTAGCAATCTCATCTATATCATCTTGTTACAGTTAGGTGGTCAAAAACTCAAATTGGTAAGCAGTTATGACCGAAGAGTATACTACACTTTTGAAAAAGGCACGAGACCTTGTATCATCTCCTTTAACCTATAAGTCCAATGGTTGCAAATGAGTCTTTTATGTCAAGTTTTGTAAAAACAAATCTCTTAGTTGTAAAAGACTTTTATTAATAGCAAGAAATTAACTATAATTAAATTTTGAGATGGTTTGCATAGTCCTTGCAACTACATTTTCTAGGGGTTGACAACTCTGGTAACTCGATTTTAAGAAGAACTTTCTCCATATTCATCTAATCGAAAAAATATTTATGGATTAACCACTAGGTTTCATTAATTCTTCTCTATAGCCTAAAACAAGCATATTGTGCCTAGCACTAACATCTTAGTAATTTTCCCTTCTTCATTGATTTTGTAGCTTCTTCAGCTAACTCATCATTGTTTATACTATATATAACACAATACAATATTTTCCTACTTATCTATATCGACAACATAATTCTTACAAAATCCTTTATAACACCAATGTCTATTCTTTTAGAGACTTTATAAAAGGAATTTGTTATCAAAAATTTGGGTGAACTCAGTTATTTCCTTAGGATTGAACTATAATGCTTTCCAAATGCTTATCTTCTTCACTAAACAAAATATGTAACAGATTTTCTTGCAGAAGCAAAAATACAAGATGTAAAGTGTATCACTACACCTTGTGTCATTGGCTTGAATATTCCATTTATCCATTGTGGTAAGTTGTTTTCAAATCTGACACTTTATCATAACACTAAGGGAGTATTACAATATCTTATTCTCACTCGATTCGACATTACTTTTACTGTTAACACTGCTTGTTAGTTCATGCATGCACCCACAGAGGTTCATTAGCAATTTGTCAAACACATATTGCACTTTGTTCATGGCATGTAACACCATGACACCCTCTTTACTCGCAATAGCAATTTGCATCTTTATATTTTTTTAAATGCAAATTGGGTTGCAGAACATAGCACTAGATGACTAGTTGATAGTTTAAGCATATTTTTTTGTTCCAATCTCATCTCATGGAGTTATAGTAAGTAATGGATAATCGTCTAATTTAGCATAGAAGTTGAATTCAAAAGTTTAGCTAACACAACTGCTGAATTCATTTAGATTAAGATTCTTTTATGTGATATTGGTGTCTCTTAGCAAGGCCTTCTGGTTCTCTAATGTGACAATATCTTTGTCATCTATCTAATAAGGAATCTTATCTTTCATACTTAAACAAAATATATGTACATTGATTACTATTTTGTACAAGAACAAATTGCCAAAAATTAATTGCATGTTCAATACATCTCCAATACAGATCAACTTACTAATATATTTACCAAAAGGCTCTCTATGGCTCACTTTCAACTTACAGTTTAAGTTTACTATGTATTCTATCACATCAGCTTATGAGGGGTGTTAAAGAAAATAATGATGTGTTCTAATTTAACTACAATTTCGTCACTAATTCGTTAATATTCGTCAGTTACAGTCTCGACACGAATTACTTAATCTTTGTTAGGTACCATTTTTTCATCAATTACTTAATTTTTGTCAATTATAATCTCTTCACTAATTTCTTATTAATTAATATTAATTTTTTTAAAAAGAAAAAATCATAATTATATTTTATATTAATAATGTAATTTTAATTTGTATTATAAATATATATATATAACCAAAATATATATACAATCCTATTAATAAAATATGAAATACTTATTGACAATTACTACTTTGTTAGTTTATTATTTCACAGGTTGTTTATCATTAAAAAAAAGAAAAAGTCGTTACTCCACAGAAAGTGAAAACTTTATGCACCAGTTTTTCATAAAACTAGCTTTCCTTTTTCCTTGAGGTTGCTTTCCTAGCAATGTCATTGATAATCAAAACAAGCTGCAACTTTTTTCTTATCATGATTAATAGATACCCTATAGAAGATTTATGAGCCAAAAAACGTTACATATATTATGAATATAAACAACAGTTCAAAACTGTTGAATAAACATTAAATGTCCGTTTTTATTAGTGCGTTATTTAAGCAGTTTTATAGGAAAATGAAATGTCAAGAGTCAGTAATTACTCTTATGGGTGATAATGGGTTTTAATTTTGGTTTATGGCTATTAATAGAGTTGCCTATAATTAAGTTTATTTCAGTTTTAGAAGGGCAGACTACAACCTATAAATAAATCATTGTATTGCTTGTAAGCAAAACACAGAATTGAGAATAAAGCCTCTCTTCAGAAATTATTTCTCCACAAGTCCATAGTTTGCAGCCAACAATATATTTTTTTTCTACAAATTGGTATCAGAGCCAATGAGGAGTGTAATCAATAATGTGCCGCTGCCCCAATTAATGAAGGTGAACTACGAGAATTAGAGCATCCAAATGAAAGATCTTCTCAGTTCTATGGATTGTTGGGAGGTGGTTCAAGAAGGTTTCGAAGAACTAGAATCTACCGTAGGATATACGGCAGCTCAAAATAAGGCGTTGAAAGAAACAAGATCAAAAGATAAGATGACATTGTACATGCTGTTCCAAGCTGTTGATGAGTCAGGCTTTGAGAAGATTGCGAGTGCGAAAACTTCAAAAGAAGCATGAGACATATTGGAGACTGCGTACAAAAGAAGCCGACCGAGTTAAACAAGTTCGCTTTCAAACTCTTCGCAACGAGTTGGAAGGCATAAAGATGAAGGAGTCGAAAGGTGTGTCCGATTACATCACGCGTGTTCAAACCGTGGTGAATCAACTCAACCGAGACGGAGAAAAGTTGTTCGATGCGTGGGTCGTGGAGAAGATTCTGAGGTCATTAACCGACAGTTTCGAGAATGTGGTATGTGCCATAGAAGAGTTAAAGGATCTAGCAACGTTCATGGTCGACGAGCTTGCCGGTTCCCTTATGGCATATTAATATCGTAAGAAGAAGAAGAAGGAGGAGACACTTGAGCAGACACTTCAAACCAAAGCATCGATCAATGACAAAAAGATATTCTATTCTCAAAACTTTCGAGGTAAATGGCGTGGCCATGGTGGTCAAGGAAATAGTCGCGGTGGGAAAAGCCGCGGTCAAGAAGGGTATCATGAGGAGAAATGACAATCAAACCAACAGAATTGGCATGGAAGAGGATGCGGTCGTGGAAGAGGCGGTTGGTTAAATTATTCCAACATCGAGTGCTATAAGTGTGGCAAATATGGTCACTATGCGAAGGATTGCAATTCCGATAAGTGTTACAATTGTGGAAAGGTGGGGCATTTTGCAAAAGAATGTCAAGTCGAGAAAAAGGTGGAAGAGACAACTAACTTAGCCACGAAAGATGAGGTGAAAAAAGGTTTTCTCTTAATGGCATATAACAAAGTCAACACTGATAATGACACGGTGTGGTACCTCGACACGACTGCAAGCAACCATATGTACGAGCACGAGCATTGTTTCAAAGAGATGCGAAAGGTTGAAGCTGTATCTGTATCGTTTGGAGATGGCTCGAAGGTTGAGGTCAAAGGCCAAGGTACGATTTTTTATTTACAAAAGGATGGTTTAGTTGGGTCAATCCAAGATGTGTACTACATACCAGACCTCAAGAGCAATATTTTAAGTATGGGGCAACTCATGGAGAAAGGTTATTCGGTTTTTATGAAAGACTGGATATTACTATTGAAAGACAAGCAAGGGCGTTCAGTCGCTCAAGTTGAAATGGGGAGAAATCGGATGTACAAACTAAATTTGAGAAGTGTACAAGAAAAATGTTTGCAAGTCAACATAGAAGACAAGACGTCACTATGGCATCTTCATTTTAGTCACCTACATCATGAAGGCCTAAACAAGTTGGCAAAGAAGAACATGGTGCACGGATTACCGAACATGGAATACGAGGGAAAATTTTGTGAAGAATGTGTGCCCGAAAAGCATGCGAGAATGTCGTTTCAAAAAAAGGCAGAATATCAGGCTAAGCAACCTCTCAAGTTGATTCATTCCGACATATGTGGACCAATCACCCCCGAATCTTTTAGCGGCAAAAGGTATTTCATTTCCTTTATTAATGATTTCTCACGAAAAACTTGGGTTTATTTTCTGAAAGAAAAATCCGAGGCGTTCGAGGTGTTCAAAAAATTCAAAGTGCTGGTGGAAAAGGCAACCGGTAGACACATCAAATTTGTACGATCCGATAGATGTGGCGAGTACACTTCGATGGTTTTTCATGGAGTATTGTGAGGAGCAAGGCATAAGGCAATTTCTAACCGCACTGTACTCTCCACAACAAAACGGTGTGGCCGAGAGGAAGAACCAGGCCATTCTTGATATGGTTCGGTCAATTCTCAAGAGCAAGAAAATGCCGAAGGAATTTTAGGCGGAAGCCGTGCAATGCGCCGTCTATGTTCAAAATCGGTGTCCACATGCAAAGTTGTATGATCAAACACCACAAGAGGCATGAAGCAGACAAAAACCGACAGTCTCTCATCTCAAAGTATTCGGCAATTTGACCTATGCACACGTGCCGAATCAGCGAAGAACAAAGCTCGAAGACAAAAGCAAAAGATATATTTTTATTAGGTATGATGAGAAAACAAAAGGATACAAGCTATTCGACTCGATAAGCAAGAAGATTTTAGTGAGCCATGATGTACGAGTTCATGAAGCAAATGAGTGGGATTGGAATAAAGCAACGGAGGGTATCATCAAAGTTGGAGAATCATCAACTGCTATATCAACAACCATACCGGAAAATTCTGAAACTATTGATGATGAAGATGAACCATGACAACCTAAAATGCGAAGTTTACAAGATTTGTGTGATTCGACAAATGAGGTACACCTTATATGTCTTTTGATGGATTTCGAGAACATAAGTTTTGAATAGGCAGTGCGAGACAAGAAGTGGCAAACTGCCATGGACAAGGAGATTAAAGCAATAAATCGCAACAACACATAGGAGTTAGCAGAATTGCCAAAAAGAACTCAGCCCATTGGTGTCAAGTGGGTGTTTAAGAGAAAGATGAATGCTCAAGGGGAGATAGAACGGTATAAGGCGAGACTTGTAGCAAAGGGATACAAGCAAAAGGTAGGAATCAACTATAACGAGGTGTTTGCTCCCGTTGCAAGAGTGGAGACAATCATATTGCTCATTTCACAAGCGGCTCAATTCAAATGGCCGATATTACAAATGGATGTCAAGTCGACATTCCTGAATGGTGTGCTTGAAGAAGAAGTCTATATCGAACAACTACCCGGGTACATGAAAATCGGAGAAGAAAAGAAGGTGTTGAAATTGAAGAAGGCACTTTACGGGTTGAAGCAAGCACCGCAGGCGTGGAATACTCGTATCGATACATACTTCAAGGAGAACGAGTTCGAGCAATGTCCCTACAAACATGCCCTTTATGTGAAGAAGAGTGGAGGTAATATGTTATTTGTTGCTCTTTATGTTGATGACCTTATTTTTATGGGGAATAATAATGAAATGATACAAAAGTTCAAGAGCACAATGACACGGGAATTCGAGATGACAGATTTGGGCTTGATGAAGTTTTTCCTTGGTCTGGAGGTAAGACAAGGAAAGACGGGAGGTAAGAGAAGGAAAGACGGGTATCTTTGTATCCCAGGAGGCATATACAAAGGAGATTTTGAAAAAGTACAAGATGGAGTCTTGCAATCCGGTTTCAACACCAATGGAACCGGGTGCAAAACTCTCTAAGTTTGATGGAGGAGAACGAGTCGATGCAAGCAAATACCGGAGTTTAGTGGGAAGCCTTCATTATCTCACATGCACAAGGCCTGACCTTGCATTAAGTGTCGGCATTGTAAGTTAGTTTATGGAGGAGCCAGTTTATTCACATTGGAAGGCGTTGAAGCGAATCCTACGGTACATCCAAGGTACAGTGTCACTTAGGTTATTCTATACTAATGCGGCAGATTACAAGTTGGTCGGGTACTCCGACAGCGATTGGTGCGAAGACTTGGACGATCAAAAAAGCACATCGGGTTATGTGTTTTTTATGGGTGACACGGCGTTTACCTGGCTTTCAAAGAAGCAACCGATCGTGACACTCTCGACATGCGAAGCTGAATATGTGGCAGCATCTTTGTGTGTACGTCATGCGATATGGCTCAGAAATTTGTTGGGCAAGTTGGAGCAACAACAACTCGATGCGACTGTGATACGAGTTGACAACAAATCAGCAATTGAGTTGAGCAAGAACCCGGTGAATCATGAGAGAAGCAAGTATATTGATGTTCGCTTTCACTTCATCCGAGATCAAGTGAAGGAAGAAAGTGTGGAATTAGTGCACGTGGCAAGTCGGGACCAAGTCGCGGATATCTTCACGAAACCGCTACCAACAATACTTTTCAACAACTGCAAAAGATTGGTCGGCATGAAAGATGGCAGAAGCATTTAAGTTTATGGGGGAGTCTTGTTGAATAAACATTAAATGTTCGTTTTTATTAGTGCGTTATTTAACCAGTTTTATAGAAAAATGAAATGTCAATAGTCAGCAGTTACTCTTACGGGTGATAATGAGTTTTAATTTTGATTTATGATTATTAATAGAATTGCTTATAATTAAGTTTATTTCAGTTTTAGAAGGACAGACTACAACTTATAAATAAATCATTGTATTACTCGTAAGCAAAATACAGAATTAAGAATAAAGCATCTCTTCAAAAATTATTTCTCCACAAGTCCATAGTATGCAACCAACAATATATTTTTTTTACAAAAACAGCTACCTATCTATCGTATATAGGCAGCTCCCAGGTTCTGTCCCTGTCTGAAAGGTTCATTTTCTTTGTAAATCTTCATATAAACCTCTCCGGTTTTATGATTTTTTTTTCTTTTTTCATTGTATTCGATTTGGATTTGTTGGTAATTTCTCCACTGAATTGATTTAACCTGTAGTTTTATTTTCTCCCTTTATGGTTTTCTTGATTATATTAAAAACCTGAAATGCTAAGGAGTTTAGTGTTATTGTAGTTCTTCTCTAAGAGGAGATGTTGCAGGCAGGCAACCTCTTAGTCAATTGTTATCTCAAACTAATTTTGACCGATTGCATCACATAGGGTTGCCTGCCATGGTTGTAGGGTTTAAAAACTATCAATACGATCACAATTGTGTGAAGTGAAATGTGAGTTAACTCCTACCCCTTGCCAGAAAGAGAGAGTTCAGACGAATTAGGGAAATGATCATGTGGAGGTCGGTGGTAATTATTGTTAAATTAATTGACATGAGTGGCCCTTGTTATTTAAAGTATGACCAAATATAAAAGGTCTAATATGATGGTCGATTAGACATAACGGTAATTTGGATCATTGGGTTTAAAATCCCTCCACTCTCCCCATTAAAGATAACGGTTACAAGAAAAGAGAGAATCACTCTCTTTATTAAAGATAACTGTTATAAAAGAAGAGGGAATTACTCTCCCCATTAAAGACCATTAAGAGAAGAGGGAATCACTCTCCTCATTAAAGACCATTAAAGACAACCGTTACAGAAAAATAAAAAGGGACGTGATTTCTCCATTATAGAAAGTTTTTTTTTAGTTTCCTTTTCCGCTTCTCAACCATTAGAGAAAAACCGTAAGAAAGTTAAAGGAAAAGGGGAAGAGTAGGCGAAATCCATCAAAAGGCAAAATCTAGAGGAGGATTCTAATCTTCACAGAAAGAACCGGTATCATGGATAGAGGTATGTAAAATTCATTTATTTCATTATAGTCTTATTGCTAGTGTTCGCATAAAAAAAGATCTTGCATTATAGAAATAGGAATTTCATAAAGAGAAATTCTAGAAAAGTTCTAACAATTGGTATCAGAGTCAGGTTTTGCGAATACTGCAATTTGTTTTCTTTTAATTGTTTGCGCCGAACTATTTTCCTTTTTGTTTGCGCCGTACAACGAGGCGCAAAGCGATTTTGTCTCGCAATTTATTTTTGTTGTACTTAACGGAACAACGACCGGCATTGAAAGGGAAACGCTAGCCATGGAAGGTCTGCACCAGCGAAACAGCCGGTGTCGAAAGGAAAAGAGAAAGCCGGCACGAGATTTGTATGCCGCCGGACCTGAACGGATTTGGGTACGGCCGGATCAGTCTCACCGTGTAGGTCGTGCTTCTAGGTGCAGCCGCCAAACCCGAACAGATCTGGATATGGCGGAACAGCATCCGACGAGGCTAAGGTTCTGTGAACGGCCGAAGACACGGATCGGTCTTGATCCGGTGTCGCCTTTCACAATTTCGGATCCGTTGAGAACTGTGCTTTCGGGCAGGGATCCGAATCGGATCTGGCAGGTACGGCGGAACCCTGTCGCTGGATTGTGCGGCGCGGGCTTGCTGGTGAAGGGTGGTGCCACCACGATGCGGGTCTGCCGGTGAGGGGTCTGTGCCAGCGGGTCGAGCGTGGGTTTGGCTCGGCGGAACGAGGCTTCGTCGACCCGTCAGAGACAACTTGGAGGCAGCACGCGGGCGATGCCCGCAGAACGGTGGTGCTGCCACCGAGGGTCACTCGGCCGGAGGCCGCGGTACAGTGACGCTGCCATCATGGTCCCCTGGTCGAGAGCAGCACGCGGGTGTGCCACCTGCAGTATAGTGGTGCTGCGGGTCCCCGATCAGTGGTGGAGAAGAAATTATTATTATTTTTTTTTTGAATGGCTGCCACCGTGAAAAGGGGACCGGTTATTGGAAAACTCCCACATAAAAGATAATTTAAATCTTCGTAATTGAAAATTTTTTAAAGTTTATTGAATTCACATCAACATGAGTCAAGTATTGAAAGCTTGTTAGTCACCAAAGTGGCCTGGCTTGAAAGGATTTGAATAGTTGATTGTGAATTTCAAATTGTTCATTTTTTTTGGATGCTAATAAAATGTTTTGAAATGAACAATTGTGGTTATTAATTATGAAGCTAGGAGATCATCCAAAGATGGATCATTGCTTATAATTAATGACACTAAAGAGGATTAATTGATATACTGGGTAAACATGATTGTATATCCAAAGATAACATTCATGTTAACTCAAGTATGATTGATTGATCTATTAAAGTATATTTAAATTAGCATCATTATTGATTAATGTTATGTGTTTGAGGATCACCCAAAGGTGAACTTAAATACATAATCAAAGTTGATCTGAATCCATTTAAGTTTACTCAAAGTATTAATGTGTAAATTTAGATTATGTTTACAGCTTCCAATAATATGTTCGCCTTAGGCAATGCGATGATCAAATTCAATGGACTGAATTATGCGGAATGGTCTGAGCATATTCAGTTTCACTTAGGCGTTTTGGATTTGGACTTAGCAGTCATCTCGGATGAAAAGCCTACAGCCATTACTGAGACCAGTACAGAATCTCACAAGTCTCTACATGAGGCTTGGAAACGGTCTAATAGGCTGAGTTTGAATTTGATGCGAATGACGATAGCTAAAAATGTCAAGCCATCGATGCCTAAGACGGAAAATGCAAGGGAATTTATGATGAGAATTAAGGAATACTCTCAATCAGATATAACTGATAAATCCATTGTAGGAAGCCTAATGAGTGAGCTGACGACCAAGAAATTTGATTGGTCACAGCTTATTCATGATCATGTGACTAGTATGGCTAATCTAGCAGCAAAGTGGAAAACAATGGGCATGGATGTGAGTGAATCCTTTTTGGTACAATTCATCATCAACTCATTGCCTCCTGAATTTGGTCAGTTCCAAGTGAATTATAACACTATCAAAGAGAAATGGAACCTTCAAGAAATTAAGGCCATGTTGGTTCAGGAGAAAGGGAGATTAAAGAAGATGAAGGATCACTCTATTCATCTTACTGTTCATAATGATGCTAGCAGTAGCAAGTCTAAACCACATAGAAAGTATAAGAAGAAGGACAAAGCCTCTATGAAAGTCACTAGAGGACAGATTCACAAGGATCATAAATGCTTCTTCTGTAAAAGGATGGGTCACTTCAAGAAAGATTGCCCAAAAAGAAAGGCTTGGTTCGAAAAGAAAGGTACGTACTGTATATCAGTATGTTTTGAATCAAATATAATTGAAGTACCTAATAATACTTGGTGGTTAGACTCTAGAGCTACTATTCATGTGTCACATATTATGCAGGGATTCCTTTCAATCCAGCCCATAACAGGAATTGAGAAATTCCTTTATATGGGAAACAGAATGAAGGCACGAATAGAAGGAATTAGGACGTACAGATTAATTTTGGATACTAGGTGTCACCTAGATCTGGAAAAGTGTCTCTATGTTTCTGAATGTGCTAGAAATTTAGTTTCTGTTGCAAAGTTGGATGAAGCAGGATTTAACCTTAAGATTGGAAACGGTACATTTTCATTGTATAGACATTCGTACTATTATGGATCTGGTACTTTGGTTGATAATTTGTACCGTTTTAATCTTGATGCTATGTATACTGATTCTCTATTTCTTGTTGAGCATAATATAGGTAACAAACGTAATGCACATGATGACAGTTCTGCTTTCTTATGGCATCAAAGATTAGGACATATATCCAAAGAAAGGATATTGAGGTTGGTGAAAGGTGATGTCCTACCTCAATTGGATTTTACTGATTGAGAGGTATGTGTTGACTGTATAAAAGGGAAACAGACAAGACACACATCAAAGAACCCAGCCATGAGAAGTAATGAGCCTTTAGAATTAATACACACTGATATTTGTGGCCCCTTTGATATTTCATCATGGGGTGGTGAGAAATATTTCATCATGTTTATAGATGACTACTCACGATATTGCTATTTATATCTACTACATGAAAAGTCTCAGTCAGTAAACGCCCTAGAAGTGTTTATAAATGAGGTGGAAAGGCAGTTAGATAGAAAAGTGAAAGTGATTAAGTCAGATAGAGGTGGTGAATATTATGGAAAATTCAATGAAAGTGGACAATGTCCTGGTCCATTTGCAAAACTTCTTGAAAGTCGAGGCATATGTGCACAGTATACAATGCCTGGTACACCACAACAGAATGGTGTAGCAGAAAGGCAGAATCGCACACTTATGGATATGGTTAGGAGCATGTTAAGTTGCAGTACTGTACCTTTATCCTTGTGGATGCATGTATTAAAAACTGCTGCATATCTGCTGAACAGGGTTCCTAGTAAGGCTGTTCCCAAGACTCCTTATGAGTTATGGACAGGTAGGAAACCCAGTTTAAGACACCTTCATGTTTGGGGTTGTTCAGCAGAAGTAAGGATATATAATCCACATGAAAGAAAGCTTGATGCAAGAACCATTAGTGGTTACTTCATTGGCTATCCTGAAAAGTCTAAAGGATATAGGTTCTATTGTCCTAACCATAGTACTAGAATAGTTGAGTCTAGCAATGCTTGGTTCATTGAAAATGGTCAGTTCAGTGGGAGTGGGGAATCACGAAAGGTGGATATTAAAGAATTACAAAATGAAAGATCCACAGTGAGTACTTCTACTCAAGTTGTTATCCCCACACCAAGTGTTTCTACTCAAGTTGTTCCTTTTGTTGCATCACAGTTACGCGACATGCAAAGACAACAAATTGATATTAGAAACACACAAGGTGAACACATAAGTGATGAACCAAGTGACAATATGCAAGTCACAAATGAGCAAGTGATACCACAAGAAATGGCATTACGGAGGTCTACAAGACAGAAAAGATCAGCCATATCGAATGATTATGTGGTTTACTCACTTGAACATGAATCTGAATTGAGCATTGATAAAGACCCAGTCTCATTTACACAAGTCATGGAATGTAATGATTCTAAAAAGTGGTTTAATGCCATGAAAGAAGAGATAAAATCGATGGATGTAAATCAAGTCTGGGAACTAGTGGAGTTGCCTGAAAGATCAAAACGAGTTGGCTGTAAGTGGGTCTTTAAGACCAAGCGAGACTCAAAAGGCAACATCGAAAGGTATAAAGCCAGACTTGTTGCCAAAGGTTACACTCAAAAGGATGGTATTGACTATAAGGAGACTTTCTCTCCAATCTCTAAGAAAGACTCCTTAAGAATCATTATGGCTTTGGTGGCTCATTATGACCTAGAGCTCCACCAAATGGATGTAAAGACCGCCTTTTTGAATGGTGACTTAGAAGAGGAAGTGTATATGGATCAACCTGAAGGTTTCATAACCACAGGGAAAGAAAATTTGGTGTGTAAATTAAAGAAATCAATATATGGACTGAAACAAGCCTCCCGACAATGGTATATTAAGTTCAATGATACCATTACATCATATGGTTTTGTAGAGAACACCGTTGATCGGTGTATCTATATGAAAGTCAGTGGGAGCAAGTTCATTATATTAGTCCTATATGTCGATGACATTCTTTTGGCTGCTAATGACATGAGTTTGTTGCATAATGTTAAGAAATTTCTCTCTGAGACTTTTGAAATGAAAGATATGAATGAGGCATCCTATGTGATAGGAATAGAAATATTTCGCAATAGATCACAAGGATTGTTAGGATTGTCTCAGAAAGGCTATATCAATAAAGTATTAAAGAGATTTAGAATGGAAAATTGCTCTACAGGAATAGTTCCAATTCAGAAAGGGGACAAGTTCAGTGAATTGCAATGTCCAAAGAATGATTTGGAACGAAAATCAATGGAATCCATTCCCTATGCATCGCTGGTTGGAAGTTTGATGTATGTTCAAACATGCACTCGGCCAGACATTAGTTTCACTGTCGGAATGTTAGGCCGATATCAAAGTAATCCTGGAATGGATCATTGGAAAGCCGGAAAGAAAGTACTTAGGTACTTACAAGGCACTAAGGATTACATGCTTACTTATAAAAGATCAAGTCATCTTGAAGTAGTAGGCTATTCGGATTCAGATTATGCTGGATGTGTAAATTCGAGGAAATCTACATTTGGTTACATGTTTCTGCTGGCCGGAGGAGCAGTTTCATGGAAAAGTGGGAAGCAGTCTGTCATTGCTACTTCCACTATGGAGGCTGAATTTGTAGCATGCTTTGAGGCTACTATTCATGCATTATGGTTGCGAAATTTTATCTTAAGGTTTGGATTGGTCGACAATATAGAAAAGCCATTAAGAATTTATTGTGATAATTCTGCAGCTGTTTTCTTCTCTAAGAATGATAGGTATTCTAAAGGTGCGAAACATATGGATTTGAAATACTTATCTGTTAAGGAAGAAGTACAAAACCAAAAAGTGTCTATTGAGCATGTTGGTACTGAATTGATGATTGCGGACCCGTTAACTAAAGGTTTGCCACCGAAAACATTTACTGGACATGTTGAACGGATGGGCATTATAGACAGGTCCTCATTCTCTTGAAAGTAAATGTTTTGTACTGCTCATTTCATTGTGACACTTATGAATTCAATTAAGGTCATGGTTTTGTTTACGCTTTTGTTATCTACATTAAGGAGTATACAATTATAGTTTGTGAGATAACTAATAGCGTATTTGGAAATGACAATTTAAAGTCTCGAAATTCCTCGTTAAAGTTATTATGAATTATGATGATTACGTGATGCATGGAAGGAATCATATCGCTAAAGGATGTGTGACCGCCATGATCCAATCATCTTAATTCAATCAAGTATTATGGTTTGATGATCTTTAAGTATGGTGCACACTTATTCGTTATTGATTCATCAAGTCATAACATGGGCCAAGTGGGAGATTGTTAAATTAATTGACATGAGTGGCCCTTGTTATTTAAAGTATGACCAAATATAAAAGGTCTAATATGATGGTCGATTAGACATAACGGTAATTTGAATCATTGAGTTTAAAATCCCTTCACTCTCCCCATTAAAGATAACGGTTACAAGAAAAGAGAGAATCACTCTCTTTATTAAAGATAACGGTTATAAAAGAAGAGGGAATTACTCTCCCCATTAAAGACCATTAAGAGAAGAGGGAATCACTCTCCTCATTAAAGACCATTAAAGACAATCGTTACAGAAAAATAAAAAGGGACGTGATTTCTCCATTATAGAAAGTTTTTTTTTAGTTTCCTTTTCCGCTTCTCAACCATTAGAGAAAAACCGTAAGAAAGTTAAAGGAAAAGGGGAAGAGTAGGCGAAATCCATTAAAAGAAAAAATGTAGAGGAGGATTCTCATCTTCACAGAAAGAACCGGTATCATGGATAGAGGTATGTAAAATTCATTTATTTCATTATAGTCTTATTGCTAGTGTTCGCATAAAGAAAGATCTTGCATTATAGAAATAGAAATTTCATAAAGAGAAATTCTAGAAAAGTTCTAACAATTATGAAACATGAAGCTACCATGAAAATGGAATTTTATATATATATATATATATAATTAAGTACTTTCTAATGCCCAGTTCCTATAATACTTGAGATTTGAGGTCTTAAGGTTTTGTTACTAAGAATTCTATTTTATAGAACCAAACTAAACTCTAGTCCAACTAATCTTGAAATTAACTGGATCACAGCATATCATGGTACTCAATCATTTAGCTGTCTTTTGTCTGTTCTTTAATCTTATTATTGCAATTTGTTTCATGTAGCATAACCTTTCAGTGGAATTGCCTTCAAAACAAAGATCCTAAACAGCATTCTGCTGCTCAATGTGGTATGCGTGATAAGGTTTTGATTAAATTTCCAAAAGCCATGGGATCAAAATAAATTCAGAAATATGCAAAAAATTGCTTGGATCTGAAATATGCATCCAATTCCTTTCTCAATCATAGTAGATATTTATGATTCTAAGCATGCAGTGGAATTTCTAAGCATTAGATAGGCATGTGAGAGAGCTAATTGGCTCAGTCTTCTTGGTAAAGTGAATGGTCTCTCTCAGATAAAGACACAACTTACATTAATGCTAGCATCAAAGTCAATAATGTTAGAAAGTTTATTCGTGCAAAGAAACCAGTTTCTGATTGAGGCTTGTTTATTGGATACTAAAGTCCATTTGGTTCGAGCTTAGATGATCTCCAATGGCCTGTCTTAATGATATTTTGGTGTTTTAAAGGTTGCTTTCTGGCAATCTTCTTGTGTTTGCACCAAGTAGTTCTATAAAGGTAGTTAAGTACTTGAGCTGATTTAGTTAAACCTGACCTTATTTTGTGATATCATTGCATTGATCTTATTGTTCATATTCCATTGGTCATCTGATTTAAAGTCAAGGTTCATGGCTGTAAGGTTCTATCAAACTTACAAACTGGAAAACTGCTGAAAGAGTCGGATGAAACAGGCTCTTAGTGAAAATTAAATAAGATGCAAACTGATAAGATCAGTTTTCCCTTAATTGTTATCGGCTAGTTGGGTTTATGTTTAATTGGTAAAACTCAATACTTATTTAATTTCCCATATTATAATAAAAACTGAGCAAGGAGTTTGCGGTCTTACTGCTGCAGGTAAATTGAACTAGCCGCCAGCTTTGCTCACGTCTTCAGCCTTGAAGCTGTGGAGCATCAGCCAAGCCAGACTTCAACGCTTCGTTATTCAGATCAATCTCCAACCCCTTCTTATAAGCAGAAAATAGCATTCTGCACTCAATGGAAGCCAAAATGAGCAGGGGTAGCCTTTAGACCAATTCAGCATCAGCTCTGACAGTCTTCTTGGCATTGGCTAGGGCCTTGTTGCATCAATGCCATAACTCGGAGATGCCAGACAACGGTGTTGTTACAAAGACTGACTGCATAGTCGTTTACTCCCACTGACTACATTGCGATCAATTCTCCCACTGACAGTCCGAAATCATAATAAGGCGAAGCTAGCAGTTGCAACGAAATCGTGGAACCAGACAAGGCTGTTACAGCAACTAGAGATAAGAGCCTGATGACGGAGACACCGCTCATTGCCAGTGCCTATGGTTTGCTTCCATTGTCTTGCTTCCCCCCACCATAGAAGTTGGAGAGAGCAGCGTGAATGAGCCTTCTTCAACAGAACTAGTCAATATTTCTACAGCAAAGGAACCCACTGTGAAGCTATTTTCATTTGATGATCCAAAATTTAAGACTCCATGGTCTCTGCTGTGAAATTTGCCACCAACGTTTTTGGCTTTGCTCCCGGGGCGCACAGGTCAAGATGAAAAATTGCATCGCTATTATAATCGTATCATTTAAGCCTCACACCATACTTAAGTTTCGTTGAAATTGGAAGTCCCTAGCAAGGGCTTGGTGGAAGATACTGAAATCAGGATTGAGTCAAATGTAATACCATCTATTACAAAATTATTACTCTCTCTAAAATACACCCACGAATATATTAACTAAAAGCTTCCTCTTACTATTTAATATGACAGTCGGATCATATTTAATTCATTTGTGATATAATTTGTCACCGTTCATGACATACCCATCCGTGACAAGCAGCAGCTGCCAGGGAAAGGAGGCACATCCATTCCAATTGGGCATCCGATCATCGAAGAAGTTCGTTTAGGAGGTGCCTTCCCACGACAATGCCAAGAACAGTGTCCTCTATTGCCTCGAGTTCTTCAATTGCACCAGACATCAACGCTGGTATTGCCACAAGGGTGTCACATTGGGCATCATCTTTAAGGTCCTTTGTAGAGCTCAGTTGGCATAAAAGCTGCCTCGAAGAGCAAGTAATAACACTCAATTCTTCTACTGCAATTTAACATGGAAGGTTCATACAATGTGAAGAGGGTGTCTTGGGACTTGTTAAGGTTCCCCTAGAGGCACTTGCCATAAGCAGAAGTTCAGGAAGTTTGGATTGTGTGAGCTGCTAGACAAGATTGATTCTAATGCTTCCTTGATAGAGCTACTCCCTAACTTGCAACTTAGTTCAATTTTTGAACTTTTTAATTATTTATTTTAATTAAAAGCAATGTGATTATTTCAATAAATGAACCGATAAAAATTATATATATATAAAAAATTATTTTATTAAAAATTGAGATTTAATCTCATAATAAATTTAATATAAATAAATTTAGTTGCTAGATAAATTTTTAAAATTTACTATTTCACCAAAATATCTCATTCTCTTGATAGTAATATATATATATATATTTTAAAAAATTTAATCTTAATTTTCCTATTCCAATCTTAATTTTTTTTTAATTTTTTTACCTAAATTAAATTGAAACTCTTATTTCAGTTAATTTGGACCACTCAATTTTTGATATCTGGAATAGTGGCTTTTTATGTCTCGTTTTTATATGACGGGGGCTATTCTGTGTTGGAGTACATTTTCTGGCTGAGAGAGCTTCTTCCTGTTTCTCTGGTTGTTCTTCATAGATTGCTACGAAGCAGCCGCGAACACTGTCTCCTCGTATCAGACCCCACTTCACTTCACAGCCCTTCTTCACAGTGCGCCCCTCTCCATAGAAATTGACACCACAAATGCACCGTTTCAAGTCCTCCATAGCCTGCTGCTGCTACCACACCCTGAACCACACAGGGCCACTGGCCTCCCGGCTGCAGTCCCGGTCTGTCATCCGGTTCAGCGGCCCAGACACCGTCAAGTACCTTCAGGGTCTTTTGACCAACGACGTGCGGCGGCTCGTTGGACCACCCAGTGGGCGAACCCCCGATGTTCCCGCACCAAATCCACCGGCTGTCTCTGAGCAGCCGATGTACGCCGCACTATTGACAGCTCAGGGGAGGTTTTTGTACGATTTTTTCTTGTATAGATCTCCTGGGACGGGAGAGAAGCTTGATGGGACAGAGTTTGGACCCGGGCCGAACTCAGGTGGACCATTGGAGTTGTTTGCTGACGTGGATGCTTCGTTGGTGGATGAGATATTGCAGACACTCAAGAAGTGAGTTCTGGTTAATGGGTTTTTGTTGATTTTGGGTTCTAATTATTTGGTTTCTGAAGCAATGCTTTTTGCTAGACTTCTGGTGGATGTTGTGGTTAACCCAAGTATAAATGTTGAGTGATAGTGGAAGCAGGGTATGTTTTTCTCTGAAATTGCTATATTTCGCGGCTAATGCTCTTCTAAGATGGTTTGCTGTGAATAGTTCTAGTTGCTTAGTAATGGATAAGCCTTGCATTTTTGCAGACCAGTTGGTAAAGTAGGTTGCTTGACTCATATTGTCTAACCCCTTATTTTGTCTGTCGATAATTTTTTTTTTTTTTTTGTTGTTTCGTATGTTTTGAGAAAGAGCCGAGACCTTTTCCTCTCCATGTAATCACTTAAATGGAACTCTTTGTTAATTCTTGTGTTCTTCTGCAGATACCGATTAAGGTCCAAGGTGGAGATTGCTAACGTGGCGGGAGACTTCTCTTGCTGGCAGCGCTTTGGTGGTAACCTTGATATGAAATCTGGAGCTTTGGAAGAACCAAGAGCAGCTAGTGTTGGATGGGGCTCTGGTGTTGATGGTTCTGCTGTGTTAGCTTCACGTGGGGCTGATGTTGGATGGCAGTGGTTTAAGGATCCCAGATTGGATTGTCTTGGCTTCAGGGGAATCTTTCCATCTGATAAAAAACGTGAGTGTTGGACTCTGTTGATTTTGGGATCTGTATTGGCACAAAATATGGATGGCCAGTGGACAAATGATGAATTAGCTGAGAAGTCTTCTAATTGATCTAGCTATTCTTTGAATTACTAGTAAATAGTTGATCTTCTGCAGCACCTTTGGTTGAGGCTAACAAAGAAACAGATGAACAAAATTATCTCTTATGGAGAATAGAGAAAGGAGTTGCAGAAGGCTCATCTGAGATTCAAAAAGGTGCATCCTTTTTCCCCTTTGGTGAATGTCTTCTATAATCAACTTTGAATACTCAATTATATTAATATCATTAGCTTTCTTTGATTGCCTTTTTGTATAGCAAAATGTTGTTCACAGTCTTTGGTTCTGGTTGCTTGACATTTCAATCTGCCTTTATTCTATTTTAGGTGAGGCAATTCCACTTGAATACAATTTTGTGGGCTTAAAAGCAATAAGCTTCGACAAAGGATGCTATGTGGGCCAAGAGCTTATAGCTCGTACACACCACAGGGGTACTATTCGCAAACGGTTGATCCCTTTAAGGTTTTTAGATGATGGTGGGAAAGGTATTCAAGTATTCTACCTGGCTCCTCTAATGTCCTTATATGTGTTTGCTCTGAGCAATTGTTCTTTTGAATTACAGAACTGCAGCAGAATGTAGCTCCTAGTTCAGAAGTGTTCAACACCGTATCTAACAAGAAGGTTGGTTCTGTGACAACTGCACTTGGCAGTTGGGGCCTTGGTCTTCTGAGATTGGATGAAGCGTTTAAAGAGACAGGCTCCTTGGCAATACAAGGACAGGAAGGCATCAAGGTTGAGGCCATTAGGCCAAAATGGTGGCCAACTGAATGGTTTCTAGAGAATCAAGAGCACGGTGCCATGGGCTAGCATATGCTAATTTGCCTAGAACCCTCTGAGCTTAATTAATCATCGGGACTTGGCCTCCTTGCTGGTAGTGGAGGTTTTCTATGTGGTAAAAAACTTGTATCTTCTTGTGTTTTTGTTTCTCTTTTCATTCCCGTTTCTTCCCAGAAGTGGAGTCGACTGGTTGCGATCGTTCTCTACTGCATTGGGGTCTTGTAACGAGGGGAATAAAAGAACAAAGACAATAAAACACTGGCTGTACTAAGGCTAATTAATACAACAAAAGTTGTATTTAACGATGTATTTTGTCAATGATGCAGGTGAATCTTAAGTCTAATCCTAGAAGTCCTTCAGGGTGAGGACTCTCTTTCTTCCAAGAAATTGCTTTCTTCAGCTACCTAAATGGGATTTAAGTACTAAGAGCTACACTTGACAATAAGCTATCTCAAGAAAACAATCTTGGTCATGCTACGACAATTCCCTTCTCAAAACAAAGAAAAATATGTCAAACGAGAAAATAAAAATGCAAGCAGGCTGTCTCTTACATTTTGCTTTTCTCAACTAATTCCAACGCAGTTTCAAAGAAAAATAAAGATGACTGGGCAGTTCCTCACCTTCCATCATGGGAACTCTCTTGCTTTTTCTATCTTCTCCTTCCACACACAACCCCACTTAACACTTTTCTAGGTGCTTTTGCTTATTGTAGCTCTTTTCATGGTTGGACTTGGGATGAATACCAAGGTGGACAGGCGCTTCTTTACATTGAAGGAGAGGATTATGCAAATAGTCTGTTGAACTACTCATCAGATGTTGAAAATCCAACTTCACGATCACTCTTGGTTGCTTAGGACCAATATCATCACAGAAACATAGGTTGATAAAAATTTCATTCCCATGACAAAAATATACTTTGTATATGAGGAAACTAAAGTCACAAATATTATTATTGCCCATGTTTTTTTTTTTTTCTCTGAATGAACAAGGATGGTGAAATCCTGATTTCTTCAACAAAGACTAGAATTTTCTGAGCAGTTTTTTTTTTTTTTTATATTTAATTTTAATTTGGGTCAGGATTGATTTTGATGAATTTGAATGAACATCTAATTTTAGTTTGCACAATTTTAAAGGGCTGCCATGGGAGAAGAGGAAGCAAAAAGGCTCTATCAGAAATTTTGTAAAAACAATTTTAAATGATTTTTAAAATAATTGTTCACAAATTTAAATAAATTAAGTTTACTCCTACTTATACTCAATTCTTTTATTAAATGAGCTGCTTTGATAGTAGGCTTTGAGTGAGCTTTTATTTATTTACAATTTGATATTTTTATGGACAAAAATATCATTTGATGTACATTAGAACCAATTAAATATACAAATAGTTTAAACACAACATATACAAGAACTAATAAAAAGTATAATAAAGATAATATTTCATAATTTTTTATTTTTTATTTGTTTTTATATATATTTTAATTTGTCTATTTACATATTTTGTTAGTTGTTATGCACATTACACTAACATTATGGATGAGTCTTGCATCAAAAATGTTGCGATTTTTTTACGCTCAATTATCATTTATATATAAATAAAAAAATAATGCTAAATATCACCAAAAAAATGATTTTTTTTGTTTATTATGAAAATATTATTTTTACCGAGATAAATAATTTTTTATTTTATTAATAAAATTACTTAATAAGATATTAAATTTAAAAAAAATATTTATCTCAACAAAAATATTATTTTATGATATATCAAAACATCTTTGTCGTAATATTACACGTAAGTGAAACCTCATGTCGGTGATGGGATCTGTTACTCTGGTCTAGCCCCGCTCAACCAAGTCACGTTTTCAAGCCGTCCCAGTCTCCATCGCCGCTGTGGCCGGTGGCCGTGGCCCGTTGCCGGAGACACCGTGCCTGGTATGAATTTGAATAACCAGTGTGACTTTATCGAAGTGATATAGAGTGTTATAGTATTATTGGAAATTCTGTTTGTGTTGAGGAAGCGCGTTTCCATTGAAAATGGTTAGGGGGTTCCTTGGAAATTCCCTGTTTTTTGTGCTACAAAAGCGTTTTCTGCCATCATCCACGGCCGCTTCGGCACTTTCTTCAACATTTACGGTTCAATTTCTTCATAACTCTTGTGGGGTTTCCTTAGAATCTTCTGTTTCGACTTCTTCCAAAATATGCAAGCTCGAAGAAAAGAACCTCAATGAGCCTCAGGCTGTGGCTGTGCTCGAGTTCTTTAAATCTCATGGTTTTGATAATACCCATCTGAACAAATTGATTGAAAAGTTTCCCCAGGTCCTCCATTGCAGACTTGAAAACAATCTCAAGCCCAAAATTGAGTTCTTTACTGAAAATGGCTTCGTAGGTCGGCTACTGCATGAGCTCATCTTATCAAGTCCAGACATATTGTTTCGATCCTTAGATTCTCATATTAAGCCGTCTATTGAGTTTTTGAGGCGCTTTATTGATAGCAATGAGAAAATTGTTGTGGCTATTAAGAATTGTACATGGTTGGCGACACACAATTTGAAGGCTAGAATGAAGCCAAACATAGAATTTCTGTTAAAAGAGAGAGTGCCTGCAAAGACAATCTCGAGGTTGATTGTGAGACAGGCAAGAGTTGTATTAATGTTCCATGATAAAATAGTTGATACAGTGAAAGCTGTTAAGAATTTGGGCCTTCAACCCGAGGCTCCTGCATTTGCAGAAGCTATTAGAGTGATGTTATCAATAAGTGAGTCAAATTTCAGGAAGAAAATGGAAGTGCTCAAGAGTATGGGGTGGACTGAAGAGGAGATTCTATTAGCTTTTAAGCGAGTGCCAAGTTGTTTGGCAACCTCAGAGGAGAAACTCAGGAGTGGGCTGGCCTTTTATGCAAATAATTTGAACTGGGGACCAAAGACTATCATTGCCCATCCTGCACTCCTAAGCTATTCTCTTGACAAAAGGATTCGTCCGAGGTATAATGTACTAAAGGTTTTGGAGTCAAAGAAGCTGATCAAAATGAACAACAAGACTACATCGTGGGCATCTTCAAGTGAGGATTCTTTCTTGAAGTCTTTTGTTATGAAGTATGCAGATGAAATTCCAGATGTGTTGAAGCTATACTTGGAAAAAACAAAGCATAAGAGATAGATCTTTGACAAAGGAATAAGGCACAGTTGCATTCAAAAAATCACAATTCAGTTTCCATTTCACATCCTTCGTTTCAAATATACCCAGTTTAGTTTTTGTTAATATTAGTTGGTATTGTTCGAATTATTGTTTGAATGCCTTGTGGAATTATTCTAAATTAATTTTTGAATGCCTTGCAAAGAGTGATTTTCAGTCAAAATCTCTCGCTGGTTGTGCTCAAGATCATTTTTGCCCTCGATTTTAGTACATTTCTTACATATGGCGTAGAGATGGTTTCTGTTTCTGTTCAATCAAAAACTCATCAGTGCTAAGTGCAAGGGAATGCTAGATGTTCGGTACCTTTTACGCTAACAAGAGTAAGAGATCTCATTGAAGGGCATACACTTTGTATGTCTAGTTCATTTGGCTTTTCATCACATATTGATGTTTAAAATCAGGGCATTTACTTGGGCATCTAAAAACATGGATTGCATATTAATGTCTGAACGGTTCTGGGCCTTGGGGTTTTATCTTTTAGTTTAGACCACAAATTACATTGTGCCTTGGAGGGCATAGTTGTTTGTTGTTCAATGCTAGCAATATATGTCTTCACAATTGTTCCTGCACTCACGCACACACACACACACATGCACATTTGTGCATTCAAGTGTTGGTTGTTGAAGGAAAAGTACGTAAAATCTGTTATGGGATTTTGTGAACATATTCTACGACTGTGTGGCCATTTTACAACCAAAGTATGCCTGAAAATGTTCTAAAATCCTGCTGAACTTGTTTGCCACATTTTTTTTGTTTATGATTTATTGCTTCTCATGGACAACTGCTAACTAAGATGAGCATGCAAGGCTCATAAAGCTTTTGCATGCTGGTCCTAGATACTGTTTTACAAACTCTATGTTTGGATTAAGCTTAAAGGATCTTCTCCTTTCCATGTTGTCCCAGATTACATGAAGCTTTGGGTTAAGTTCACCCCTACATCTTGTGACTTGCATGAATCTTCAAGACTTGTGGTTTGAATTTAACATTTTAAGAATAGTTCCCTTATTCTGAATTTGTGATGGTATCATATATGTGATTATTTTGAGCCCACTTTGACAAATAAACGATAACCTTTTTTTTTCTGTTCCAACTTTTGGCTCAGAATCGTAACAGATGTGGGGCAAGGGATTTTGTGCCAAAACTCAAAAGAGCATTTAGAATTATGATTTGACTTGAGTTCTTAATATTTTTGTAAAAAGAAATGGTGCAGAACTGTAATTTTCTGTATTGAAGCTAGTTTTCTCATCGTTAACTTGTATTCTCCGATTTCTAGTCTATCCTCACTTTTGAGCTACCATGTAGCGGGACTATCTGTCTATTAGTTCTGTAACAAGTCTAAGAACTGGAAAAATTGAGTAGATTGAGAAGTAGAGAGTTTCCGAGAGCTGTTCAGTTATGTTTCTAGTATAAATCTCTAGTTTTGGTTTTCATGATGCACTAATTGTGTGCCATCTGGGTTTCTGGTCAAAGAACTGGTCACCATTTTGTCACTTGCATGTTCCTCTTCATCTTTGTTCATACTTTTCCTACCTTGATAATATTTTGGAAGAAGCATGTACAGCTATTGTTTGTACAGGTGACTCAAGTAACTTGAAGGATGGCAAATCATCTTGTAAAAGATGGCCCTTTTGCTTTTACAGGTGACTCAAGTAACTTGAAGGATGGCAAATCATCTTGTAAAGATGGCCCTTTTGCTTTTACAGGTGACTCAAGTAACTTGAAGAATGGCAAATCATCTTGTAAAGATGGCCCTTTTGCTTTGGTAGAAGGTTGAGCAGTCATATTGTGTGCCAATCTTTGCTTGCTTTGGCTTTGGAAAGTACAAGAATTGCCATTGGGTCAGATTCAGGGGTGGTGATGAAAGTGCAGATAAAATAATAAATTTTTACTTTTTTGTTGAAAGGAAAATATAATCCTAATTTAACTTATTTTTTATTTTCTTTTCTTTTTTTGCTTTTTTAAAAAATATATTCAAGTTTATTTTATAATTTATAAAAAATACTCATGATTTATTTTTTTAATTTTTTATTTCAATAAAAATATATTTTATAATAAATTTGCACAATAAAATTCACTATGATGTAAAGAAAATAAAAACTATTTATTTTTTTTTTGAAAAAAATACATTTAAAATTACTTTTAAGAAAAATTATGATAATTTAAGTCATTTTCTTCATTTTTTATAGACTCTTCACAGCGCATGTTGTTTTTCGACCCCTAAATCTATAGTCTCACCTCTCTTCTCCACTCATCGCTTTGTTAGTACTCCCATATTGTTCTCTTTCTATACCATATTACGCAAACTTCCTCTACGTCCGCACTTCCCACCAATCCTACTACCTTCCATTTTCCTGCTCTGTTAACATCACAGAAGAATAAAAATGGAGACGATCAGTCTATCACACTCTCTCTCTCGTTAAGCTCCATCGTTTCCACTTAGATGGGTGCTCAGAATCCACTCTGGCAAGCTCACCGGTGACACCCTAATTGTCGCCGGCGTTAAGTGTCCTAATGATGATATCACCATGGTCTTCGAATCGTGCATTTTTCTTTTTGTTTTGTGCTGATAAACACCAGGAAGCATCTGGGTGTTCTTTATTGTCTGATTAATGTTTATGCCTTTTCTGTTAATATCAGGAACAACTCTTAACACCAAGTCCTTTGTGCAGTTGCTTTTGCAATCCTTCGGAAAGTCCAGCCTGACCCCTTCTTTGTAGGAATCCTCAAGGTCAAAGCAAATGACACAAGACTCCTGTTTCTTAAAAGATATGAAAAAAAGAAGAAGATTCACGCATCTCCCGGGATTAAAGCCTAATTTGTATCCATTAATGTATATGTCTAAATGAATCAGCTCTTGTCAGTTTAGCAGTTAATTCAAACTGGGCTGGCTCATTACTTTCCCATCTCTCGGGCTGCTCAAGCTCACCCCCATCGGTCCAACTAGCAGGAGCACATCTGCACAAATACCAAGCACCAAGGCAAATTTGATTCAACTAGCGCCAGTCCATCTCATTAGCACTTCATTACCTAATTCGGAAGCCATATCAATGCTCGCAGCGTCGATGCTCGATTGGCTGAATTGGTTGAAAAGCATCCCAGGTCCTCCACTGCAGAATAGAAAGTTATCTCAGGCCCAAAGTTAACTTCTTTATTAAAAATTGTTGGCGTGAGCTGTAACTCAGTGAGCAGAAAAAATTTTCAATAAGAAATCTAAAATAAGAAAATTATTATGCTCGTACCAATTATATCAAACATCTCGCTAATTAATAAACAAAATTTTATAAATTAAATTATATTTTATATTAGATAGAAATATTTCTTTTTTCTATAACTAAAATATAAAAATACTATGTGTAAAAAAAAAAATCAATTTGTTATCATGCTATTAGAATTTACAATTTCAAGAACCTAAAAATTGAGTAACAATGGAAGAAATTTCTTCCACCATATAGGAGGGTTCTTCATTTGGAGTAATAGATTCTCATCAGGAGGTTTCAAATTTTACAAACCTTTTAGTAGAATATTTCAATTATTGAACTACAACCCAACTTTGTTGGGACATGATTTTAGAGCAGCCATGATTGGTGTCAAGCTAAATGATACCAATTATTGTCTCTAGTTTTAAGTTGCTGAGATGTATATCTTGAGTAAATAAAAAAAAAAAATTGAGATACATAAATAGAGATCTTCTCTAACCTTTAAAGGCATACCTAACTTTCAAGAAGTGGAGGACAAAAAATGCAATTATGATTGGTTGGTTAATCAACTCTATGGATCCTACCTTAATTGGAAATTATATAAGATTTTCGACAACAAAGGTTGTATGGGATGCTGTTGTCACAATTTTCTTTGATAGTGTGGACATGTCTTAGGCTTACAACCTTAAGAGGAAGACCATGAGAACAATGCAAGGAGGAGAGTCTATAGAAGTGTACTACAATAGTCTTTAAGATCTTTGGAGAAAAATTGATTTCCATAGATTGAACCCCATGGATTGCAAGATAGATGCTAAAAAGTCTAACTCTATCATTTAGAAGGATAAGGTCTATACTTTTTGAATGGATTAGATGATGGGTTGGATAAAATTCAAGGAGATGTTCTCTAGATCAAACAATTCTTGACCATTAAATAAGTATATGCTTTAGTCCATCAAAAAGATCTTTGGTAAGTCATTATGTTATCAAAGCGAGATGGAGATGGGACACATAACATTGTTATGGTGTCAAAAGGAGGGTCAAAGCAACCTTTTTTTTAGCAAATTAATCTTGGTTAGGGAACTCCCTCAATGAAGTTTAAAACTTTAACGAACGGGAATAGTGCTTTCATTATGGGAACCCCTAACATAATGAAGAAACTTGCTTTAAAATATGTGGGTTTCCAAGTTGGTAGTATAAGTTAAGAACCAAAAGGAAACATAATGTTAGGGGAAGAGAAAATTTAGGTTGAACTACAATGATTGAATCTGGATAAGGTTTATCTTTTATGTCGTAGGGAAGGAATGTGTCCTATGACCTAGGTTCTCAAGCGGTGGCACTAGTTACTTCAGGAAACAAATTAAACCTAGTAAAGAAACTAGGTAAATATAAGTGGATAATTGATTTTGGGACAATAGAGCATATGACCTTTGATTTGCAGGATTTTGTTACTTATTTAAAATTAAAGAGATCTTAGTTACAAGAGTTATAAAATGGAATTATCTTCCACTTAGTTTTTCAAACACTTTTTTGGTTCCTTTTCTTAAAGCAAATTATTGTTTATAGGCTAGTTAACAAAAGATTTGAATTGTTTTCTACTAATATACCTAAAATTTTACTTGTTTCAAGACATTCTCATAAAGGAGATTATTGGTCATAGAATGTTGATGATTTTTCTTTTGGCTAGGTAGGTTTAATAAGCCAAGGTAATGATAAAGAACAACAAGTGTGATTATGGCATTATCATTTAGGGCATCTATCCTTTTCTTATTTGAAGCATTTATTCTTGAGTTTATTTACAAAACTCCATGAACTAGGTTTTCAATGTAAAACTTGTTTGTTGGCAAAAAGCCATTGTACTTCTTATTTAGTGAGCATAAGTAAATGTTAATCACCTTTTGCATTAGTTCATTATAATGTTTGAGAGCTAACATTAGTCTTGGGATCCATGGGTATTTAATGGTTTGTTACTTTCATTGATGCTTGCTACACAACATGATGATAGAAGTAACAAGTGGGATTTATGGCCTGGTTTTGACAAGTGTTGCACAAAATTTAAGTAAGAAGAGTCAAATAAGGAGAAATTAACATAAAAAAGCATTATTTTAACATATGAAAATACTGTTTCTACATTAGAAAATGTTGTTCTAGTTAAACCTAAAAAGGATCATGGGAGCTTTAGGTTAAAAAGAGAAAAAAGGTTGTTAAATAAGAAATAATTTTCCTTAAACCTGAATAACCCTCTCTTCATTATTTAATATATGACTAGTCTTTAGAGAATGTCATTAAGATACCATTTATAAACTCTTTTGTTGATGAATATAATATTATGTGTGATTACAAATTACTTGATATGAAGAATTAAGGAGTGTTACCATAATAATACTCACTAGATGTTGAGAGCAAGAAGGCTAGACATCTTATTGCAAATAATGTTAATACTTAACAACTATCTCTTTCTTTCAAGGCATTGATGAGTAAGTTGTTTAATAGGTAAGTGCCTAAATCTATACAAGAAGTATTAGAAGACCTAAGGTGGACATGAGCAATTTATAATAAGATAGAAGTATTGTACAAGAATTTTACTTGGGATTTGGTGGTGTAACCTAAAGGGAGGAAACCAATAGGGTGTAAATGTGTTTTTTTTAATTAAATATGATGTAAATGGATTAGTTGGAAAATATAAAACAAGATTGGTTGCAAAAGGTTTCACTCAATTATATAGTATAAACTACTAAAAGATATTTTTCCTTATGGCAATGTTGAATGTTATGAGAGTTTTACTATCTCTTACTACCAACTTAGATTGGTTGCTACACCAATTTGATGTAAAAAATGTCTTTTTACTTGATAGTTTAACATATAAGGTATACATGAAAATTCCACCTAGTTTTGGTGTCTCCTTTAAAGACAAGATAATATGTCAATTAAAGAAGGTATGGTATAGATTAAAGTAGTCCCTAAAAGCTTGATTTGGAAGATTTAGTTCAACAATGAAGAATTATAGTTTCAAACAAAGTAATGCTAATCATACTTTATTTTTAAAGTATAAAAGAGGATTAGTGTTGAGCTTACTTAGTTGAACCACAATATATTTCTAACTAAAAAGAAATATGTGCTTGACTTATTAGTTGAAATAAGGATGCTTGAATGCAAGCAATTTAAATACACTTATCATACATAATCATAGATTAGAAGAAAGTGTTGATCATAAGTCAACAAATAATGAGAAGTACTAGGAGTTGGTTAAGAAAGTGATTTATCTATCACATATAAGACTAGATATTGCATATTTTATAACTATGATAAGTTAATTTATGCATAATTAGAGCAAAGATTATATAAACACAATATTTATAATCTTAAGGTATTTGAAGTCCTTTTTAAGAAAGGAACTAATGTTTAAAAAACATAATCATTTGCATGTTAAGAGGTATACAAATGTAGTTTAAGCTAAGAGTGTCATTAATAAGAAATCCACATTAGGTTATCTAACTTTTATTGGTGGGGATTTAGGCACATGAGAGTAAAAAGTAGAAGGTAGTTACTTTATCTAGTGTAAAGGCCAAAATTTTGAAGTATGATAAAAGTTATTTGTGAATTACTTTTGCTTAAAAGGTTACTTGAAGAAATTGGACTTATGTCAAAATTGGCCATGAACTTATCTTATGATAATAAGCTTGTTATTGAAATTGCTTAAAATCTAGTTTTACGTAACCAGATGAAACATGTGGAGGTTGATTGACATTTTACCAAAGACAAGCTTGGGGTGAAGGTTATATAGCTTCTATTCATAAGGTTAAAGGATTAACTTACAAATATTTTCACAAAAGTAATAATGAGTAAGGCATTCTTTAACTCATTTAACAAGTTGAGCATAAGCAATATTTATGCACCAACTTAAGGGAGGGTGTTAACGTGAGCTATAACTTAGTAAATAAAGAAATTATTGGTAGGAAATCCATAATTAGAAGATTATTATATTGGTGCCAACTATGCCAAAGATCTCACTAGTCAATAGGGAAAAATCTTGTAAATTGATTGTATTCCTTACTAAGTAAAGATATTCCTTTTCTCTTTAACTAAAATATAAAGACATTGCATGACCTTATCAAAAATGGTTTTGTGGATCAACTTTTATATAACCTTATCTTATCAAATTTTAAGCCTTTAAATTCTTATATTAAGTCATATATTGAATTTTTTAGGCATTTTATTGATAGGGATGAGAAAATTATTATGACAAGTAAGAATTCTCCATGGTTGCTAGCAAATGATTTAAAGCTTAAATTGAATGCAAACATAGAATTTTTATTAAAAGAGGGAATGCCTATAAAGAGAATCTCTAAGTTGATTGTGAGATAGCCAAGAGCTTTGTTCATGTTTCATAATAAAATAGTTGATGCAGTGAAAGCACTTAAGACTTTAAGCCTTTAATTAGAGGCTTTTGCATTTGTTGATGCTATTAGAGTATTGTTATGGGTTAATGAGTCAAGTTTGAGGTAGAAAATGAAAGTGCTTAAGAGGAGAATGTTTTGATTTTTAAGCAAAAGTCACATTTGTTGAAATATTCAAAGGAAAAATTTGTGTGGACTAGCCTTTTATGCAGATAATTTGAATTAGGGGCCATAAACTATCATTACTCATCCTTTTCTCTTCACGTTTTCTCTTGACAACAAAATTCATCCAAGGTATAATATTATAAAGCTTTTGGAGTCAAATAAGTTGATTAAAGTGAATAAAAGAATTTGTTAGAGTTATACTTGGAACAATAAAGCAAACGAGATAAATATTTGAGGATAAAGGCATATGGTATAATTGCATTAAGACAAAAAAAAAAACCTTCTTAATTTAATTTCCTTTTGGCATACTTTTTTTTAATTATGTGTAGTTTTAGTGTTTGTTTGTACCATTTGGTGTAAATTATTGGTTGACTGTCTTATGAACTATTCTTAAATATTGTTTGAATGCTTTATAAAGAGTGATTTCGAGATAAATTCTCTTACTTTTTGTCTCTTAATCATTTTTACCATTGGTTTACTATATTTCATATATACAATAAAGAGATGGTTTTTGCTTTTGTTCAATTAAGAACTCATTAATGTTAAGTGTAAAGGATTACTAGATGTAAGAATAAAAGATCTTAGGGCTAACATATGCGTACTCTTTGTACATCTAGTCTATTTAGCTTGTTTATTACTTACTGATATTTAAAATCTCAGCATTTATTTGGGTGTTGAAAAAAATATGATTTGCATGTTAATGTTTGAAGGGGTTTGGGCCTTGGGGTTGTATATTTAATTTAGTTTACTACATTGTGTCTTAGAGGACATAATTATTTGTTATTGAATTAAAATAATATATGTATGCAAAAATGCACTCACACACATCAATGCATATGTGTGCCTTTTAAGCTTTAGAAGTGCTTAAGAGTATAAGATGGACTTGTCATCTCTTTTTTTGTTTATGACTTATTGTTTCTCAATAGACAATTAATAATTGCTAGTCTTAGTAACATGTGATGTTGATTAAGCTTTTGGACCCTAGTCCTAGGAATTATTTTAATAGCTCCATGTTTGGAGAATCAAGGTTAAATGATCTTTTTCTTTCCAATAATTAATGGATAAATAAAGCTTAGAGTTAAATTCACTTGTATATCTTGTGATTTGCATGAATCTTAAAGTTGTGTGGTTTGAATGTAAAATCTAAAGAATAGATGACTAAATTAGACTATAAACTTGTGTGTTGTTACAAATGTGATTATTTTGAGCTCATTTTGGACAAATAAATGATAACTTTTTTTTTCTACTCTCAATTCAAAAGAGCATTTAAGATAATAATTTGACTTAGAGTCCTTAATATTTTTATAAATAAAAACAATGATAAATTGTAATTCTTTTATATTCGAGCTAATTTCCTTATTAGTAATTTGTATCTTTTGAATTCTAGTCAATCCTCACTTTTGAGTTACCATAAAAAGAGGCCTATTTATTTTTTAGTTATGTAATAAATATAAATATTAAAAAATTTGAATGGCTTGGCAAGGAGAGAATTTTTTAGAGTTATTCAATTATGTTTGTCTTTAGTATAAATCTTTAGTTTTGCTTTATACGAAAAGGTTTGTGTACCACTTGAGTTTCTTGCCAAATAATAGATCATTATTATGTAAGTAATAAGTTACTCTACATCTTTGACTCATACATTTCCTACCTCAATGATATATTGAAAGAAGTAAGTGCAATTATTGTTTATAGAGGTGACTTAAATGGATTGAAGGATGACAACTCGTCTTGTAAAGATGCCCCCCTTTATTTTGACATACCAATAAAAAAACGTTGGTCACCAATATTTGCTTGCTTTGGCAATAGGAGGTATAAGAACTAACATTAAATCAAGGTTTAAAATTATTAATGAAACTTGTATAGTGCACATTATCATTAAAGAGGATAAAAAAAACCAAATTAGACCTATTGGGACATTGATATTATTACAAGGATTGATTACTTTTTAAATATTAGTTTAAGTTAAAAATTAACTATTTAAAATAGTTAATTTACGAGATTTATGTTAAGAAAAAAAAAGGAATTCAAATACTATCCTTCTCATCCCTTATATATATAAGTTATATAATTCTCCTTATAGATATAAAAAGAGATTTTAATTAAATTTTATTAATTTATTTTGAACTTATTTCATGCTAAATGTAGGTTAATTATTATACATAATATCACATCTAAAAGTTTTAACTCTTATTTTAATTATTGATATGTCATTTTACAAAATATACATGAATGACAAGTTATAAAATGAATTGGTCAATAATTTGTCCAAAATATTCTGGATTATCAAATTATTAATCCGCAGAACAAAAATTAAAAAGTTCTTGTTTGTTTGTTTTTTTTTTTTTACTAACAAAATTTAATAATATATCATAAGGAAATTATTATTACACACATCATTAAATTATAATAACATGAAATTACAAAAAGTAAAGAATAAAGGTATGATTTTTAAGTAAGTGACACATTCAAAAAACTTTTATAAAGGAACATACATTGTACATGTGAAAATATAATAATAAAATAATATAAAAGAAATAATATTAGTTATTATGGCTAAAGAACATGATAATTTTTTTAAAAATTTTAATATTTTTATATTAAATTTTAATACACTTAGGATTGAAACTAAATCAGATTAAATTTTGTTTGACATTATATCATGAATCTCATTTAGTTGGACCAATTGCTTAATATGATTAATAACATTTTGCTTATATCTACTTTTGGTAGTTTAAAAATGAATAATATCATATAAATTTTTTAACAAATAGCATCTAAATAATTTTTGTCTCTTCATGTTTTCCTTTTTATTTTTTATTATTAATAATTTTTTCATGAAAAAAATAATAAAACTTTCAAAATGAGTGAGCTAAATTTGTAATATGAAAAAATTTATACAAATAGTTTAAAAAATATTATGAGAACAAGTAAGATATTAATAAAATTGAGGGGTGAAAAACTAAATTATGAAAAAAATTTGTGCAAATATATATATATATGGTGGTTGGCAATTAAGACGGTTAGATTAAATATAAAAATTATATAATTTTTATTTATGAATAATAATTATTTTAAATATTTTTTTAATATTTAAATCAATAAACTCTTATTTTTTTGAACATACTAAATATAAATCATTTAATATAATTTTTTTATTAAAAATATAAAATAAAATATAAATTTATAATAAATTTATAAATTTATTTTTATAATATACATGCATTTAGTTTTGATATTTCACAGATATAAAATGCAATACTTTTTATTATATTTTGAGCTCAAATTCTATGGTTTCCCATTGTTTTCTAAAAAATTTGTTTCCTTATATATATATACATATTTTTTTATTTACATAGAAATAACAATAAATTTTTACTAAAAAATTAATTTTTAATTTTTCACTAATAAGATGGTAGAAAAGGCTAATAGTAGAGGAGGCCCACGACAGGCGACGAGCTCCCACTGCACGGACACTAATGGCTACAAAATGGGGAAGCGAGCAGGCCCAATGCACCGCCGTCTTCCACTGCGGATGTCGCCGAGAGCAACGGGGAAATGGGTTCGTTTCGTATGCATTTTGATTGACTTTTATAGCAGTGCTACTGCTAGAGAGTAATAGTAGTGGTGGTGAGCTAACCCCCCAAAGTAATACGATTTGATAAGATTGTAATTATCGTTGGCCTTCTGTTTGTGGTGGGGTTTTGCAATTTTCTTTCGTTGAGGTTTTTGGTTGGAAACCCAGAAGAGAACGCGTCTGTTCTCTCTCTCTCTCTCTCTCTCTCTCTCTCTTGTGAATGTATGGTTTTGTTTTGTTTTGTTTTTTTTTTTTTAATGTTTTCTTTGAATCTGAACTTCCGTTAGTGTTCTGGAAGCGTTCCATTGAAAATGATTAATTTCTGCATTAGAAATTCTCTGCCTTTTCTGCTACAAAAGCGTTTTCTGCCGTCATTTGCAGAAGTTCCTGCTCCTAGTTCGTCATTTACGGTTCAATTCCTTGTTAACTCTTGTGGGCTTTCCTTAGAATCTGCCGTTTTGGCCTCCAAAAATTTCGAGCTCCAGGAAAAGAATGTCCAAAAGCATCGGGCTGTCATTGATTTCCTTAAGTCTCATGGCTTCGAGGGTGCCCATTTGGCCAAATTGGTTGAAAAGCATCCCCGGATCCTTCTTAGTAGGCTAGAAGAAACGCTTAAGCCTAAATTTAACTTCTTTACTGAAAATGGTTTTGTGGGTCAACTTCTACACGAGCTTGTCTTCTCAAATCCACGAATATTACGTAGATCTTTAGATTCTCATATTCAGCCATCCATTGAGGTTTTGAGGGGTGTTATTGATGGTAATGAGAAAATTGTTGTGGCTTGTAAGAATTCCCCATGGTTGTTGATGGATGATTTGGATGCTAGAATGAAGCCAAACATACAATTTCTGTTAAGGGAGGGAGTGCCCGCAAAGAGAATCTCGGGGCTGCTTGTGAGACAACCAAGTGTTGTATTGATGTCGCATGATAAAATGGTTGATGCAGTGCAATCTGTTAAGGATTTGGGGCTTCAACCAGAGGCTTCTGCATTTGTTGATGCTATTAGAGTGATGTTATCGACCAGTGAGTCAAATTTCAGGACAAAAATGCAAGTGTTTAAGAGTGTGGGATGGACTCAAGAGGAGATTGACTTGATCTTTAAAAAAAAACCGATGTTGCTGAAACATTCAGAGGAAAAACTCAGGAGTAGGCTGGTCTTCTATGCAAATAACTTGAACTGGGGGCCACGGGCTGTCATTGTCAATCCCTCGCTCTTAACGTATTCTCTTGAAAAAAGGATTCGTCCTAGATATAATATTCTAAGGGTTTTGGAGTCAAAGAAGCTGATCAAAGTCGACAATATGGCTACATCATGGGTGTATATGGGATATGATACTTTTTTGAAGTATTTTGTCATGACGTATGCGGAAGAAGTTCCAGACCTGTTAAAGCTATTCTTGGAACAAATGAAGCAAAAGAGGTAGATACTCGATGACGAAGGTATGGGGTACAATTGCATTGTAAAGAGAAGAGTCTTTCACAATTCAATGTCCTTTCGGCATCCTTTTTAATTAGAGTCAGTTTATTTTTGGCTAATTTGATTTAAAGTCTCCACCCCTTTTTGATTTTTAAACTCATGGCATTTACCTTGGCCCTTTAACAAATGTATGTTGCATATTAATGTTTGAAGGGGTCTAGGCCGGGGGTTCTGTATTTCATTTAGATCGCAAAATACATTTTATGTTGGAGGGCATAGTTGTTTATTCTTCCATGCTAAAAATATGCATGTCCACATAGACAGACACACACATGTGCCTTGTAAGCCTTTTGGAGACAAGAATGCAAAATTTATTCTGGAATTGCCATGTAGGTAGGGCTGACCATATTCTGATATTCTGCTCAACTTGATTGCCACCCTAGTCTCTTTTAATGATATATTGTCTCAATCGAGAACTGTTATCTAAGATTAGCCTGCAAAGTTAATAAAGGTTTAGGACACTGGGCCTGGGGACTGTTTTGCTATCTTTATGTTAAGAGAATGAATTTTAAATGATCTTATCTTTTTCATGTTGCCCACAGGAAGTAATCTATTTTTTCAGTTGACAAAATTCCCCAATCAAGGAAATGGTATGGGAGGTGCCTCTCCAATGAAATAGAAAGAGATCTTTGGTTTTCTTTTCCTTTTGTGTTAAATTCATTAGTATGTCTTATGATTTGGGTGAGATCTTGGAGACATTGGGTTTATGTGGAATACGCTAAAACTAGCTCTTTTAGTTACAACATGTGATGGTGTCAAATATGTGATTATTTCGAGCCTACTCTGGCAAGAAATGAATTTTTTTCTTGTTTTACATACTTTCAGGTCAGAATCATGAGAGATGTTTGGGGCTACGGATTTCAGTCAAAAGAGAGGCTCAAAATATGATTTACCTAGTGGCTTTTTAATACTTTAGAAATTAGAAATGATGCTGGACTGCAATTCTGTGTATTTGAGTTAGTTTTCTCATCGTAAGTGTATTCTCTAAGTTCTAGTCTATCCTTTCATTTGAGTTACTGTTTAGCTAGACTATCTATATTTTAGTTCCATAATAAATATAAGAAGTGGATATCCACAATATATTGAATAAGTAGAGTTTCTGAGAGCTATCCAACTCTCTTTCTCTAGTATAAATCTCTTGTAGTTGTTCAATACATTGTGGATAGCTCTCCACAATAGCTACATTTCAGCTTTGCACTTTAAAGGTTTGTTTATGTACTATTTTCCATCTGGTTTTCTTGTCAAAGAACCTGTCACCATTTTGTGTGGATATTAAGTTCCTTCATCTTTGATGATACTTATAAAGAAGCTGGTATAGCTATTGTGTGTAGAGATGATTCAATTAACTTGAAGAATCAGATCATCTTTCAATAATTGTTGCCGCTATTCTGGTAGAAGCTAGAGCAGTCAGAAAAGTAGCTAATATTTGCTTGCTTTTGTCCCTGAAAGGCACAAGAAGCATCGCCTGGATCAAATTCACAGCTTTTAATGAAAGCATTGCATGGAGGATTAGAGGAATGACATGCTGAATGCATCTTCTGTGGTATACATTGCGTCACAATAAAGTTAGGTCACATTTTAACTGTTGATGTCATTTTACAAGATACATGTGGACTACAGATCAAGCCATGAATTGATATGAATAATTTGGCCTAATTGTTTTGGATTGTCAAATATCAATTCATGGTACCTTGGCCATCAAAAATTGGTTTTTCTTTTTGGGTTATTTCTTTTGTTTATGAATAAGCAGGCACTTTGAGTTAAAAGGAGTATCATTTACTCCAGGGACATGCTTCTTACACGGTACACAGGCTGCTTGCATGCAGGTATTGATGGGCCGAGTATACAACAGCCTAAAATGAGAAAGCAGATCACGAATGGCTGGATCTGCTGGGTACTGGGTGGTTTAATTTGATCACAGATGGTGCATCTCATGGAAATCTAGGGTCAGCAAGTGCTGGGGATGTGCTAAAGGACAACGGGGTGGCATGGCTGGGGGGATTGCTTTCTGCATTGGTTGCTGCACATCTTTCACTGCAGAACTTGGGGGAGTGGCATACAGGCTTGAATTGGCTTGGAAGTCTGGTTTCATTAAATTATGGTTTGAGCCTAGAGGTGTACTCCAGGGCAGTGGTTCGGGGTGCCAGACACTCATCCGCAGCTCAAACGTCATTCAAAAGTGCAGGGAATTGATAGGGAGGAACTGGTTAATCCAGGTGGTCTGCAATGTTTTTAGAGAAGGGAACAGAGCCGATGATTGACTTGACTCGCTCCGCACATGCTGTCTCTTGAAAGGGGTTCGCATACTCTTCATGTACCTCCGCCGGGAGTGACGTCTCCGTCGGTTCATAATTTGTTGGGGGTGCAATAGTTCCGATTAGTGGTGGTGGTGGCTTAGTTTTCATTCTATAGCTGAGTTCATGCCCTCCATTTAACGCCCAAAAAATAAAAATAATAAGTAAATAAATAAGAAATCTAAGAATATTACCTCAAGAATATTGCTATTTTGCCCATTCATAAGTAGTAATAATGTAAAGTTGAATAAAAAAGAAAACATTTAATCTAAGATGTAATATTATCTACGGTTTGTGATGTTTGATTTGAAATGAAGAAGAAATGGCGTTAAAAATATAAAGCAAATTGATAGCCAAAGAAGAAAAAAAGAGAGCTTTAAAAAAATGAGAGCTTTAATCCTTCATGAAGCTTATTTTCTTACAAGAAGCAATGATATTAATTTATTCCATTTTAAGGAAATGTATAATGGACTAATAACACAAGATGAAGTATAAGTAGTATTTTTAAAAATTTTCAAAATATCAAAAAAGTTTTCAACACATTACAATAATTAGGATATAAACATGAATTATTAATATTATTTGCAACATGGACCAAAAAAAAAATATGTGCAACAAAATTACACAATAAATTTTTATATTTAAAAGACTCATTAAATTTTTTATAAATTAAATTCTTAAATGAAGGATGTATAAGGGTTATAAGAATAATTGTTCTTTAAAATGAAAAACTAATTGTTTTGATTGTAACAAATCTAGCTATTTCCTCTCTATTTTTTATGATTAAAGCAATGTTGTGATTTAAAAATATTAGAAACAATATAATTAGAAATTTGAGTTTGTGACTTATCAATGCCTATTATTGCAAGATGTTTCGTTTCCAAAATGATCAATACTCGTCTCTTACTTTAGATATATTATTGAGACCCTAACATTACATATGCAAGTTTGATGATTACAAAACATTGTGCTATTAATGTGTTAGTCAGTCATATGATGCATTAGTTCATATTAATTCATTTGAAAAACCATTGCTAGGACATAAATAGAAACAAAGTAAATGCAATGAGGAGCAAAATTGGATATCAAAGGAAGAAAGTCAAGTGATGGAGCAATGACTTAAGAATAATTCAAGTACCACTTAGTGTAGCTAGATTCTAAGGTCTTATGTGATTAAATGGAGAAGAATTAGATGATAAGTTATACATGGTTAGAAAGGTAAAAGTGTCTAGTTTCTAATGCAACAAAAAATTGCATCAATTAAAGATTTGTAAAGGAAGTTATGAATGTAAAAGTGAACAATATCAAGTTATGGTGGCGGACTATCTAGGTCAACTTTGAACAAAAGCTATGGATAATTGAAAAAGAATTGAGAAGAAAATGTTACATGATTGAAAAAAAAAATATTTGAATCTAGTTTTTAAATTAATTTGAAACTTATAAATTGGATATCTATTGATAAAGTTATTGGTTAGAAACAATAGATTAATCAAATCTTAGAGGACATTGATATTAATTGGAGAAGAATTATCTATTAAGCCTTATATTGTAAAAAGATAGTTTTAGTTTTGTCTAGTTTTCAAAGTCTTTAGAATCACATTAATTAGATATTTTTGGAGGAAGTTATGATCAAAATAAATTGAGACATGTACAAGCTATCAAAATAGATAACATAAGTCAATTTCCAAAAGGTATAGTGATCAAATAAAGAAGAATTAGCCATTGATATATACATGGATAGAAAACTAATCTACTTTCTAATGCAAGAAACAAAATGTGATTTAAAGCTCTATGGAAGGAGTTATGATTGATTATTTTAGGATTATCAAAGATGACAAATTGATGAGAAAGGAAATATACTTGAATGAATCATGGTGATTGTAAGACAACCTTGCATAACTATATGAGCTGGTTAGTTTAAATTCTCATGTTGTTTTGGTAAGATTGATTAGGGATATCATGATCATGATAGAAGGAGTGGAAATTGATTGTCATTTTTTAATTGTGATTTATTTCTTATGTTGTTAACTTTTTTAATAGAGATTGTGCAATTATAATCTTGATCCTACAAAAAGACATTTTTTAATTAGATATGAGTTGGTTTTCTTTATATAGTAAGTAATAAAACTATCTTTTTGTATAAAACCCAATAAATAATTATTCTTCAACTGATCTCAGTGTCTTTTAAAATTTGATTGATATTGTGTTTTTTAAGGAATATAAGGAAATTTGCTTGAAGTTTGTTGAAAGTATATTTGAGTTAAAAAGTGTTAGAAGTTTAAGTGTTGAGAAACTAATTAATTGGATACACAAATTAACTTTTATATAAATGTTTTTTTAATAATAAAAAAGGGCAAGGATTGTATAGCTAAGTTCATAATAATACTAATGGTTTGTTAGTAAAAAATTTCTAAGGAGAGTTTAAATAAAGTGGAATAAATTAATGGTAATAAAAAAATATAATGAATAAATGAAAATTTTGGAATTGAATAGCCTAAGACATAACATGGTAGGTGATTGGTTATATATGATAAGAGAAGTGACATAGGTGAAAATAATCAATGTTTAAAGAAAGCATGTATAAGGTAACATGAAAAGAAAAAATTATGTAAGTTTTCATACAATTAAGACTTATATTTTTGGGACAAGGTTTGTGTAAAATTTGGCGTCTCACAATAACAAGTGAAAATAAAAGGCGAAGATTAGTGAATGTGTGAAACAAAAAGACCAAAAGAGATTTGTGATATTGGAGAATAAAAAGAAAAAAGAAATACAAGTAGATGTCATTCTAAAATAGTACACTAAAAAAAATTCCTTGATTTTAAAAGTAAGAAAATTTGAATGGGTTTAAAAAAGACTTAAGCAATGTTTGTTTAAATAGGAAAAATATTGTGAGAATTAAAAAAAGAAAAAAGAAAAATACAATATAAGGATTCAATTTGTGTATATGACATTAAAAGATAAAAATGACTTAGGTGTATTTAGGTAGTGATGATTGGTTTAAAGGGAGCCAAAAAGAAAAAAATGAGTTATATGAAAGATTTAGATTGGAAAAGATTATATGACAATATATAAATTTAACATCTTCTTCTTTTTTAACTTCCTCTATAAAGTGAAATTTAATTTTGAAATGTTTTGTTCTCTTATGATGAATTAGATTCTTTGACACAACAATTATAGATTGGTTATTGTTCTCACAACTTTGTATGAGTTGTAATTGTTGTCAACCAGATTTAAGTGTGCAAGTAAAAGTGGCTTATATCTCAGGAATTACAGGATAAAACTAGTATGTCAAATAACCTCGTAAAGTGATCTCCTTATAGTGAACTTATAGAGGGAGTTTAACATTACTTAAGTCTTAGTGTGACAGTGTGATAGGGTTATATATGGATAATAAGTTCATAAGAAATTAAATCTGCAAGTCCGTAAGTCTGTCCTGAGACTAAGTCTAGGAGCAAAAGTTCGGAGGAAGTATTTGTAAGGTAGTCCGCAGGAGGAGTCTATAAAAAGATTTCGTAAGGTGGTCTGCAGGAGAAGTTAGAAAGATGAGTCCGTAAAATGGTCCGCAGGATGATTCCGTAAAAAGATTCTGTAAGACCGTTTGAAGGACAAGTCCGGATGAAGATTCCATAACATTGGTTCGTAAGAAGACTACTCCATAGGATGAACAGTGGATTTCGGAGTTACGGAGTAAATTCCGGAAGTACGGAGTAATTTCAGAAGCGGATGAACAGTGAAGTCCGAGGTTACGGAGCAATTCCAGGGTTACGGAGCGATTCTGTAGTTACGGAGTAATTCCGTGGTTACAGAGTGATTCTGAAGAAGCGGAATAATTTCGGGGTTACGGACAGACAGAGAGTTTGAAAGAAGGGAAGGTTACGAAATTTTAACTTAGCCTTTCCAGAAGATGGGTAGTTATGGAGGCAGTTTCTTCTGTACATTTTTAACTGTTCATAGACAATCCTGGCCGTTCATTCAAGCATTCAAAGGATGAGATTTCAGTAGAAAGAAAAGAGTAAGAAAAATAAATTAAGAAGGAGGATAATGTTGAATCTTGAATGGAACAATAGTATTAAGCCACATGGAGGAGCAAGAAAGGAAGTTCGCCATAGGTACAGTAAACCCTACTGGGGTTTCCATAAAGGGCAGTATATAAACCAAGACTTATCTCTTTTGAAAGTATGCATGTGAGACAACCTAGTGAACACATTCTGTGAAGCTTAGAGAGAGCTCAACGAATTTCCAAATTTCTTCAAGAGAGGTTAGAGAGTGTTTTGGTGATCTTCCAAGTGGCAGTGAAGCAACCTATTTAAATCAAGCAGAGGCAAAACGAGCTAGAAGAAGGGTAGACACATTAGGTGACACTTTTTTTATTGTAAAAGGAGTAGAAGATTAAGACATCCATTGTAACTACATTGTAATCATAGGGGATACCATACTGGTATTTTCAAGTATAGTGGATTGTCTTGGTAGAGGAAAAATCCTTACCACCGTGGAGTAGGTCATATTGGCCAAACTACGTAAATCTCTTGTGTCTTTACTTTGAATTTACATTCTGTGTTTTAAATTAAGTTATGAACAAAGCTAAAGAATCATCAAACCCATAACCTAAAAGAAGACCTAATAAAAAACAACTAATCTGTTTAATAGGCAAGGTGCCTAAAAGGTAACTTTGGGGACTATTATGATTAGTAGGTAACAATAGATCTACCTTAGTTGAATCTAAGAAAGAGTTCATTTATGAGAAGAGTTTGAAGTTGTTCACCTACCTGCATATTGACAAAAGCTAAAGTATTAAAAAAGTAGAGAACTTTGGCTTAAATTATCAGAGTTTTTCAAAAGGGTGATACTGATTCACCCCCCCTCAGTATCACAAACTAATAGATTTTAGGGTGAAGTTGGGAACTTCATTAGTTGTCACAATGGATCATTGTAAGCTTATTCAGTTTCTGGTGGAAGTCTATTAGCAGCATTTTGAGTCATATAACTTAATTCACAACTGCTATAACTACAGTATACTTAACTTTTACTATAAATTGTGCCACCATACTTTGCCTTTTAAATCTCCAACAAAAAGTCCCTAATCCCAAAGAAAACTAATAATCAAATATATTATTCAAATCATCAGTTAAACCACCCCCATCACTATTAGTGGACCTTATCAAGTTTAGCTCTCCTCATTTTTCACATAAAATCTTAAGTTTGATAATCTCTTTTATATATCTCAATACTTTTTTTGCTATTATGAAATGCATCTCACTAGGATTTTGTATAAAGATGGAGAGTAGGTTGATTAAATGCATAATGTTAATTCTTGATGCTGTTAAATATAATAGACATCTGATAAGGCTCCTATACAAATTAGGACTAAACTTTATGCTCCATTTTCCTTTACCAACTTTTGATTTAATATTAAAGGAGTAGAGACTTGCTTGTAGATTTGTATTTTTAACTTTCTGAACATTTTTTTGGTATACTTCAGTTGACTAATAAAGATACCAAACTTAAGTTACTAAATTTCAAGTCCTAAGAAGAATGAAAATTTACCCTAATATGTCATCTCAAAAATTTGAAACATCTCTCTTTTGAATCTTTAAACTAGCTTAACATTACTATTAATGGAAAAAAGATCATTAACATATAAAGATATAATAAGAATGTTAATCCTTTCTAACTTTATAAGCAAAATAACCTCATTTTTGCTTTTGACAAACTCAAACTTCAAGAGATGGTCATTAATTCTATTGTACCATGCTCTCAAAGCTTGTTTTAGACTATAAAAAGCCTTTTTCAATTAATACTTTTTTCCCTGGACACCTTACTTTTCAAATCCCTCCAATTATGTAATATAAATTTCTTTTTCTAGAATTCCATTAAGGAATGTTGATTTTACTTTAAGCTGATATACAATCCAATCTTTTTGAGCTATAAATATTAGTAATAGCTTGATTGTATTAAGCATTACTATAGGAAAAAAGTCTCAGAGAAGTCAAATTCTAATTGTTGTGTGTATTATTTTACTACTAACCTTGCTTTCAGCCTATTCATTATGTCATCAAAATTAAACTTGGTCCTAGACATCTATTTTAAACCAGTTACATTCTTGTTTTCTAGCTTCTTTACCAAAATCAAAGTTTGGTTCTTCTCATCGGATAAAATCTCCTTTTGCATAACTTGTTTCCAGCTTACAAATTAAGATGTTTTAATATAATTTGCAAGTTCTAATACAAACATATTACTTCTTTCATACCATATTTGAGAAAAGTCTAGTCCCTCTCATAGGTATGTCATCAACATCCTCATATTTAAAGACTTTTAAATCATTGTCAATAAACATAAGAGTTACTTAGTCACTTCTTCATTTTGTTGAGTAATTGGATTGTTCCAATTCTAAGTTAAATCTTCTTCATTTTGTTAACTCAGTCACTTCTCCATTTTCTTATATGAAGATTCTTTTTTACTCTTGAGCTTAAAAAGCATTAAGTTAAAAGACTGTAATTTTAGTGAGACACTCAGAGTCTTAAAATAAAAAAACAAATTCTTCACCTCAAATCTTTCAAGAATATTAGCAAGTATCTTTTTAACAATTCTTTTATCTAAAAGATCATCTCTAAGAAATCTTACTTGGTTACTAACTTTATGAGTCTATCATTATATCTTTTGATGATTTTAGTCTTCTTTATCTTTAAAATCTCAAATTCCCTTATAAGATTTAAAAGTTGTATAGTTTTAGTTTTGTTAATACCTCTATATTCTTCCTTGGACTTATCCCAAGCTTCCTTAGGTAATTTATATACCATGATTTTGCTAAACATAGTCTTAGTCATAATTGTCTAAATGTAAGAGAATGCCTTGAAATACCTTACTACTTGTTTACACTTATTTTTTAACTAAACAACTTTGGGATTGGTAGGAAGAATTGAGGTGCTATATTTGTTTTATAATCTTATAAAGATTATATGCCTTTAAGTATGTCTTTATCATCACAATTCACTACAAGTAGTTCTCACTAAATAACTTAAGTGGTGGAAGAGATGTGAGGTTTGCAAAGGTCATTTAATTGATTCTAGTTTGGTTTTGCAACAAAATGTCATAAAAGTTTCTCTCACAAGTTTCTAGTGTTTTCACTTAATCTCACTACTTCCTTTTATAAGCCCTTAAAGATCATTTAAATTCTAATACTAGTTTATTGGTTTAAGGAGCAATCAAGACATAATGTAAGGAGCATAAAAGTGTTTATGTCGAAATTGAAAAATTGAGAATGTAGTAAAGAGATATTGGAATAAAAATCTACTTCATTTATTTGTAATCTTCATTTTATATAAAGTACTTAAAAAAAAGCTTAGGATAAAAGTACAATTAACTCATAAATAGGTACAAATTAACCTTACTTTTACAAATAATAGGCAAAATTCCACTTTACACTAAGAAAAACTGAAAATACAAGCAATTTCATACTTTGACATATTTTGGACAATTTCTTAATAAAAAGGGAATCAATCTAGTTAAGTTTAAACTATGTATTATAACTAGATTTCAAAATGGACTTAAAACAACCTAAAGGATGTTGGAATATTAGCCTTGAACACTTACTCGTTTGTTGGTATCTTGTAATTGTAATAATAGTCTTTTATAATTATACTCCAAATTAGAATCTTCATTTTTAATTAATTAAGAACTTTAATGTTTAAGGTCAATCTTCATTAGATTTGAAGTTTAGACTTAACCCAAACATATAATTTTTGTTAAAAGAATGAGTGTCTGTAAAGAGAATTTTTAAGTTGATTATGAGACAAGTAAGAGCTTTGTCAATGTTGCATGATAAAATGGTTGATACAATGAAAGCACTTAAAATTTTCAGCCTTTAACCAGAGGCTTTTACATTTATCGATATTATTAAAGTGTTGTTATTGGTTAACGAGTCAAGTTTGAGGAAGAAAATAAAAGTGCTTAAGAGGAGATTGTCTTGATTTTTAAGTGAAAGTTGTATTAGTTGAAATATTCGAAGGAAAAACTCAAAAGTGGGCTAGTCTTCAAAGCAAATAATTTGAACTAGGGACCACAAACTATTATTGTCTATCCCTTTTTCTTCATATATTCTCCTAACAACAGGATTTGTCTAAGGTATAATATTTTAAAGGTTTTGGAGTCAAAGAAATTAATAAAAATGGATGAAAAATTACATCTTGGTTAAATAAGAGCAAGGATTCTTTCTTGAAGTATATGATGAAGTGCTAGATTTGTTGGAGCTATACTAGGAACAATGAAGTATAAGAGATATATATTTAAGGATAATAAAATAATGTACAATTGTATTAAAACAAAAAAAAACCCTATTTAATTCAATTTCCTTTTAGTATCCTTATTTTTTAATTATATGCAATTTTAATGTTTGTTTATATTGATTAATGTAAATTATTAGTTGACTATCTTATGGACTATTTTTAAATATTGTGTAAATGCCTTGTAGAGAGTGGTTTTGGGACAAATTCTCTTGCTATTTGTTCTCTTGATCATTTTTACCATTAATTTACCATGTTTCATATATATGGTAAAAAGATCATTTTTGCTTTTGTTCAATTAAGAACTCATTAGTGCTAAATGTGAAAGACTACTAGATGTAAGAATAAAAGATCTTAGGGATAACCAATGCATACTCTTTGTACATCTAGCTCATTTGGCTTTTTTGTCACTTACTGATGTTTAAATTCCAAGCATTTATTTGAGTGTTGAAAAGCATGGTTTGCAAGCTAATGTTTGAAGGGGTTTGGGCCTCAAGGTTTTATATTTAATTTAGTTCACTACATTATGTCTTCAAGGGTATAGTTATTTGTTATTGAATTATATCAATATATGTCTACAAAAACATACTTACATACATTTGTGCACATATATGCCTTTTAAGCCTTGAAAGTGCTCAAGAGTATAGGATGAACTCGTTTTTTTTTTTTCTTATGATTTATTGTTTCTTAATAAACAACTACTAATTGCTAGTCTTAATAGCATGTGTGGCTAATAAAGTTTTTGGATGTCAGTCTTAAGAATTGTTTTAATAATTATATGCTAAGAGAATTAAGGTTAAATGATCTTCTCCTTTCCAACAATCATATATTAAATAAACCTTTGAGTTAAATTCACTTGTACATCTTATGATTTGCATAAATCTTAAAATCACGTGATTTATGTGTAAAATCTTAAGAATATATGCCTAAATTAGACTATATGCTCGTATGTTGTTACAGAGGTGATTATTTTAAGCTCATTTTGAAAAATAAATGATAACCCTTTTTTTCCCTTACTTTTAATTCAAAGGAGCATTTAGAATAATGAGTTAACTTAAAGTCCTTAACATTTTTACAAATAGGAATGGTGATAAACTGTACTCTTCTATATTCAAGCTAATTGTCTCGTCAATAACTTGTATTCTTTAAATTAATAGTTTATCTTTACTTTTAAGCTACCATATAAAGAGACTTATTTATTTGTTAGTTATGTAGTAAATACAAAGATTGAAAATTTTGAATAAATTGACAAGGAGAGAATTTATGAGAGCTATTTAATTATGTCTGTCTTTAATATAAATCTTTAGTTTTGCTTTGCATAAAAGGGTTTGTATACCATTTGGGTTTCTTGTCAAATAACTGATCACTGTTTTGTAAGTAATAAATTGCTCTTCATCTTTGACTCAAACATATCCTACCTTGACAATATATTGAAAGAAGTAGGTGTAGTTATTGTTTGTAGAAATGGCTTAAATGGGTTAAAAGATGGTAAATCATCTTGTAAAAATGTCCCCTAAAAAAAGTTAGCCATTAATATCTATATGCTTTAGGCATGAGAAGAGTGAGAACCACTGTTTGATCAAGGTTTAGAGTTAGTGATGAAATTTGTATGATAAGCACAATTATAAAAGAGAGAGAAGAAAAATCTAAATTAGACCTATTAGGGCACTTATATTATTATAATGATTAATCACTTCTAGAATATTACTCTAGTTAATGACCAATTGTTTAGAGTAACAAATTTATGAATTTTGTGTCAAGAAAAGAAATAAGAATTTGAATAATACCTCTTTCATTCCCTTTCTTTATATAAGTTATATGATTTTTCTTACAAACAAAAAAGAAAAAGAAACCTTTAGTTAAATTTCATTATTTTTTGGGGCCTTATTTAATGTTAAATACATCTTAATTATTGTACATACATCGCATCAAAGAGTTTAAACTCTTATTTTAATTATTGATATGTCATTTTATAAAATACATATGAACAATAGATTATGAAATGAATTGGTGAATAATTTGTTTATAATATTTCAAATTATCGAATTATCAAGCAAAAAGTAGAAATTAGGAAGTCATTGTTTGTCTTTTCTTTTTATATTTTTTTACTAACAAAATTTGATGATATAGTGTAAGAAAATCAATATTTTATGCATCATTAAATTGTAATAATGTGAAATTGCAAAAAGTATGGAACAAAGCATGGTTTCTAAGTGACATATCTAAGGAAATTGCATATGAGAATAAACATCCTCTATGTAAATATATAAAAATAAAATAATACATGTATAAAAAATAAAAAAATATTAGTTATTATGAACAATAAACATGATTATTATTTTTTTTTCTAAATTTTCATTAAATTTTTGAATAATTTTTTATTTTTGATATTATTAATATATAGATATATATTTCATATATAATTGATTTTCTCAAACCTTATTTTTATATTAAGAATTGAGTTTGAACCAAAGCACTTGGGCTTGAAATTAAATTAGATTAAATTTTATTTGATATAATATCTCGAATTTAGTTTCTTTGATCTAAGTGCCTAATATGATTAATAAATAAATGAGTGAACATTAAGATCATGTTTATATCTACTTTTAATAGTTTAAAGCTAAATAACATAACTCAATTTCTCTAAAAAATAGGATTTACAAATTTGTTGTCTCTCCTTACTTTTATTTTTTATTTTTTATTATTAGTAATTTATTTTATAAAAAAATAATACTTTTAAAAGAAGCAAACTAAATTTAGAATAAGAAAAAAAATTATACAGATAGCCCTAAAAAAATATTATTAAAACAAGTAGGACATTAATAAAATAAAAGGGTGAAAAGAAAAATTATAAAAGAAAAATTTACACAAATCTATACAATATATATATGGTGGGGGGCAATTATGATACTTGGATTAAATATAAAAATTTTATAACTTTTATTTATGAATAATAACTATTTAAAATATTTTTTAACATGTAAATTAATACACACTTTTTTAAAATATATTAAATATTAATTATTTAATATAATTTTTTTTGTTAAAAATGTGAAATAAAATAAAATTTTATAAAATTATTTATATAATATATATATATATATATATTTAATTTTTAATATTTTTCAAATATAATATTTTTATTCATTTTTAGCATAAATTTTTATTTCAATGTCTTCAATCAGTGACAACATATTACTTCTTCTACTTCACAAATAAAAAAAAAATCTTTTTATTATATTTTAAACTCAAATTCTATGGTTTCTCCTTTCTTTTATAAGTTATAGCCCATTGTTTTCTATTGAATATGGTTTCTTTATTTGAGTTTTTTTATTTATATAAACACAACAATAAAATTTTTCTAAACATTAATTTTTAATTTTTCACTAATAAGATGGGAGAAAAGGCTGATAGTATCCTCCGCCGTCTTCCACTGCAGATGTCGCCGAGAGCAACGGGGAAATGGGTTCGTTTCGTAAGCATTTTGATTGACTTTAATGGCAGTGCTACTGCTAGAGAGTAGTAGTAGTGGTGGTGAGCTAACCCCCCAAAGTAATACGATTTGATAAGATTGTAATTATCGTTGGCCTTCTGTTTGTGGTGGGGTTTTGCAATTTTCTTTCGTTGAGGTTTTTGGTTGGAAACCCAGAAGAGTACGAGTCTGTTCCCTCTCTCTCTCTCTCTCTCTCTCTCTCTCGCTCTTTCTCGTGAATGTTTGGTTTTGTCTTTTTTTTGTTTTTTCTTTTTATGTTTTCTTTGAATATGAACTTCTGTTAGTGTTCTGGAAGCGTTCCATTGAAAATGATTAATTTCTGCATTAGAAATTCTCTGCCTTTTCTGCTACAAAAGCGTTTTCTGCCATCACTTGCACCAGTTCCTGCTCCTAGTTCGTCATTTACGGTTCAATTCCTTGTTAACTCTTGTGGGCTTTCCCCAGAATCTGCTGTTTCGGCCTCCAAAAATTTCGAGCTCCAGGAAAAGAATGTCCAAAAGCCTCGGGCTGTCATTGATTTCCTTAAGTCTCATGGCTTCGAGGGTGCCCATTTGGCCAAATTGGTTGAAAAGCATCCCCGGATCCTTCTTAGTAGGCTAGAAGGAACTCTTAAGCCTAAATTTAAATTCTTTACTGAAAATGGCTTTGTGGGTCAGCTTCTACACGAGCTTGTCTTCTCAAATCCACAAATATTGCGCAGGTCTTTAGATTCTCATATTAAGCCATCTGTTGAGTTTTTGAGGCGCGTTATTGATAGTAGTGAGAAAATTGTTGTGGCTTGTAAGAATTCTCCATGGTTGTTGGTGGATGATTTGGAGGCTAGAATGAGGCCAAACATACAATTTCTGTTAAGGGAGGGAGTGCCTGCAAAGAGAATCTCGGGGTTGCTTGTGAGACAGCCAAGTGTTGTATTGAGGTCTAATGATAAAATGGCTGATGCAGTGCAATCTGTTAAGGATTTGGGGCTTCAACCAGAGGCTTCTGCATTTGTTGATGCTATTAGAGTGATGTTATCGATCAGTCAGTCAAATTTGAGGACAAAAATGCAAGTGTTTAAGAGTATGGGATGGACTCAAGAGGAGACAATCTTGATCTTTAAGCGAAAACCAATGTTGGTGAAACTTTCAGAGGAAAAACTCAGGAGTAGACTGGTCTTCTATGCAAATGACTTGAATTGGGGGCCACGGACTGTCATTATCAATCCCTCACTCTTAACATATTCCCTTGACAAAAGGATTCATCCAAGATATAATGTTCTGAAGGTTTTGGAGTCAAAGAAGCTGATCAAAGTTGACAACATGTCTGCATCATGGGTGTATATGGGATATGATACTTTTTTGAAGTATTTTGTCATGAAGTATGCGGAGGAAGTTCCAGACCTGTTGAAGCTATTCTTGGAACAAACGAAGCAAAAGAGGTAGATACTTGACAATGAAGGCATGGGGTATAATTGCATTGTAAAGAAAAGAGTCTTGCACAATTCAATGTCCTTTAGGCATCTTTTTCAATTAGAGGCAGTTTATTTTTGGTTAATTTGATTTAAATTCTCCATCACTTATTGATTTTTAAAATTATGGCATTTACCTTGGCCTTTTAACAAATGTATGTTGCATATTAATGTTTGAAGGAGTCTAGGCCTTGGGGTTCTGTATTTCATTTAGATCTTGGAGGGCATAGTTGTTTGTTCTTCCATGCGAACAGTATACATGTCCACATAGACCGACACACACATGTGCCTTGTAAGCCCTCTGGAGACAAGTACACAAAATTTATTCTGGAATTTCCATGTAGGTAGGGCTGACCATATTGTGATATTCTGCTCAACTTGATTGCCACCCTAGTCTCTTTTTATGATTTATTGTCTCAATTGAGAACTGTTATCGAAGATTAGCCTGCAAAGTTAATAAAGGTTTAGGACACTGGGCCTGGGGACTGTTTTGCTATCTGAATGTTAAGAGCATGGATTTTAAATGATCTTACCTTTTGCATGTTGGCCACAGGAAGTAATCTATTTTTTCAGTTGACAAAATTCCCCAATCAAGGAAATGGAATGGGAGGTGCCTCTCCAATGAGAGGGAAAGAGATGTTTGGTTTTTCTTTTCCTTTTGCGTTAAATTCATTAGTATGTCTTATGATTTGGATGAGATCTTCAAGACATTTGGTTTACGTGGATTACACTAAAACTAGCTCCTTTAGTTACAACATGTGATGGTGTCAAATATGTGACTATTTCGAGCCGGCTCTGGCAACAAATGAGTTTCTTTCTTGTTTTACATACTTCAGGTCAGAATCATGAGGGATGTTTTGGGGCTATGGATTTCAGTCAAAAGAGAGGCTCAAAATATGATTTGCCTAGTGGCTCTTTAATACTTTAGAAATGAGAAATGACGCTGGACTGCAATGCTGTGTATTCGAGTTAGTTTTCTCGTCATAAGTGTATTCTCTAAGTTCTAGTCTATCCTTTCATTGGAGTTACTGTTTAGCTAGACTATCTATATTTTAGTTCCATAATAAATATAAGAATTGGGAATCCACAATATATTGAACAAGTAGAGTTTCTGAGAGCTTTCCAACTCTCTTTCTCTAGTATAAATCTCTTGCAGATGTTCAACAGTAAACTTTTTTAAGTTCTGTGAATAAAGAATACATTTCAGCTTTGCATTTTCTTTAAGGGTTTGTTTATCTACCATTTGCCATCTGGTTTTCTTGTCGAAGAACCTGTCACCATTTGGTGTGGATATTGAGTTCCTTCTTCATCTTTGATGATACTTATAAAGAAGCTAGTATAGCTATTTTGTGTAGAGATGATTCAATGAACTTGATGAATCAGATTGCAGCTATTCTGGCAGAAGGTAGGGCAGTCAGAAAAGTAGCTAATATTTGCTTGCTTATGTCCCTGAAAGGCACAAGAAGCATCGCCTGTATCAAATTCACAGCTTGTAATGTAATGAAAGCATTGCATGGAGGATTAGAGGAATGACCTCATGCTAAATGCATCTTTTGTGGTATAAATTGCATCACAAGAAAGTTAGGCCTTGCTTTAATTGTTGGTGTCATTTTACAAGATACATGTGGTCTATGCCATGAATTGATATGAATAATTTGACCTAATTGTTTTGGATTGTCAAATGTTAATCCATGGTACCTCGGCCATTGAAAATCTGTTTATTTATTTATTTATTTTTTTAATTTTTCATATTTTTATAAGCTAAATTTTTTGTTTTATTATTATTATTATTATTATTATTATTATTATTGTTTAATTTTTAATAAATGTATCTACATGTTGTGAGATTTGGAGTGATCTATTGCAATTTGATTCTTACATAGAAGTGAAATGCTGTTTGATTGATATTGTAAAATTACATTATTTATTTATTTATTTATTTATTGACACCAAAGTGCCCTCATTTAATCAATTTTTATGAAGAGAACTCACCACTCATATTTTTCCACACATTCCCATAACTAGGATATAAAAATAAATTATTAATATTATGTGCAACAAAATTACAAAATAAATCTCTATATTCAAAAGACTTATTAAAATTTTCATAAATTGAATTTTTAAGATTATTATTATTATTATTATTATTATTTTCCTTTGTTTAAGCGCACGAAGAGGATGTGTGAGGGTTGTAAGACCGGTTGTTCCCCAAAATGAAAAACCAATTGTTCAATAGCAACAAATCTATAGCTATTTCCAATTGCGGTTGTGTTATCATCTAATCCAATTGAAATGCATATTTTTTTAAAAAAACTGGGTTTCCCTTTAAATTATCTTTTATCTTTGTTGAGATTTGAATTTCCACTTATACTCAACATTTTTCTTGTTATAAATAAGACTTGAAAAATTGAAATATTACATAATATGTAAAAATTATGAGTATAAATAAATAAAAAAATATATTTTTTATTTTAAATAATAAGAATATAGGTAAATAACTGAAATATAATTATTAAAAAGTTGCAATTAGATAAAATTGAGAGTAATTAAGAGAGAGCGAGAGATTGAGAAGAAAGAAATAGCAATTGATATGAAAATAAATGAAATGAGAGAGGGTATTTACGAAAATTAAAATGAAGAAAAAAGCAAAAAAAAAAAAAAAAAGTGGTCAAATGACTGTTGCGCCTCTTTTATATCCTTTTTTTTTTTTTTTTGTTCTTTTGTTGGTGTTGCATTGGCTAATTTCGATTTAATTCAAAAATCGATTATGATTACAGTTAAGGGTTGTTTTTTTTTTTTTTTTGGGAAAAATATTAATTGGGTTTGAACTAGAACCGTGGACTGCTGATCGAACTCATGAACACGTTCTGGGTTTCTGTCCGATCCAGTTTCAATCCAGTTATTATTATTATTATTTTATTGTGTTGATAAGATTTGAAAAGGTCATATTTAAAAAATATACAAAGAACAAAGGAAATTCATTTTGTCCAATAAAATAAAGTCAGCCTAGATTTCTTTTTTTTAAAACAAAAATTTCTTTTTGTAATGATTATGTAAATGATTGTATAAAAATAAAAAATCAACCCAAGAAATGCTCCACCACCTTGGGCCTATGTGGTCATGGACATTTGGCCCATTAAAAGAAATTTTCTCTTAAGGAGTCCTAATCACAGTTGGGACAAATCCAATTTAGAGAAAATTTTTCAAGCAAACCAATGATTTTGGGTTTTTTTTCTTTTTTTTTTTCTGTTTGTAATAAGCCCCACGATGTACATACAATAATATTTAGTATAAATTTTGTTCAAATTGACAAAGTACTCATGGATGTCAATATATATATATATATATATATATATATATATATGTATATATAATATAATATAATATAAAATATACTTAAATTGATACTTCATTATTCAATATAGTTCAATTTTAATAATTTCATATTCTTGTCTTTCATTTTTTCTTTTTTAAAAAAAGAAATCTCTTTGTCTTCAGCTGATTTAGGAGTTTTTATAGGAAAGACCTGTGTTCCAACTTCAGAGCTGCAGCCCAAACCTTACCTAGGCGGCCACCAAGCTAGCCTTAGCATAGAATTATAGCCGTAACAAATGCTTGTAGTAAAAGGGGATACTAACTCCATCATCTTCTTAAATACAATGCATAAAGTTCATACAGAAGGTAGAATATACCGAATGATAATCAATGCCTGAAAGAAAGGTCTGATTTTCCATTTTTATTTCTAATTCAGAAACAAATATGGGAATCTTTAAAGGGTCTCTTCCTTCTCGGGAAAGGGAGTGAAAATTGGATTAAGTGCAGCAACTTTCAAGCACTAGAAGCTCCAGCTAGCAGCTGTTGTGGTTGACTTGCTGTCGTTTTAGCCACTGTTGAACTGCAATTGGCAAGCAATAAAGAAAGAAGCGACTTTCCAAAGTATATGTACACTTGGCTTGCAGGATTCACACCGCTTTCACAATCTCAAAGGATCATACGTGAATCCTTGAAAGATTTTGGAAAGTCACGTTATTATTTAGGATTGGCTAAGCGGTGACCTCATTCGTTCTAAGCGTATACTAAGATGCTGTGCTTTTATCAGGTAGATTTATAAAATTATTCAAATACAGGCCTGATGTGTATATTGTTTTACCAACATATCTTACATGTATTTATCTTTAAACCTATTCTTCCCCTTTTTCCTTTCCGGGGCTGCAAAAAAAAACCCCTTAAAATATAGTCATTACCCTTATAGGCATGAGTTTTGAAGCCACCCATTAATATATTTACTATTGTAGTTTTATTTATAGTAAAGGCTTATTATGTTTTACTTATAGTAAAAATTTATTAAGGGAATAATTGTTAGAAGGGCTTAAGAGTTTAAAATTGAGAAGAAATTACAGTAAAATTTGAATAAATAAATTTGATATTATATTTTAATTTAAAATCTTAAAGTATTAGATTTATAAACTTTTTTTATTTATATATTACTTATTCTTTACTCTCATTTCTAATATGAAATTTTTTAACTATATAATTTATTCATCTATATTTAAAATCTTAATAATTTTTTTAAATGTAAATTTCATTTCCTTATACTTAGAATACTAATAATTTTTAACATTAGTTAATGTTTAAAAAACCTAATATCTAAATAACATTTAAGTGAATAATAAATTTATAAATTAGATATTATATTTTAAATAAAAATTTTAAAATATTAAATTTATAAATTTTTTTAATATATGTATAAAATATAACATTTTTTCTTTATTTTTAAAAAGACTCAGGTTTAGTAATAACTATAAACTTAAACCCAATCTCCTCACTTAATTTTTATTTTATTTAATTATTATAATTAAAAATATTAATTAAAAAAATTATATCTATTTAATTAATAAAATAATTTAACATTATATTATATTATTATTATTAATTATTCAATTCAATTCAGTATAAAACATATAGACACTTTCAATGATCAAAACACATTAATTAGAATTTAACACATTATATTTGACTTAAATTATGTTAACAATTATCTACATATATATATCTAAAACTTGAGTAAAGTAAAGATTATATCCTAATAATATATATATATATATTTGTGACATCAACTCGCCGCGTGACACCTCTCTTTAAGAGTTTGTGCCTTTTTTAAGAGTTTCCAAAATAGATTAAAGAAGAGTCTCTATACATGCAATGAATACATAATTTATGTGAAATAAATTCGTAACCGGTTTTTTCCTCTTTTATGAAGTACTCTTGAGTTTAAAATTCTCTTATACTAAAACGTCCCCCTAAATAATAATAAAGGACAATAAATGATTGAATTGCTATCTAAAATTAGCTGGTTTTATTTATGTTAATCTTAATTTTTCTTTGATTGCTAATTCATATGTCACAAATGGCGGGACTGAGGAGACTAATTTTATTTGTATATTTTATTAATTTAAATGAAATGCCCTCCTCGATAATCAAGTTACAAAAACATATTTATCATATGCTTCTTAGAGGTATTTATCCAAGGGATGAAGTCTCAAATATTGGTAAAAATTTATACATAAACTTTTGAGAGATCAATTAGTGTGAAATAATATTTGTGATTAAAATTATCTAAATATCTTTACGATATATATTTTTATAATAAAATCAAATTTTATACAGAATTATAAGAATCACAATAATACGGATAAAAAAGTTAATTTTTTTTTATTTTAATTTGTAACATCACTTGGTGTGATTATATTTGTAGTGGGAGACAAACCCACGAGTGGTTGAGAATTTGAATCCTAGGAGATATGATATTATTATTCTTTTTCTAACGAGATTGCAAGTAGCTAGGCCGTGACTCTTTTGCTTTGAATCGCCTAGACATGTATCGTCCAAAAGGGGTTTTTTTCCTTTTCTTTTGTTTTTTTTTCTTTTTCCAAAGGAAGAGCAGAATGTTTGAAAAATGTAACCTAAAAGACAGATAAATGGAACTCTAGCAAGTCCACGATTGAAAGTCTTGACGTCGCCACCCCCTTTTGCTATCTCCCACTTGCCAAGTCACAGTCACCGGCCGGAAAGTACTGGCCCCATCTTTGGCATAATTGATCACAATACCCCCAAGTTACCTGCATTGTGCATGCATGAGTGTGACAAGAAGGGAAGAAAGAAACAAAAAAATTCCAAAATTTTCTTTTGCACAACCTTGCAAGTTTTTTACAGTGAGTCACTTACACATTTTTTGTGTTCGTTTATTGCGATGTTTACTTGTGTAAATCAGTCATCTTTTCCACTATTTCGAAACCTTCACTATCAGCTAAACTTGCCATGTGAAACTAACTACGAAGTCCACCACTTCTGATCAAGCTCTGACTAATCAACGAAAGCAACAATTTCAGCCACAACAAGATTAATAGTCCGCGGAGATGATTGATGTATTCTTATAAATATACCGGACACCATAGGTGGGCTAGCTACCATTTTACCATTTGGACATGGATTGGTTGACGCGAAGCCATGCGCAATCAGTTGTCATTGTTATTGCAACCAATTGATGTTGACGGTGGCAGCATGCGAGTTTTGTCGAATGAATATTGATAGACATAACTAAAGGTTGATCCAATGACCATAGAATTGATAACATGTATATACAACAAAAGATTTATTAAGTTTCGCGTCAGTAAGACTTTATTATGATTTGATTAAGATTAGAAACTGAAAGTCCAAATGATTTATAATCTTCTTTATAAAAAAATTAAAAATATTTACTTAAAATTTTTTGAAATATTTCCTCCTTTCTCCTCTCTGTTTCTTTCTCCTCTTCTAGTGCACCTTCTCCTTTCTCGTAATTTATTTAATCTCATCAACAATTCCCCTTTTCTTATTGAAATTTCCAAACATATATACCTACCGAGCAATAAATTCCAACTAACAATGTTTCTCTCACTTAATTGATTAAACTCATATCATGCATACCAACACTAATGTCTCTTCCAGCCAATATATACAAATTAATCAAATTCATCTTCATGAACACATTATAGCATTACCCATTTGCCAAAACTCTCCTATGAAATTGTTTCCCTTCTCTTAAAAGTTAGATCTAGCATAAATGCTTAAAAGGAATGAAAATGTGTACTCATTAAGATTAATCTTAGCACCCCCCTAATTTGATTAAACAACTTGAAGGACTATTGCTTTGCATCACTTAAAGAACAACCTTTAATCATTTGGTTCCATAGAGTAGTACTTAGGTTCTTTATATAATGTAAAATATAGTGTGCAAAAGTGAAATGACTAAATGATAAGTCAAAAAAGAGAGGCTTGACAATAATATAAATTTTGTGAGAAAAGCTGTTGATGACAATCTAGTTTTGGATTTGAGTGAGGCTTTTAAGGGTCTTATAGTTTTATAACAAAGAGATCAAATGTTGTTGTGGAGCTTTGGAGGTTGATCTTGTGTTGTTGGGAAATTATTGCTTAATTAACACTGTATGACTTTGGGGAGGGGGGAGGGGTGATGACAAAAAAGAGATAAAGGAAGATTTTAAAAATTTTACACTTTTTTTTTAGTTTTTTTTCTTAGGAAGATTATGAATTTTCTATACTTTAGGCTTTTAAGCCTAATTAGGCTATAATAAAACCTTGCTGATCAGAAATCTAGTCAACTTTTATTTTATATACATGTCAACATTTTCACCACATCAACATTTTTGTTGCATCAGCATGTCATGGCAATAGTCTCGATAGATTCCACTAATAGAATTTATTAGTGTATTCATCTTATTACAAAATAATTTTGTAAGTTGCAAACCATTAATTTTTAGAAATTGTGCTAAATTTGAGAAGAAATGCAAAAATGGTGATTTTTTTGTACATTAAATGAATAAACTATTACAATGATTTATATAATTGGACTTTTTTTTTTTGTTCTAATTAATGTATGATTGATATTTGATATAGAATAAGTTTATTACACCTCTTAGGCTTGTCATTAGGCATCGAGAGGGGCCTTGCCCCTCGTGAACTTAGCTCATATCTCAAACTCGCAAGACTAACTTCAGATTCAAGATGAAGCTAAAATATCTTTGTATTCTCACCAAGTTAGCATTAAGACTTACATACTTAGGCCTATAAATGACTCAAAGTTTGTCATTACTAGGTATGAGATCATTATTAATCTTTGCACTCATTTTGCTATGCATCTTTGTCTCTCTAGACTAACTTAAGCTTTAAAGTGCAAATGTTAAAGATTTTCTTTAATCCATAATCATGATTTTTCCTTACAAGTGATAGATCCATTATTTAGCTTATTAGTCACCTAAGATAACTTTCATCATTTGGCACTATTTATAGAAATAATAGGTTGTGTATCTCTCCTTTCCCTTTCCTTTTCCTTTCTTTCACTGATAGTCACCACAATACAACTACGCTTTTTACTTGCCAACCATTTTAGGTCAACTCCTTTTCTAGTCCATAAAACCTAAAAATGATAACTAACCCTTTGCTCAAATAAGCCAACATCCCATAACTAACTTTATCACCTTTTCTTCAAATAAAGGTAATAGAGTAGCCAGTGTAAGAGCATAGAGGACAACCCTAAAGCCCATTTTAAACCAAACACCTATAAATAATATAGTCACCCTACTAAGCTTACTTGTAAGGCTATTAAACAATTTTATAACTACTTTTATAGCTTTATTAGTAGTTAAAGTAAGGTCTTTACCACCTTCTCTAACTCTTACTCTAGGAACTTTATAGAGAAGAAGGGAAGACCCATTCATTTAAACTTTGGGAATAATAATATCTCCTTACAGATAGGATAAGGGGTGTCTTCTAACTCCCTTGTTAGAAAGGGTAATAGTGATAACAACTTGCTTTCTCCCTATCCTCAAGAAAGAAATGTAGGAAAGGTAAATATAAGACTACTTTACCTATGAGAGAATAAAGTGCACTCTTTATCTCCCTCAACTTTTATAATAGGTAATGTTACATTTATAGTCATTTCTTTACTTCTTACTATAGTGCATGTAGGTTAATTCAAGATGGCTACTTAAACTTGAGACTAAAGGCACCCTTACTTTAAAGGACCAAGACATTGTGCAACAACTTAAGGAGATACATGAAGAAATAACTACCCTTAAGCAACAACATTGGTTTCTATTATGGGAGCAAAGGAGTGGTCTTAAACTCCCTTTTTTGAAAGCAATAGAAGATCTAATTATCTTAAATAAGTTTAAAATCTCCACTTATGACAACTATAAAGGAATAAAAGACCTTATTGAACATTAAAATAGGTTTCAAACTTTGATAACCCTCTACAATGCCCTTAACATAATAGTTTGCAAGTTTTTCATGACAACCCTAATGAGCACTATTTAATAATGATACTTTGAACTTCTAGTTTTCTTTATAATAAGTTCAAAACAATTGGAAAACTTGTTCTTCGCTTAGTTCATCATTAGTAAAAGAAGAAAGAAGGTAATAATGGCCCTCTTCGCAGTATGGCAACATGCATGTGAGACCTTTATTAACTTTATGATGTATTTCAATATGGAAATGCTAGATATTAAGGTGATGGAGCCAAGCATGACTTTAACCTCATTTTCTTACAACTATTAGTTAGACTCACCACTCACATTTTCCCTAAAAAAGTGGCCTTTCATAAATTTTTGTAGAACTAATGAAACCAAATAAGAGATTTATAGGTTTCAAAGAGGCTAGACATGTAAGAAAGAGAGGGGGACATTAGATCTTTAACAACAAGTTTAATCAGGAGGGACATGACATAAAATAAGGTCATAAGAGTTATAGTCCTTATTGCTTAAACTAATAAAGAAGCAATAATCTTAATGCTTTAAGGTGCAACAATGACACTTCATGGATGACCTTGAGATCATAAATTCCAATGAAAGTTTAAAATCAAAGTTTTTTGAATAAACAAGGGAAATTGAAAACCCACTTAGATTGACGAGAGGGAAAAATATTATAAATACCATTATGACCATAAATATGTCACAAAGAAATGTTAGGTTTTGAAAGATGAAATAAAGGCTTTGATACAAAGGAGTCTCTTTAATTGGTATGTTTCTAACTACATGGGCAACCAACAAAATGAGCCAACTAATAAATGTAATACCATATCCCTAAAGTGCGACAAGGAAGCCTAGCCAAGATCTAACAACTTGCAAGAATGACTTAGTTTGGGCTAAAAGAGTGATTATATATACAAGCATTTGATGGTTGTTTTGTACTTTAAAACATTTCACAAAAATGAATTTGCTAAAGGAGAAATTAAAGTTAATTAGCTTCTCTTTATATAAGTTTACAACTAAATCAATCAATCTAGAGGGTTCCATCAAACTCCTAAAAGACCTTGGGATATACTTAAGATTAATAGATTTAAACCTCTACTTTATGGTTGGTAAATCTTTTTTCCCTGTACAATATAATTCAAGGAATATTGAGGCTTTATACCCTTAATGTCATCTTATCCATCACACACCTAAAATTAAAGTTTCCCACACTAGAAAGCATTAGGAACGTTGAAGTTCCCAACTTCACTCTAGGATCTACTAGTTTGTGATACTAAGAGGGGGGGTGAATTAGTATCACCACAATTCGCAATTTGCAGGAAAGTGAACAACTTCAATCTCTTCTTAAAAGCGAACTCTTTCTCAGATTCGACTAAGGTAGATCTATTGCTACCTACTAATCACAATAGTCCCCAAAGTCACCTTTCAGACACCTTGCCTAATAGACAATTCGGATGTTCTTGTTTAGGTCTTCGTTCGGTTATGGGTTGGCTGATAGCTGCGTTCACAACTCAATTCAAAACATAGAACGTAAAGCAAATTAAGGACACACGAGATTTACGTGGTTCCGTTAACGTGACGTATATTCACGGTGGTAGGGACTCTCCCTTACCGAGACTATCCACTATACTTGAGAATTCCAGTTACAATGGATGTCTTAATCTTCTGCTCCTTTTACTATTGCAATTACTAAGTAAGTACAATACACAGAGTGTCACTTACTGTGTTTATCCTTCTTCTAGTTTGTCTTGCCTTTGTTGAATTGAAAGGCTGCTTTACTGTCGCTTAGAAGTTCACCACAACGCTCTCTAACCTCTCTTGAAGAAATCTGGAAATATGTTGAGTTCTTTCCGATGTTTCGCCGAATTCCTTCTTTAGGTTGTTTCACACAACTCTTGCTTTCACCGTCTCACGGTTTCACAGCTTGCACTCAAGCTTCTGGTCTGCTGTTTCACGTCTCACGGCCTACCTCATGCTTCTAATTAGTCACGCCGTTGCACGTTCTGGTCTCACTCTTCTGGTCTGCTGTTTCACGTCTCTTAGCCTGCCTTACGCTATTGGTTTTTCTGGTTCACGTCTCTCAGCTTGCCTCACACTTCTAGTCTACTGTCTTCTCTTCCGGGTGGTCTGTTTCTTATTTCTCCTCTTACTGGTTGTGCGTTTTTGGTTTACTTGCAGGATGTGTTTCTGGTTTGCTTGGAGGAGGCATTTCTGGTTTGCTTGCAAGATGTGTTTTTGGTTTGCTTGTAGGAGGCGTTTCTGGTTTGCTTGCAGGAGGTCGCACGTTCTGGTTTGCTCTCCCGGTGGTGACATTTCTAGTTTGCTCTCCCAGTGGTGTCATTTCTGATCTCTTTCCGTTCTGCTCTCTCTTCCTTTTTGGCCGGTTGTTGTAGGGTTGCTGTTTTTTCAATTGTGTTGGCCCTCTACCCTAATTTTGTCTTCCAAGGCCTTTATATACTCTCTTCCATGAAACCCTAATAGGGCTTACATACATGGCAAATTTACGTTCTTACCCTTATACGGCAGATTTACTTTCTTGCCCTTCCATGTGACTTTACTGCCCTTCCATGTGACTTTACTCTCTTGCACACTTAATCCTAGTTGACAACAATTACAACCCATACAAGGCTGTGGGAACAACAATCTCCCCCTTTGTAATTGTTGGCAACACTCATAACAAAAGCCATTATGCAGCAGTCTTTCATAATCTTCTTAGAGTAATAATCCAGAAGCAGATGGATTACAACTCCCCCTAAATATGCACTCCCCCTTCCTTAACAGCTCCCCCTGCACTGTTGCTTCTCTCCCCCTTTGCCAACCAATTACAAATTTGAAAAACCTGCAAAGTAGAGATGGAGGATTCACCTAAACTTCAGGCTTGAGGAGGCATTTGCACAGACAGACTTATTCTGTGCTTTTCAAACAGCTCTGTGGACAAAGATTTAGTTAGATCTTGTGTAGCCTCTTTAATAGATTTAAGTTCAACTTGTGAGAGTAAAGCAGTAGCTCCCACAATTCTTCTTCTTGTTGTAACTCCTATTGATGGGTCACCTATGATCTGATTTTCTTGATAAGCACTGGTCCACGTTTTCTTTGGCTTTCTTTCTTGCATAGTCTTAGTTGCAAGGGGATCTCTTTCTTCATTAATCACATACAAATTTCTAGCTGTTCTCTTTCCGGCTGCAACAGTATTGCCTTTTTTACTCTTTACCTGGCAACCTGTTTTTGTGAATATTACCTTATGGTCTTCATTACATAGTTTGCTGACAGATGCTAAATTATATTTGAGTCCTTCAACGTGCAGAACATCTTTCAGCTTTCCTCTTCCAATGTTTATTGACCCCTGACCATTGATGTTGAGTGAATCATCATTGCCAAACTTGACTCTGCCTTCTCTTGACTTGTTTAGCTTTGACAATTTACTCTTGTCTCCTGTCATGTGTGAAGTGTATCCACTGTCAAGGATCCACTGCTTATCCTTGTAGTAAGTTTTGAGTGCAATTTCAGCTATATTAGCCATCTACCTTTTAGCTTTATATTCCTTTTTTTGAACTGGCTGGAAGATAGCTTTCTCCTTTTTCTCAACTTTGACTACACCGCTTGTTTTCATAGTGCCATTGAGTGCCTTCTCTTACTCAAGGAGAAGTGTCATACATCTCTTGCCATTATGGCCATCCTGCCTACACCTTTCACACTGTTCCAAGTCTCCCAATATAACAAACTTGTTCTTTGAAACCACTGGTTTGGGTTTCCACTAACAATCCTTGTCAATGTGTCCTTGCTTTTTACAGTATGTGCAAGAACTCACGACAGGTGTTCTCCTCTGAATTTTGTATTGTCTCCCCCTGTATGCAAGATTGTATCTTCTCAAGTTGGAGACATATACTTGCCTTCTCCACTAGCAGTTACTTGCCTTATGACCCCAAACTCCACAATAAAGATAGTGACCTTGAAACTGGCTCTTCTTGGGTCTAATCACAGCTTATTTTCTTTTGTTCATTACTTACTATGTAGGCAACGTGGCTGGCTTTTTTGCTTATGTGGCTTTCATTTCAGCCACCTTTTTCTCCTTCTTCTGTTCAGCTATAACCCTTTGCTGGCTGACCTTCTTTTCTTCATTTTTGTTTGCCACCCTAGGTTGCTTCTTCAAATCCTCTTTATTCTTAGTTATCTTCTCCTGAGTCACAACCTTCTCTTTCAACTTCTGTGGCACATTCTTATTATCTTTAGGCAATGCAGCCTCAGATTGTTGCACTTTCTCTTCATTCTTCTTTTCTCTTGCAAAACTTGTTTCTCCTATCATTTCAAGCTTCTGCATGTTCTCTTCACTCCTTTTGAGTTGTTGCTGAAGTCTCAGCAACTCTATCTCCATTTCTTCAATTGTTGAAGTCCTTGAGCCAAGCTCTATAGGAAGGTCTTCACATATTTTGATATGTTCTTTAAATCTTCTCTTCAAGTCAATATGTTCAGCCCTTATTTCATCCTTTTGACTTTCAGCTTCCTTAAACTTTGCTTTAACTTGTTTTATGTGGGCCTCCAACCTTCTTATGGTTCTGCCCCTTCTGATTATCTCCTTTAAAGCTGCTTCCAACTCAGCTTCAAGATCTGGTTCTTCTTCATCAACCTTCTCTTCCTCTTCAGAGGTTGAACTACCACCTTGAATTGATGCCATAAAGGCATGCTCATTTGATGAGTCTACATCTTCCTCTTCATCGGCTTCTTTTGTCTGACTTACATAACTCTTAAATGAGCCTCTCTTCTTCTTCTTCTGTGGGCTAGCAATCTTCTTGCTAGACTTCCTTGACTTGAATGATGGTCTTCTCCATTTTGAATTCTGCTCATCATCACCATCCTTATCTTCATCATCAAGTTTCACTTTGCACTGAGAAGCAAAGTGTCCAGTCTGTCCACAACGATAACATCTCAAGGACAACTGTCCTTTTCCCTTCTTAGACCCCTTTTTGAATTTCCTTGTGAAGTATGCCAACACTTCACCTTCACTTTCTTCCTCATCATGATCATCATCCTCACTGGATGATTCTTCCTCTTCTTTTATCTTCAAGTGTTTCATAGCTTTCAAAGCTGCCTCCTTTGATACCTTTGACGTTGAGGAGCTCTTAGTTGACTTTATTCTCATCTCATATGCAATGAGATTGCACTGGAGATCATGCAGAGACATAGAATTGAGATCTCTACTCTCTTCTATGGCTGCCACCTTTGAGGCAAACCTTTCAGGCAGAATTCTCAGAATTTTCTTCACAATAGATGAGTCCTTCTTGTTCTTCCCATGACTTCTAAGATCTTTTACAACATCAATAACCCTGGTGAAGAACTCTTGGACTGTCTCATTTTTCTGCATTATGAGAGATTCATATCTCTCCTTGAAAACTTGAAGCTTGACCTCTTTCATTCTGCTATCACCTTCATAGATTTTCTGCAATCTGTCCCATATCTCCTTGGTAGATTTGCAGTCCATAACTTTAGCATATTCAGCATCTGTCAATGCTGAAATGATGACATTTGAGGCCTTCCCATTTATCTCAAACTGTCTTAATTCCTCTGGGGTTGGATCTTTACCTTGTTTTGGAGGCTCAAAACCCTCCTATACAGATTTCACCACGTTCATGCCCATGGTTGCAAATAGCACCTGCATTCTCACTCTCCACATATGGTAGTTGGTTCCGTTGAAGATTGAAACTTTCTTGCTGTAAGTAGTGCTGGTGCTAGTACCAGCGTCCATTTCTCAGTATGCTGAACAAGTTAAAACTTCTGGAGCTCTTCAAACTAGTACACCAAGCTGTTAAGCTTTATCCTGGTGAACTTGTGCTCTGATACCAATTGAAGTTCCCAACTTCACCCTAGGATCTATTAGTTTGTGATACTGAGAGGGGGGTGAATCAGTATCACCATAATTTGCAATTCGCAAGAAAGTGAACAACTTCAATCTCTTCTTAAAAGCGAACTCTTTCTCAGATTCGACTAAGGTAGATCTATTGCTACCTACTAATCACAATAGTCCCCAAAGTCACCTTTCAGACACCTTGCCTAATAAACAATTCGGATGTTCTTGTTTAGGTCTTCGTTCGGTTATGGGTTGGCTGATACTTTAGCTGCGTTTACAACTCAATTCAAAACACAGAACGTAAAGCAAATTAAGGACACACGAGATTTACGTGGTTCCGTCAACGTGACGTACATTCACGGTGGTAGGGACTCTCCCTTACCGAGACTATCCACAATACTTGAGAATTCCAGTTACAATGGATGTCTTAATCTTCTGCTCCTTTTACTATTGCAATTACTAAGCAAGTACAATACACAGAGTATCACTTACTGTGTCTACCCTTCTTCTAGCTTGTCTTGCCTCTGTTGAATTGAAAGGCTGCTCCACTGCCGCTTAGAAGTTCACCGTAACTCTCTCTAACCTCTCTTGAAGAAATCTGGAAATATGTTGAGTTCTTTCCGATGCTTCACCGAATTCCTTCTCTAAGTTGTTTCACACAACTCCTGCTTTCACCGTCTTACGGTTTCATAGCTTGCACTCAAGTTTCTGGTCTGTCGTTTCACGTCTCACGGCCTGCCCCATGCTTCTGATTAGTCACGTCGTTGCACGTTCTGGTCTCACACTTCTGGTCTGCTATTTCACGTCTCTTAGCCTGCCTCACGCTACTGGTTTTTCTGGTTCACGTCTCTCGGCCTGCCTCACGCTTCTAGTCTGCTGTCTTCTCTTCCGGGTGGTCTAACGGATACCAGGTCTGCTGTCTTCTCTTCCGGGTGGTCTCACGGATACCAGGTCTGCTGTTTTCTCTTCCGGGTGGTCTCACAGATACCAGGTCTACTATCTTCTCTTCCGAGTGGTCTGTTTCTTATTTCTCCTCTTGCTGGTTGTGCGTTTCTGGTTTGCTTGTAGGATGTGTTTCTAGTTTGCTTGCAGGAGGCATTTTTGGTTTGCTTGCAAGATGTGTTTCTGGTTTGCTTGCAGGAGGCGTTTCTGGTTTGCTTGCAGGAGGTCGCACGTTCTGGTTTGCTCTCCCGGTGGTGACGTTTCTGGTTTGCTCTCCCAGTGGTGTCATTTCTGATCTCTTGCCGTTCTGCTCTCTCTTCCTTTTTGGCCGGTTGTTGTAGGGTTGTTGTTTTTTCAATTGTGTTGGCCCTCTACCTTAGTTTTGTCTTCCAAGGCCTTTATATACTCTCTTCCATGAAACCCTAATAGGGCTTACATACATGGAAAATTTACGTTCTCGCTCTTACGCAGCAGATTTACTTTCTTGCCCTTCCATGTGACTTTACTCTCTTGCACACTTAATCCTAGTTGACAACAATTACAACCCATACAAGGCTATGGGAACAACAGAGGTTCATAAAGAAAAGATACAAGCTCGTGAACTTTAAGTTGTATAATGAAAAGGAAAGAGAAAATTACAAGAAATGAAATGGTCAAACTTGAACACAGATAAGATGACCTAATAGAGTGTAGAGTCTTAATAAAAGATTTAATTGAAATTATAACTTGTCTAGTAGATCCTTCGTAAAAATTTTAGATCGGTAAGAAGTGAAGAGCAATTAAAGAAGGATACTAGCAAATTCTTGAGGCTAACTCAGATGTTTTTGCATTTGTCCCTATAGATATGCTAGGTATGAACCTATAAATAGTAGTCCACCAACTTGCAACGAATGATAACCACCTACTAGTCAAGTAGAAGAAACAAAACTGTAAATTATAAAGACATCTAACTATTGAAGAAAAGGTGAAAAAGTTACTTCAAGCCAGATTTATCTATGAAATTTTTTATCTTAAATCACTTTGCTAGTGTGGTTATGGTGAAAAAACAAAATGGGAAATGATTTGTCCTAAAGACACATGCTTTTTTTTATAAATAGATTAATTAATGGATGATACCTCCAACCATGAGCTCTTAATTTTCATAAATGCATTTTCAAGATATAATAAAATTCCAATGAACAAGCTAAACTAGAAAAGACCACTTTCATCATGGAGAAGGATACTTAATGCTATAATGTCATATCATTTGAGTCAAAAGATGCATGTTCTACATATCAACTAGTTGTTAACACGTTTGATCTCCAAGTTGGGTGAAACATGAAAATTTATATAGATATTATGCTAGTTAAAATTATAACAACTATGGATCATAACTTGGACTTAGAGTAAATATTTGACACATTTAATAGATACTAGGTAAAGCATAACCCTACTAAATGGCTCTTAAACTTAAGTTCAAAAAGTTTTGTACTTTTTAGTTTCTAACGTAGGAATTGAGCAAATTTAGAAAAAAAAAAAAAAGTCAAATTCTTTCAAAAGTTGCCTTCCTTAAAGACTATCTAAAATATCTAAGTCTTAAAAGTAATAGTGGCACATTTGAATTAATTCATCTTCTAGTCAAAAGATAAAGAGCTAACCTTGTTTTTAATTCTCAATAAGGCTACAAAGTTTAAATGGACAAAGTAATGTGAGTAGGCATTCCAATAGTTGAAGGAGTTCCTCTCTTCATTGCCATTATTAGGCAAATTAGTCAAACCAGAAACTCTTTTTCTATATTTAGTTGTTAGCAAGTATGTTGTGAGTTTTGTCTTACTTTGAGGGGATGATAAAGTGTGGCAACTAATGTATTACACTAGCAAAGTTTTGCAATGATTAAAGCTTCATTTGCCAAAGTTTGATAAGTTAGCATTTGCCTTAATTATTGTCATAAGGAAGTTAAGGAAGACTTTTCTAATGACTTGTTGAGCTTAAGAAATTTGATGTCCAATTCCAACCATGTAAAGCTCTGAATGCTTAAATTTTAGCATATTTCATCAATGAATGTGTAGATGGATACCCAAGTAAAGAAGGAAATCTAGGAGCATTTTGAGCCACCTTCAAAGCCTATGTTACATGCAGATGGATACCTAAGTAAAGAAGGAAATGAAGTTGGGCTAGTCTTTGTAGGGCTTAATGAGGTAACCCTTGAGTATGCACTAGAATTTGACTTTGCATTGTTTAATAATGAAGCTAAATATGAAGTTTTTATCACTAGCCTTACTATACAAAGGCATTATAGATCAAGTAGCTAAAAGTTTACAATGATTCCTAGCACTCATGATGAGAACATGAAAAAGTACCTCCAATTAGTCCAAAACTTACAAACATCATTTTGAAAGATAGAAACTACATTCCCATTAGAAAGGGTTTCTTGTACAAAGAATTCAAGGGTGGACACTTTTGCCAAACCACAATTGCCCTTAAAGACTATCCTAAGACACATTATTTTTGTGGAAACCTATGACAAAGCCTAATTACAAAGCATGACAATAACAACAACAACAAACCCTCTAAATTGACTTTAATCCTTCTTTAAAGGATCTAATTATTTGATACGTGCAAGAAAGAGATTTATTAGAGGAAAAGAATGAAGCAAGGTGCTTACACCTTAACGTAGCACACTACTCGAGTCAAACTAGGCTAAAGTAGTTCCTTGGGTGAACAACAATGTTGGTAGCACTTGGAAGTTGCATAAGGATATTCGATGCATAAAAGCCTTCCTTAATATGCATATGAATTGGGAATTTATTTATATTAGGAGAGAATCCAATGGAGTTGTTAATGGGTTTGCAAAATGGGCGATTATTAGACAACTTTATTTAATTGCTTGATTGTAAATTTTGGTGCTTTACTTGCTTCTTCTACTTGCCCTTGTTTCTCTAACTTTGTAGGTTATAGGCATTCTTGTTATTCCATGATGTGGTGCTATGGGACTATTATTTGGTTTGGAGCTGGAGGATGAATGCTTTGTTGGACGTGGGCTACTGATGTGATTTATTCTTTGCATTGGAGCCTTGTCTTGGTTTATCAAATTTTTGTTCATCTAGGCTTTGGGATCCAAGTGTGGGTACGCTGACTTCTTGTTTTGATGGGTTTATTCGTCTTGGGATTTGAATTTTGATGTTATGTTTATGGCTTTATTGGGATGTGTTTCGGGTGTGTCTTAGATTTTGAACTTCATATTTTCATTTGAGTATTATTTCGTTACAACACATAGGTGCACATAGAAGTAATAAGAGGGTAGTATAATAATTTTCTTGCATTAAACTTTATTCATTTGTGGAACTATGTAAGAGATGATTGGTTAACACTTTTTGTTGTTATTATGTGATTCTTTAAATGCTTTTACTTAGTCTTTTTTTTTTTCACTTTTCTTTTCTATATTGATAGAAAATGTAATTTATTTCTTTCTTACAGTGGCCAATTGTTATGACTTAAGTACTAAAATGACATATGATAATTGCATCTAGGTTGTGTGTCACGGACAGGTTATGTCTCAGGTAGAGACAGGTTAGTTACAACTCGACTTTCACATCCCACTTCGGATAAGAAGAGGAGGATCTGAGTCATATAAATGTGATTACTGTATACCCAATAAGTTACTTTTGGGGAGAAAGATATGATCCCGTGTCTATTAAAAGAGTTCGACTACAATCATTCTTTTATATTAAAAATGATCATAGAATAAAGTGCAACAAACCCTTGGCGGAGAACATTGCTCTCATCACTACCATATTCATCTAACTAAACTCACAGCTTTATATTGCCTCGAAATTCAGAGTCATCTTTAGAAACGAGACCACCGCATTAAATAAATAGATCATCAATCAAGGATGCCATGGTGACACTCGAACTCTCATATTCTTGGGATCCAGCGCTTGTGTAAAAGGGGTGACTTATAGCGTCAAGTTGTGTTTATTCGTCGGGTGCAACTCAGGGGAATGCCTTGAATGCATCGGATGAGATACACAGCCGTAACGAGATAAAGCGAGAGAGGGGAGAGAGAGAGTGATTGCGATTGGGTGGCCTGCCAATGACAGCGCATTAACATTGCTACTGGTGGGGTGGCCTACAATGGCAGTGCATTAACAATGGGGGGGTGGGGGGGGTTTGAATACATGCACGCCTCAACACAAAGCTGTCAAATATAAATGCACTGCACAGTACACAGCATATGCAAACAACAATAACAACTTGGCAGTTCTTGAAAGGGCCCCTTTCGTATCATAAATTTCCTTTCTCTCTCTCTCTCTCTCTCTCTCTCGCTCTGTCTCTATAAAGATACACGCGGTGGCTGTGCTGCTCAGTGCTCAAGTATAGAGAATATTTGAAATGGCAAGAGAGACAAATAAATGATTGTCTTGGATCACGCGCTTGATTGGTGGCTTTCACTTTTTTCACTGACCATGAAAGAAGAGAAGGCTGACGATTTACATAATCAATCACAAGTCATCCACTCTCTCTCTCTCTCTCTCTGGCCTCCCTCTCTGCCATGCCATTGTATCCTTTTCTAGGACTGCAGCAAGCAGCCTCCTTTACATGCCTTAATTTCTTATTTGTCCTCAATCTGTTAGTGATTAGTTGTTAGTCGAACATGGAGGGAGTGAATGAGTGTTGTTTTAGTTTAATACATACTCCATTTTTCAATGAATTTGCGAGTGATTGGGAGTGTTAGGAGTAATGTGTGGTCCATATTTTTTCTTGCCTTTTGTCTATATAATAATCAGTAAAGGACGGCAGCCATTGCCAATAGGAACCAATGAATTGCTAGGAAATGTTAGTCGTGCACATCTTAATATTGCAAAATTATTATCTCTCATTACATCTTCCTTTACAAAGATATGAATTTTAGCAGGCAACACAAGAATGAAAAATACCCCTTCTACCAACTGAAAACATGCCGACACAAGCATAGCACATTGCATCTCTAAATCCGTCCCTTGATTAGGACTTAGGAGGAGCCCACATGAATGTAACAAGATGAGAGTTTTCTGACCTACCAAAAACAAATGTTAAAAAAAAAAAAGGACTAACATTAAATGAAAAGAAAGAAAAAGAAAAGGGCTTGCTGTAAAGTACACATGCACTTAGCTACAACACATCATTATTGGGTTAAATTCACCAATAGTTATGGGTGTCCATGAACACCACCCGCACGCCTCCTGCTTACACACGATATTTAGTACCAATGGCATCTTTAAAATACTGTTACAACAAGTTAAACATGATATTGTGGATATAATAAAAAAAAAAAGAGGTATTACCAATTTACTGTAGGATCAATGTACTTCCTAATTGAATGAGTATGAGGAAAGGATCTATGGATACGCTAAAGACAGAAAAGGGTATTTCTAATATTAACTAAACATTCAATTATTGGTTTGTTTTGTATGGTCGATTGAATCTAAGTAATTATTATAAACAATAACTCTTTGACCTTCGGGGAGCCATATGGGATAAGAATCTCATGTACAATTCTGTAATGGCAGTGACAATGGTGATATGAGTCCGAGTATAGATGATATAGTTGAAGCACAATCCAAGACATGGGGTTCCCAAAATGCAGAATACAAATAAAGAAAACAAAGAGCAGAGCGAGGGGTCAAATTTTCTTGTAATTTATAATTGATGTAAATTAATTTATAAAAATAATTAAGTTTAATTTAATTAAATGGAAAATAAAAATGTGACGTGATGAAAAAAGCGAGTGGGGCAATAATTCTATATTGGCTCGAATCAAGTCATGCACTCCAATATCTAATAAGAATTCCGACTAAAAGCATCAAATAGTATAATTGCCTCCTAAATCCTATCTCTATTCATATGAAGAACAAATCATGCAAGGAAGGGGATTCTTATTTGTACAAATGGTAATTCAAATTCTGAACGAGCATACTCTAGTCCAAGGGCATTCATTCTTTCAACTCCACTCATTCCAATCCCTCGGAGACATTTTAAAACTCAGATCTTCTTTGGACTAAAAGTCTCGTGCACTCAATCATCTGTCAAACCAAAGTAGGGAAATGGTTAGGTTCAACAACTGTAATTGGAGCTAGCCCCCATTATCCCCCTCAAACCATCTATAATCTACAAATATAATAAATCGGCCTTCTCATTTCTTAAATTCCTTATTCCATCTGTCTGAGGCACGTTACAGTGATTGTGAACTTGGGTTTTGATCAATTGAAGTTCCCACGTTTAAATCATATGATTCATTGAGCCTCCCGATGAGCTAATAGAGTACCTTATTTCAGACCCAATAATATTTTATTTTAGTTCTTCAGAACAAAAATATTTTACAATTAAATTAGCTCTTAAATATATATCCAATAAAAAGGTTATGAAATCTCAAATGCTTCCTTCAACAACAAAGAAAGAACAAGTGGGTAGTCTCCAATCATGGGAGGCATGTGAGAAAGCAATCATTGTAAGGCCTATAGCATGAGGACTCCCTGATGCTATTATTTCACACTGATGATTTCTTTCGCTTTCACGTTTTCTAATACCAAATGCACAGTTTGGTGCCCCAGTTTATCATGCCTCGCACTTGGTGAATAAAGATTGCATATATGTCAAAGCTGTTCACAATAATTTCATCGTTGTTTAGAATGTCTGAGCACAGAAGTCCTGTCTCCCGAGTCGCAGCCATTAATTTGGAATGAGATGACCCGGATGATCGATTGCCATTTAAAAAGTACGCAATTGAAGAAAATGATGTCAAGGAGTTCTTTGGCCGATTGAGTCTAACTAAACCACCTTATTTTAATTCGCTTACACTGAAAGGTTGCATCCAAGGCGAGGAATGAAGGTTGCAAAGCCAACAAGAATTAGATAGCAACCTGTTTTGAGGCTTGAAGAATGCCAAGTAGCAAATTATCTAATTTCATTGTGAACCAATTAATCGTGTGTGATCATGTTATTCTGAATACATAACAAAGTTAATTCTATTGGGAAATCTCCAACGAGTCTGGCCTGGCAATTTAGCTGACTACTATGTCCCTGGTACTGAAACTATCTACATTTTAACCATGCATTGCTGGAGGGCTATTGAAGGCAAATATATAACTTTCAGGGCCTTCATTATTATATATGGTACTGGAAACTTGGGTCCCCACCAACCCTTTTGGCTGGTTATTCTCAATGAGAAGAGAACCAATCCCTCAAATCCTAACGATAAGAAGCTAGAGCCCACGAAAACAATTTGGTTGAGGAAATGAGACCCAGTACATTGACATCTTGTGGGGGGAATAATTGATGGTAGGGAGGGGTGCAACTGTTGGACAACTCGTCGCCTCTAGTTTGTTAGGTTAAATCCCTTTTGCTTTCTTCCCTTGCCTTTTCCTGCATGACTTGGTTTTGTGGTCGTTTTTATATTGAAGGGAACCAATGCATTGTTAGTGTCGATGAGCTTAGCTGGTAAAGTCATTCTCGATGCTGTTTCCAGAGATTGGCATCAAATCTTGTTTATGCTTAGAATGAGAGTTTGTATTAGAAGAGTAGAGCCCTTTATTGTATAGATTGCGATGCATTAAAAGATTGGATGGATCATGGATCAAAATTAAATCGGAGTTCTATTGAACCAAGGACCAGGACCAGCCTCGGCGGTTTCGATTAGAACCAGATAGAACCGATCCCACGAACAGTCAATTCCAACCAGTATGTCTCTCCCTCAAACCTGGAATTAGACCTCACTGGGGTCACACCCCTAGTGTAACCAAATCCCATTAGAACTTCTAGTCACTCGACCATTGGATATTTTACTGTTTCACCATTAACCAATAGCTTTCCTTTTTCTTCCAAGTCTTGGGAAAAGAAGAATAATTGAGGCCAGAGTCCAAAAGGGTTGAAAAGGACGCTTTGGAATTGTGTTTGTGGGAAGTATGTTTTGTCCTTTCCTTTTACTGAAGCCACACTCATCTCCATGGTGGAACCATAAAGTACGTCGGGGAAAAGAGAGCCAGAAAGCTGTTAGATATCATTATCAGAAGTTGGAGAGAGAAGTGGGTAGTGCCTGGTGGTGGTGGCAATTTGAGCCACTTCTTTATCGATCATGACCCTAATCATAATAATTCACTCTCAATAATCCATGGGGATGAGCAAACCAAAATAATAATAATAATAATAATTCTAAATCTTTTTAATTTCTGTAATGTAGTTTTAAACTTTTAAAAATTTTTATTTCATTTCAAATAAAAGATAATTTTAGACGAAAAGATATTAAATTGTTAATTTTACATATTAATTATATAGAATTAAAAAAAATTAAAAATTGAGGACCAAATTAAAAAACCCTCCAAAAGTCTTAGAATTGTTCGAAAACTCAAATAATACAAACATGCATATTTCTATTAATTTACATAATATTATGTAAGGTCAATGTACAAAATTAATGACTTAGACTATATTTTTGTTTACAAAATTATCTTAAATTGAAATAAAATATAAAAATTAAGGACTAAAATAAAAAATTTCAAAAGTTCACAATTATACTGCAAAATTTTTTTAAAAAAATTTAGAACTAATTTTATACTTATAGCATAATAATTCATAATCAAGCTGCATTCTCCATGTACCAGACCTGGGTGCTCCTCTTGGTACCTGTTCAAGCAATTTAAAATCCTTCTGGGTTTTGCTGGAATTAATCACAATAAATTTTGTCACTAAATGTGGATGGATGGAGCTTCTTACATCTTATATGGATAATATATATATATATATACATACACTTATCAATAGGGGATTTTTTTCAATTAATTAAACAAAAAAGTAAAAAAAAAAAAAAAAACAGAACCCATTTGAGTGCAACAATATCAAAATAGTTAAAGCAAGAACATTTTTGGGAGGTCAAATATTCTTTGTTTGAAGGAAAACAAGATTCACAAACATGAACACACACACACACACACACACACAAAATATCCAATTCAATGATTAGTGTTATGAGGCAGGCACTAGATCTAAGTAAGATTAAGCTAACTTATCCAAACTGAGTTCATTTAGGTGAATGAACGAACTCGAACAAACTCTTGATAAATAAAGATGTATTGAGCCATGAGATAAACAAGTTGTATTTTGTGACCAAAATGTCAACTTTGAGAAATCGGGGGAGCAGCCTATTACCTAAGATAAAATAAGCTTCTACTTCACATAAAAAGTTTTCATAGAAGGAGAATTTGAACCCTAGCTGCGTCTAATCCGCTGCTGAAGCCTTTACCTCCAGACAAGAAAGAGCTAATCCTGCTGGTTGGCTAACTAGATAGATAGAGTTGAGGCGTACATTTACACTTTGTGGGGCTAAAATGATAAAATATCTTCAATTTTCTAGGCCAAACTCTGCTCTACCTACACACAAGCATTAGAAAAAAAAAAAAGGTGGGGGGGCTTTAACTGTTTTTTTTTTTTCAATTACTTTTCTAAATGGCTTATATTTAGTGCCTTACAGCCTTACCTTCTTCACCTTCTTCTCCCCTCATTCTTCATTCATAGACCCTCAAATTCTTTTTGCTCAAGTTTTGCAGCCAAAACCCAAAGCCACAAAGAGAGAGAGAGAGAGAGAGAGAGCAGCAATATAATTGTCATTCATATCTCAGTCTGACATGACAAGCTTGTGCTCTCTATAGAGAGATAACTGAGTTGCTCATTTCTTTTAAGTCTTCATGCGAAAACCTCAGATCAAGAAGGTTCTGGTTCGGATTTGTTTCTTGTATTGTGTGATTCTTGGACTTATAACTTTATTGGGTTATGGAATAGAGAGGATTGTTTAAAACACACACACACACACACACACAAAAAAAAGAGGGGGTGGGTTTGAAGCAGTAGCAGCTTTAGTATAGTGTCAGCCTTTGCAAGGTTTGTGGTGGCAGTTGGAGGATAGGGAGGCAGCAAGAAACAAGCCAAACCAAAAGAAAGGAAAGAAGTTTTCTCACACCCATCAAACCACTGGGGAAAAAAAAAACCTTTTTTTGAGGAATCCCCAAAAAAAAAAAAAAAAAAACCCACTCCAAAAACAAAGCAATTAACCTGGATTTCCATCAAGGAGCTCAAGAGCAGAACCTATCCTGGCCAACAAGCCATTTTGAGTACTGTCCTCATGAGCTTCTCCTTCAAAACCAAGTGCTACTTCAACATGATGGGGAGGCAGCCATAATAAGGTCCAACAGCCTGCAGCAACCATCTTTAAAATTAGACCAACCATGTGTAGGTGAGTATGCAAAAGACAGACAAAAAAGGATGGGAACAAGGAGCACTGCTGTGGGAGGTGGTGGCGGTGGGGGAGAGATTGTACAAGTCCAAGGAGGACACATTGTTCGGGCCACCGGGCGTAAAGACCGCCATAGCAAAGTTTACACTTCAAAAGGCCCTAGAGACAGGAGGGTCCGGCTATCGGCTCACACTGCCATACAATTTTACGATGTTCAAGACCGATTAGGCTATGACCGGCCGAGCAAAGCAGTTGATTGGCTCATCAAGAAGGCAAAGTCCGCAATTGACAAACTTGCCGAGCTTCCTGCTTGGCACCCGACTGACCATAATGCCAACTTGGAGGAGGCTGACTGCAATGCTGAATCTAGTGATCAAATGGCATTAGCAGCAGCAGCAGCAGAGCAATCGGAATCAACTGGCTATAGTTTCCAGCTCCGTCCGCAACTGGCTGCTGATAATCCAAACAACGATTCTTCTTTTATTGAAGTTGCACCACCACCATCTGTGGACCCTGATGCCATCGCTGATACCATGAAATCGTTCTTCCCAATAAGCTCCACCACCTCATCAATGAACTATCAAAGCTATCCAACTCAGATAATCTCAAGAACCTCAAGCAACAATCGCAGTTCTCATGAAGATCTTGGTCTCTCCCTTCATTCATTTCAAGACCACCAAAGTCTAATCCATGGGAGAGATTCACAGCCCGGTGGTGATGCAAGCCGTAGGCCTCCCAATGAACACACCATGTTCGCTGCAGCCTCAGCTCCACTTGGATCATTTGAATCCAGTTTTCAGAGAATGGTGGCTTGGAGCGGCGCAACAACTATAGAGGATAGCGTTTCTGCCGGAGGAGGGTTCGCATTTATGCCACCATCATTGCCACCACAACAACAACATGCACTGCTGATGGGCCAAGGGTCGGCCCCATTCGCTCAGAGGGGACCCCTTCAGTCCAGTTTTGCACAATCCAGTAGACCTTGGAGTGATCTTCCTATGGCATCCTCAACAGATCATCACCATGGTACACAGGAAATTCACCAGTCTTTGATTTTTGGCAGCAGATTTGCATCTGGGGTCACGGGATTTAGCAATATTCCGGCTCGAATTCACGGTCAACAAGAGCCAACCGTTGTTTCAGATACGCCCTCTTCTTCTTCTCCCAATTCTCAGCATTGATCAGGTCAAGAAAGTGGACCTATTCCTCAACTACTAGCTAGTCAGGTACTTCGACTTTGCCAACTTTTATTCATCATCTTCTCTTCTTGGTCTGTTATCCTAAACTCAATTGGCAAAACCCTTCCATTCTGCCACAGTTCAGGCTCCATTGCAAAACAATTCAGTTTCAGAGAAAGGCCCTTTCTTCTTCTGTTTTTTTTTTCTTCTTTTTTCCCCTTTTGTTCATCTTCAAGATTTTGCTTCGGACAAATGTTACACATATATACATACGAATAAATCTTACAGGCACATGCCAGCTAATAACGTTGCAATGTAGTTGTAGATTCTGTAAAAGCATTTAATATGATATGAATATATGATTTTAATTGGGTGGTTAAAAATATGATTTTTCTCGTTCTAGAGCCACTCTAACTGATAACCTTCGTTTACTTTTGAAGGATGCAACATAATCAACATGGTGAATTCTGAGATAACTGAAGAGGGAAGAAGTAGATCGGATTGTAATCAATTGAATTGTGTACTGTGGCTTATTTTGTTGGATTCAACAACTTGTTTTTCTTTCTTTTGCATTTAGATTAAAGGATTCCTTAATTACTTTCTGGTTTGAGCTTAAGGGGCTCCAATTTGGCTCAAATTTGTTGTACTCTGCGGTTTTTACATGGATTCAGATTGCTACATCACTCTTTCTAGCTTTGTTATTCTTGAAGGCACTTCGTGTCTCCATGCTTCACACGTTTAGGAAGCTTCAGAATGAACACGAAACCTATGACATCTTAGGTTTACCAACTTATTCAATGAAAGTAATTAACGAACGCCTAGAGATAGCATGCTGCTTTGCATAGTTAACAGGAGAAGGGTTTACCACTTCGCTTTCCTGCTTTTACAAGCTGATATTAATACATCTATTAGGAAGCAGTCCCTTTTCTGTTCTCCTTTTGGAGGCAGGGGGTTGTAGCTTGTAGGTAGTGAGATTCGAAGCCAGGCCTAAAGACTAAGAACCTAGTTTCATGAGTCATTACTTTTTCTCAAAAAATAAGTATTATAATTCAAATCTTTTTCTTTTTATCTGATTCTTTTTATCTGATGTGAGATTCTTTTTATCTGATGTGAGATGTGAAAGTCAAATTATACCTAACTCGTTCGTATCCGAAATATAACCTATCCATGACACTAGGCTTCTCTGTCTACAGATCATATAAGAGGAAGCAAGCAATCCTTCATAATAGATCTATGTAATGTAGAGCAGCATAAGTGTGCTGTCTATGTACTGTTTCAAAATGCGGAGTGTGAATTGTTACCGAGAGTCCAAACTGAGGTATGTTAAGTGTAAATTTTCCTTGAATCTTATAGTCATCTAAATCCCGTTCTCAAGGATCTGCCACTTCTATGATTCTTGTCTTGCATGGACCAACATCAACATCAACATCAACATCGTCGAAAGAAAGTGGCTCTCCATTATCCTCCCAATCAGTAGGTTCTTTATCCTTTTACCTCGCCACAACACCTGCTGCCAACACTTCATCCGCACCCACCTCCTCAAATCCACAATAAATCTTCCGACAACTTGTGTCACGCGGGACCAAAAGGAAGAAGACATGACTACTGTCAGATTTATTTCAAATGGCAAAACATATAAATGGCCAGAGGACTAATGTCGTTATTTTGATAACTGGAATCAAAACCAAATTGCAGATAGCCAGTTCAGTTTTGATTCAACCGAAACTCTTGCCAAGTGATTTTCATGTTTTGAGCAATAGGTCCAAGAGATTCCAAAGCCTAGAGCCGGCATTTTAAAACATATTTATTATTATTGCTTTAGACATCTGTGTTAAGGGTTTAAAACCTTGAGGTACAGAAAAATTATCCGATTTTTTTTGCATGGGGATGAGTAACTTTAAAATTTAAGGCAATCAAAGTAGGCATTTAAACACCAAAAGATTATAAAGTTAAAAGTTTTTGGTTTTAAATAACATAATATTATAAGGTGAAGAATACATCACACCGTTAAATCCTTGAATTTAAACACCAGAAAGTCATAAAATTCTCCATGCATCATACCACTAGATCATTAGGTTAAAAATACTCAACTAACATTACTAGCACAGCCAGAGTTGAGAAAGGGGTCTTCCCTTCCTACATTCCATAACATGATTCAGTACAATCTCCTGCAGCTGTTTCTCTACAACGTCTATGGGTTGACAGGCATCTACAATCTGCAATAGATAATTGAACAAAACTTTCAAAGCATAATCTTTTACATTGCCTCATGTGCCAAAAGAAGCAAAGCTAGACAAATAAACCCCAAGCCAAAAAACCATAGAACAAGCTGAATGGAAGGAAGTTAGAGTGGTCTGACACTCCAGTTAACAATATAGCATGGAGATTTGAGGCAACTTCAGGAAGTATTTACTACGTTCTCACCCTATTACAGGAGTTTGGGTTTCTTTACGAGTAAAATACACGTTACAAAGGAGGAAAAAGAAAATGACCAAAGTAACCAACTTAACATTATGGAATACATGAATAAAGATATGATGAGCAATGGTCCATGTCACCATTATCTACAGTTTACCACTTCAGACCACTCATAGGACTTAGAAATTGAGCATGGATTACAGAGGAATACCAAAATGATTGACAGCTTTACTTAAATGGCATCACAACCATGAGGCTCCAGTGCTACTTCTTTAAAGCAAAATTGCTATGGAGGATGCCAATCCTTACCTTCCAAGAGGAATCAATGAGGTCCCGATAAGAGTGTGCAACTTTTCTCTGGAACTCAAGCTGCTCATATCTTTCACCTCCATAGCCTCCTCTATCGGCAGCTTTCTGTGTGTATATATATATATATATTAAATCATGTGGGAAAATTGTGTTAGTAAATCTGCTGAGTACATGTATGAAAATTCCAACCCTAGCAGAAAAGAATATTACTTCATCTCCAGATTCTACCGATTAGAAACAAAAGGAAACATTGTCAGTCCACATTCCAGACATAAAGACCAACATGACTCATTCATTTGTGAAGCAGTAAAAAACAAGCATCTATCTGCAAATATTATTATGCCAACAGTCAAAAAAGTGGCATGTGTTTTTATTCAGCTTGACTTCCTTAATACCCTTGATGATCTCACATAACTGCTTTGCAGTTGAAAACAAATCAAATGATCACAACTTCTACACTCTTGGTTTATTTTTTTTCTCACATAACTGCTTAACAAATAAAAGCAGTCCTAATCAATTTTCAGCCAGGGATTGTGTAGCAGAATAAGGTCTACATTTTAAGGGGGCTTTTGTTTGTCATGAAACAAGATAATCGAGAAGATAGGTCAATAAAATGTCTGTGAAACCTATCCCCTTAATGGTCCTGATGGCTATCAGGTGGAAACTCATATCAGAATATAAACTTTGAAAAAAAAAACAGAAAATGCTGGCCACAACACCATGATCCGCATCTCAGAGAATGGCTGTGGTTTGCATGTCTCGTTCTCTAATCACAATAAAGATTTTACAGTATAAATCCAAATGATTCTCACCTCTGGTGGAATGTCAAGGTATAAAACTATATCTGGTTCCAACAGCCCAACCTCAGGAGCCTGCAAGATAAACTTCATTTATTAATCACTACAATAAAAAGGTCATTAATATCATTTTGATAACAACTTCGTTAATGAATTTGACCTTACACCATTGAACATCAAGTCCTTTAGCAACCGAGAAAGCCACACCAGAATAGGAATAGCGGTCAACAATGATAGTGATTCCTTTTTTCAATTGACTTTCCATTAATGATCTGCAAAACCATTTGAAAAAATTGAAAGAATGTTCTGTCATTTCAAAGATAAGCTTTCCAGTGTTTATGGTATAGGCTGTATATGAATCATTCTTTAAAAAAGTAATAGATTCCCCTTAATTAACTGCCACCCCAACTGAGAAGCACCCAGCATTTCGCACATCATGTGCATAACATCGTGCAGTCAGAGAGAGAAATAATAATGCATGGTTTAGTGACGGCTACAAAGCATGCATGTACATACCAACTGAGCAAAGAGAGCCACACAAAAGGTGGACTTGGGCACTATAAGAACTTTAAATCACATGTTAATTTTTCTCAGGAATAGTATGGCTTAGGCCAAAGGAAACTTAGCACTATCGATGTACAACTTAGTTCTCTATGAGAAAGTATCTATATTCGGCATTCAGTATTATACCATAGCTTGAGATGCAGCTATTCAGGGCTGAACAGATTGTCGTTGACAGTTTGTTATAATGACACAAAATAAAGTTACAATAGCCATCAAATTGGCAAATGTATCATCATCACTCCCTCCCTTCCCACCATTAAGAGATTCAACAGGCCAGTCTCTTTCACAATGTACACAGTAAAATTCCATCCACATAGAAAACTCAGTCTAGAATTACAAAGCCCCAACAATAACATCTCACCTGTTGCACATATAACCCTCTTTGTGCATGGGGTAAGGGAGAATGGAACAATGTGTATATATATGAACAAGCTTTATGATACGATATTGCATATTGTTTCTAAAAATATTTTCCTCACATCATTAGGCCCTTTTGTAATTCATAACAAAGCCTAAGCCACATTTAACTAATTGGAACCACAAATTAAGTGAATATTTCTTATTCATTTGTGACACAAATAAAGGAAACCAATGGTTCTTGAAGAAGATGAAAATATGAATGTGAAAACTAAGATGCACGTTGGCTACAAGTAAGCTTATACGGCATTCACTCAAAGGAAATGCTGGAATTGAATAGGGAAATTTACACTTAACATGCTCTGTTTTACATCCGGTAACAATTGTTGCAAAGTGCAAAATAGAGTATGTTAGATGTGAATTTCTCCAGTGAAAATTTATGACAACAGGCATACCTCTTCTCCCATCTATTTGCACTGAATAGGAGATGGATGGTGTGATCATCCAGCTGTGACTTATTCGAAAGATAAGCAGATATCATCTGTCCTACACTTGTAGTCCTATCTGGGAATTGCCATAGTTCAACTGGATGCCCCAGTCCCTCCAGGTAAGAGGACAATCTGCCTGATTGAGAAGACTTTCCACTACGATCCAAGCCTTCTAGAACTATTAAGGCACCTCTAGAATCACTGTTGTTGACCCTTAGGTTGCAGTTATTGCCATTCGCCATTCTAATTGAACAACATGAATTTCTGTGTAGATGATTTGAGTGAAAAACCAACGTCCTCGCAGCAGCCACAGTGCCAACACCTCTGCAATATAACAACTACTATTAAATAAAAGCAATTAAATGCTTAAAAAGAAACAATCCAAATGATAATATCCATCTTGCTTATGCTAAAGTCAATGGAGACAGCAAAGCAAAATGGCTGATAGGAAACACGCTTACAAAGCCTTAAAAAGTGCAGAAAGAGCAGGCATGTGTCAGGTCCTTTCCATATGATTGTCTGCAGGATAACGTTTTGAAAATCATGGCTCCTTATATAGAAAAAAAAAAAAAAACACAAATATGAGACATTGTACTGGGGATGGAAAAGGAGTTCTGAACGAACCTCTTCAAAAATATTCAAAAATCAAAATGAGCGCTTTAACAGATTAATACCATAATCTAAAAACCTAAGCCTTTGTCTTTATTTTATTTTGTTGTAACAGGGGACCAGCTTGAGTGTCATATCCAAGAAAATGGTCATGAAAAACTGCTTCAGGCCCAAAAAAAAAAAAAAAAGATTCCGGGAGCTGAGCTATTCATAAAAATAAAACATGGGCTTTCAAAATGGAGACGTAAGAACTGGGAAACACTGGACAAAAACCCTTGTTTTCTCAAAACCCATTTAAACAATACATCAAACAACTTGCCTGCAGACACTCTAATTTTTGCAGGTCAGTGATGACACGCGAACAAGAACGAGCAATCTATAACAGGGTTACACATAAATAATTCCACAATCAATAAAGCGGGGACCGAACAGCACAGCAAGCCAGCGTGCATTAGCAACTGACTATCTACACTACACACACTATAAATCATGCCAATTGGGAATCAAAACCTGATGTACCCATTACCCCTACATACATACAGACATACATACAAACATACCCCATTCATATGGATCTATCGAAAGAAAAAAACAAAAAACCCAAAAAAGAAAAAAAACTCAGTTAACAAGAGATTCACCTGACGACCACACCCTGAAGCCTGGAGGGTTTTGGAGAAAAAGGAGAAGTTTGGTGTTTAAAGGGCGCCTTCCCGCGCTCCTTTTGCTGTCCTACTTTCTAAATTTCCCGCGAATTTCCCGCTGCATTTCCGCTAATTTACACAAATACCCTTCACTTTCTTTAATTATGTTATATATTTCGAAAAAATAAAAAAAATAATATAATATAATATAATTTTATTAAAAAAATTTAAAAAAGTGAAGAGTTGGTCATTCATTTCCAACAATATAAATTCACCAATTCATTTAGTGTGTACATAATCAAAAAATAAAACAAAAAAAAGAGTTAATTAACTAATAAAACTAAAGTTTTAGTTAACAAAATCAAATTTTATAATTAATTTATTAAAAAGATATAAACTTTTATTTGTTGGTTGATTATGATTTTAAATTAAAAAAAAATACAATTAATCAAACTAAATTAAAGTATTTTTTATAAGTATATTTTTATTGTTTATTTTAATAATATTCAAAATTACTATTAATGAAATTACATATAATGAACAAATGTAATTAAATAAATATTAATTTATCTTATATAATAATTATTATAAATTTTTTCAAATAAATATAAAAATGATATATTTTTTATTCAAATTAAAAATTTTAATCTTTTGTTAATATTAATTTTCAAATGGTTAATTGATTTTTAAAAGAAAGAACTAAATTGAAAATTTAATCAACTAATATTTAATTAATTAAAATTTTCAGTCCAATTATAATTTTAAGTAAAGGCTCTTAATCAATATATATATATATATATAGAGTCTATTTTCATAAAATGACAAGCTTTTGTTTTTATTTTAAATATTTTTAATAATATTTTGTATTTTTATTTTAAAGAATTTTAAACACTTCCAAGTATAACTCTCTAAATTATTACTCATTATTGCTCAATATGATATTTATTAATTAATTATTTTCTTCCCTGTGTAGCTTTAGAATCTTTTATTCTCTTTACCTCCAGCTATTTCATCAGCCTCTTCAAATTCTCAAGACCTTAAATTCTCAATCAATATTTGCTTATATATTTTATTTGTTGAATTTGAATAGTTTCATCGTTAAATTGACTTAAATGTTCATAAGCATATCTTGAAGAAGAAAAAAAAAGTAAAAATAGAAAAGAAAAATAGACAACTTGTGATTCTTTTTTTTTTTTTCTGTCTCTCTCTTTTCTATATTTTACTGTTTTATATTTGTAATTTGGAAACATTAGTATAGAGAAGTAAAGTCGAAAATACCAAAAAATGGTTAATTTTTCTCAGCCACAAAATTTTACATTTTTTGGAATTTTATTTTATTTTATTTTTATCTCTTTCTAGATCTCTTTCCAATTGACTAAGTAATCCATTTTCTTTTATTTGTTTTCATTAGCTCAATTTTTTTTTAAATTATTTTGGTGCATCCTTATCTATGTTATTTCCAAATATAATTTAAATACATTAATTCTTCTTTTAATAAGTAAAAGTCTCATCATCACAGATATATTTTCTAGATATATTACACATCAAAATATATACTTAAAACTTTTTAAACATTATTATTATTATTATTTGGGTTCTTAGACTTTGAAATAGATATTTCTATAATTTTTGTTCATATTTTCGCCTCTGAGAATTAGTCTATTGTCTTTCCCTTCATGTGTTGGTATGCTTGGAAATGGAGAAATGAACGATGTTTCCCTGCGTGAATGTCCTTTTCTTTACATCCAAAGCATATAATTCTGCATGCCTCGGAAGAAGTAAGCATGGAGAAGCTGCTGATGGGATGGGATGAAGGGGAGGGGGGGAAGGAGAATGGGTAACGATCAATACTGATGGTGCATCAACATCACATGGAAATCCAAGAAGTGCAACTGCTGGAGGGGTCGTACGAGAACTTAATGGGAAATGGTTGGTTAGCTTTATTCAGAAGCTTGGCTTTTGCTCAACCTTTGCGGTTTGAATTATGGGGTCTTTTTTAGTGGACTAGCGTCACGTATGGGGTTATGTATACGATACGGACGAATTAGGTATAATTCAACTCTTATATCTTATATCGGATAAGAAAAAAAAAATCTTAAATTATATAAATGTGAGTACTATATATCCTAACAAACTGTTTTTTAAGAAGAAAGTAATAATTCTATAACAAGTGATATCAGAACTAACTTGACTCCAATTCTAATATCTCTCGCCAATCACTTCACCCGAAAATAGGTAAGAAACTCCTGATTCCCGACAAGGGATGTTGATGGATTCGGTGGGAGATTCTTGATGAGAATGTCAATAGATTTGGTGAACAAGAATGTCACAGATGAGTTATGTTTCGGATACAAATAGATTAAGTATAACTTAACTCTCACATCCTATATCGGATAGGAAAAGAGGGATTCTGTATTATTTAAATATGAATACTACACATCTTAATAGGTTGTCTTTGGGAGAGAAAATAATGACCTGTAACACTGGACTATGGTTTCCGCAAAGTGTGGCTTGAGTTGGACTCTTAATTGGCCCCATGTAGCCTTTTGGCAGGGGTTCCAGCCACCTTCCTTACAATACTTTGGTTCAGAATTGTATACAATTGCTTTCCTGAGATTGGCTAATTCGCACATCATACATATTCTAAGAGGGAAGGGGAGTTGCGAAGTTGGCAAATTCGGCTTTTCAGATGGAGTGAGGTTTGTTGTGTTTCATAAGCCCCCACAAGGAGGGGGGGTGTTAAATTATTGAACAAGAATATCATCATAAAACATTAATTTGTTTTAAGGTGAAATCTGGTCAAAATACTTTGTCAATTGACAATTCAAAAGAAGTAATAGATGAAACCTTGGAGGTAATTGCCCAATACATGACCTTTTTTATACAGTATTATAGGGGAAAATCGACAATCATTTGTATGTTGATTGTGAAGGAAAGATCGCTTATTTATTTGGTTTATGGGAATTTTGATGCAGATTTTTGCCTAAAAATGTTACAGCTCAAGCCATGGAGAGGTCCTCATTCTAGAGCTTATGAAGAATTTTGCATTCTGTTCATCTAGTAATTTTATGGATAATAAAGGTATAGTAACCTGACACCTTTAGAGGTATACAACTCTGTGAACAGATCCTTGCATTGGGCATGAAGTGCTTAATTTGTCAACGCTAGGGCACAAGTTAGTCAAATGGGGTTTAATTTCTATTTTGCTTCCCGCCTTAATGTGCTTACCAAGGAACAAGAGAAGAGAATGAGCTGAGTTGCTTATTCATTGTGTGTTTGGTTCAACCAACGGGCATTAACACTGTGATGTGGAACAACTTTGTGAAACATGTCTCGCAATAGATATAAGACAAAAGGGGACAAGAACTTAGAGAATAGGGGTAGAAATTTAAACAAAAATTTGAGGAACTAAAGCAAAAACAAGAACAACAAGAGATCAAACACAAATAGAAGAGAAGAGAGGGATACTTCTTAAGAAATTCCAATACTCAATTTATCTTCTAACTCTTACAAAACTTATGCTTTTTATAGAGAATTAAATACATAAAAAACAAACTAGACATAGCTTGACTTACATAAATTAGTAGTAAAAAAGGAGATAGGATTGTTGAATAAAGAGATAAAGTTATAGACCAAAGAGATCAAAATAGTTAATTTATGTATACCGCCAAATCTGACTTTAAGACCTTTGAGACTCGGTCTAAACTAAATTTGATTTTTAAGTATTCAATCATTCTCCCATGGTTGGAGAAAAACGAGTTTTGAAGTGCCGGATGATGAGAAATTGATTGCTCCGTGCTTAATTATGTTCCCTTCAATGTTCTAGTATTAAGAAGAAAGATTAAGAAGAAGTCCCAAGTCTTTCTTTTCAATTGAACATCACTTTAAGAGGAAAATGAAATCAATCATTTCAGCAAGTTGTTTTGATTCCTCTCGTGTGCCTATCGATTTAACTTCAGTTGTAAAATTTTTCAGAAATTTTCCATGATTAGGCTATTCAAGATTAGCCATTGAATCAACATGTAAAGAATTATCAAATTGTTGTTTTAGACTATCAAATAACTTGATTGGCTCTTTACTTATGGTGAGGCTAAAGTGGTGGTTTTTCCATTTTTCTAAAAACAAAGTAATTCTTTAGTTTCCAACAACTTCTTTAAGATGACATCTTTTTGGTCATGAAATTCTTTACGATAAGAGTCATCACATAATTGAATTTCAAGTTAACATCATCTATTATAGATACAACGCCCTTAAAGAATTGGCATAAATTGAACTTTCCCTAAGCTGAAATTGAATAACAACCCAATTTGAAAAAGTGATTATGTCACTAACTAGCAATAAGGAGCAAATACTTGATATAAACTCTCATCTTATGGGATAAAGAATATGATGGATTCTAACTATTAGAGTCCCACTTGACAATTGAGAGAACATAGGAAATTCTATTATAAAAGTAGGGATACATAAGATGGAAAGATGGCAAAAGCAGAGACCGAAGTTTTGCTTTGATACCATTTGATGTAAGGTAACTTTGTGAAAGATGTCTTACAATAGATAGAAGAGAAAAGGGGATAGGAACTTAGGAATAAGGGCAGAAATTTAGACAAAATTTAAAGAAAATAAAGCAAAAATAGGAACAACAAGAGATCAAACTGAAATAGAAGAGAGAAGAGACACCCTTCTTAACAAATTCCAATACTCAATTCATCCTCCAACTCTTATAAACCTTAAGCTTTTAATAGAGAATTCAATGCATAAAAATAAACCAGACATAATTTTTGACTTGCATAAATTAAAAGTAAACAAAGAGACATAATTGTTGACTAAAGAGATAAAGTTGTAGACTAAAGAGATCAATATAGATAAAACCAAATTTAATTTAAGTCTACCACTAAAACTGACTTTAAGACGTTTTTAGATTCAATCTAAACCAATCTGATTTTTTATTGTTTTATCATTCTCCGTTACATTGTTATGCGTCGGACTAGTCAAGTGCTTCCAAGTAGAGTAAAGAATCATTAAAGAATAATGTTGTGTTAAAGACTTATTATTACATTTCTTATAATCAACCATTTTACTAAATATTGTTAGCTCTATTACATGGTGGCAAAATGTCATTGTACTCAAAATTGAGACTTGAGGCATTGACTTGGCAGTTGCTTTGACTGGTGAATTCCTTTAAGATATAAAGATGATGATGATGATGATGATGATGCTTCTAAAAAGGTTTTTGATGTTTTTACGATAAACTCCCATAGACATGTTGTTTCCAAAGGTATAAATTGTAAGATACATTTCTATGGTTCTTCATGTATACTGCCTTTTTGTACCTATCCATTTATGAATCACTCTATGCAACATGCTTCTTGTTCTAGGTTGAATATGAGCTTTTGGTTGTCAAGGTGCTTACTAGGTGAATTTGTTACATAGCATTTCTAACGTCCTCAACTTGGTCAACCCAACTTACTGTATTTCCATATCCCATATATGCCTTCAAAATGTTAAGGAACTTATTTATAATAATTCAGTTCAAATCCTTGCATCGTAAGTACAATTGTTCATTTTCTTTTTCTTTTTATTTTTTTTATTATTTTTATATCCTTGATAGTTGTTGGGTTTCTAGGGTGTTTAGATGTATTTTAAACTTTTCCCACTTAAAAATCATTGCCAAGTTAACATGGGTGGTGCATAGGGGCAATATGGTATACGATAGTTGTTTTGAAACATCCAACTATTGGCTGTGTAGCAAGCTACTTGTCACGGGTGCACACTACCCAACTCCCACATCTTCGAAAAAGAGGGGGATCTTGGGTCATATAAGTGTGAGTACTGTACACCATAATAAACTGCATTTTAGCGAGAAAGTAATGACTTTGTGACAAGTGGTATCAGAGCCTACTCCTGTACCGTCATGGGACCCTCGACTTGGTGGTAAGTGATCCTTGACGAGTAATGTCGTCCCGAGTGTACACTACCCAGCGCACTAAGGGTGCATCGACAAGGACGTCGATGAATCAAGTGTGGGAGATGTCACGGGTGCACACTACCCAACTCTCACATCTTCGAGGAAGAGGAGGATCTTAACTCGTATAAGCGTGGGTACTACACACCCCAACAGGCTTTTGAGGGTCAATTAATGATCCCGTGACATACTACAGTTAATGTTTGGAGTCGAGAGTGAAATAGAAAGTATTTTGCTACTCTACTTGTGTATCCTACCCAACAAGAATCTAGCTCAGCAAATATTTTGCTTTATGGCTAAGTTCAAGTAGTTATTTTTGAGTAATGCCATGAGTTCCAAAACTTAATTTATAATGTTTCATGTTTGCGTATAACGTTGTCTCCCACAAGATCTTAATCTTGGACTTGGCTTTTCTTTTAATGGTTAGAACTTGAGACACCAATGGAGTAATTATGAAAATAAGGAAAATGAATCTCTTTTTTGGGTCAGTATTTTGAAGGATTTTATTCAGTTGATTGGAATTCTTGAGATTATTTTGGAATATATTTCATTATCAAAAAGTTGCTCTTTTTTATGCGAATAGTATGTTTCAGACAATATGCAATTTAAGGCACATGCCTCTGTTTCCTTGCCTTAGGTTGGATGATCGCAAAGCCATCTATAAGAAATACAACAACACTTATTTAAATCCCTTCTTTTGGAAAGCTTGATTTGCGAATGTGACATAAATTTTATTCTTTTTGCCGACGAATTTATTAGTTTCCATCAAGTGCCCTTATTGTTGTATTTTAGGATCAAAGGAGGTACAAACTTTGTCTATTTATAATTCTTTTCCTTTTTATTTACTTATTGGGGCACTGGGAAAATGACAAAATTGTTAAAGAGGTTACAGTAGGAAAACTATGAAGAAGTTAGAGTTTGTGGCAATCTAATGGCGAAATTTTTCACCTAATATGACCCCTTTTCTTATAGCTTATTGTCTCAATATTTCATCTCAAGAACCACATTTCCTAATTATGCATGATTATTGGGAGACCTGTGGGGTTGCCTTAGTTGAGAATTTGACCATGTTTTACTTCTTAACCTACATTCTCAGAGACAGAGGAAAAGGGGAGAGAACAAGAATTATTTAAAAAGGATTTTCTTTTGAGAAAAGAATGTTTTGTTAGGTTTATTGGTCTCTTTCTATGTAGATAAATAACCCAAATGTTTTGGGGTCGTAACTCAAAATAATTAAAGTGGATATAAATACCCCTTTGCTTGAAAAACTAAAAAAAACCTAGAAGAAGAGGAGAGAGCCAGTCGACCGAGAAAAAAAAGAAAAATAGGGCTGCCGAAAGGGAGAGAAAAAGAAAGAGACTGCAGAAAGAGAGGAATCAAAAGGTCGTATTTTTTAATCTTACGTTTGGAAAGGATATCGGTGTCTAATCAGTTTGAAACTTGGATGGTTGATAGAGGGCATTTGGTTCTTATTTCTGAACGGTGGAGATTGGGTTTTGAGTATAGTAAGTCCTGCTTCTCTTCAGTTTTCGTAGGTCTATACTCTGAGCAATTTTCAGTGTGCAGTTTTGATCAACCATGTAATTGGAAGATTGTTTGTGGTCTGATCAAGTTGATTTTTGGTCAGTAGTTGAAGGACACATAGATCTTGTTTGTGGACGACTGGATTGGGTTTCTGTGAACTGCAAGGGTAGGTTTTCCATTCGAATTGAAACCTTTCAATTATAGTAATTCTCTGTTTTCTCATCTGTGACAGAATTGGTAAACTGTATGGATGATTATTGATCCGTGGTCCAATTGAGTTAAAATTTAGACAGCTGATAGGGGACATCTGGGGGTTCATCTTGAACGGTTGGATTATTGTCTTAAGGTCTACTTGTTGAGTTATAGTTGACAGCACATAGTTGACCTGTCTTGCTTAACTCATTAGTCTCTCATTTAGTCCAAAATGAATTTTGTTCAATTTGTTTGATGTAATTGAGGTTGTGCACCTCTATTGTACTCACTTGATTATAGTGGAGTTGACATCTGGTTAGGAGTGTCCGTGGTTTTTCCCCTTTTTTGATTTAAAGGGGTTTTCCACGTAAAATTGGTGTGTTCTCTTGTGTGGTTTATTTGCATTGTCATTTTTGTTATTCAATCATCTCCTCACAGGTTCAAGCAAACGGGAGAAGTTTTTTGGTCTATTTATACTCCGTTGCGCCCTTTCTCCCATCAGAGTGGTATCAGAATCAGGTTGGTGTATTTGACTTGTTTGAATGATGGAGTTAAATGTGAATAAATTGGTTTGTTTGAATGATACGAATTATCATATATGGAGGAGTAAAATGAAAGATCTCATGTTTGTGAAGAAATTGCATTTGCCAGTATTTGCTACTACAAAACCTGAGTCTAAAACTGATAAAGAATGAGAATTTGAGTACAAACAGGTTTGTGGTTTTATACGGCAATTTATTGATGATAATGTTTATAATCACATTTGCAATAAGACACATGCACGAACTTTGTGGAGCAAACTTGAGACTTTGTATGCTTCAAAGTTTGGTAATAACAAGTTGTTCTTGTTAAAGAAAATGATGCAGTTGAGATATAATAAAGGGAGTTTAGTTGCTGACCACTTAAATGAGTTTCAGGGTCTTATTGATCAGCTATTAGGCATGGACATTAAGTTTGATGATGAAGTTCTCAGGTTATGGTTACTTGCTACCTTATCTGACTCTTGGGAGATTTTTTGAATGTTTCTCGCTAATTCTGCCTCTGGTGGTATTTTATCAGTGAAACTTATCAAAGGTGGTGTGTTGAATGAAGAGATGAGAAGGAAATATCAGGATTTATCATCATCCAAATCAGAGGTTTTAATTACTGAAAATAGGGGGAGAAGTTAAGAAAAAGGAAATGGTAAAAATGGTATAAGTAAGAGCCGAAACAAGTCATAATCTAAGTACAAGAATGTCCAATGTCATTATTGCGGGAAGATGGGTCACATTCAAAAAAAGTGTTACAAGTGGAAGAGAGAAAATAAAGATGGCAGTGATAGGCATGAGAAAAAGAATGTGAGTAATGATCGTATTGCTACTGTATCCACTTCTGGTACTAGTGACCTTATTGTTGTTTGTGATGAGTATGTGATTAATTTGACATCTCATGAGACTGATTGGGTCATAAATAGTGGTGTAGTACCTTCAGTGATGGCCAGTGAAAGTTTACCAGACGCTCCTTAATTGTGGCACAAGGTAGGAAATACTCCAGTTTATATTTCATGCAAGTTGTTATCTTCAAAGATGTTGTGAATGCAGTAAAGAATGATAATTCCATTGAATTATGGCATAAGTGGCTCAGTCACATGAGTGAAAAGGGGATAGATTGTTGGGCAAGAAAGAACCAACTTCTAGACATAAATAGTACAGTTTTAAAGAAGTGTCCTCACTGTTTTGCTGAGAAATAAAATAGAGTTACATTTAAGAGTCACTTTAAGAGTCACTCACCTTCAAGGAAATCAGAGTTGCTTGAATTGGTGCATTATGATGTGTGTGGTCCTTTGAAAGTACGCTCACTTGGTGGTGCTCTTTATTTTGTGACTTTTATTGATGATCACTCAAGGACACTTTGGGTTTATGCATTAAAGACTAAAGATCAAGTCTTTGATGTATTTAAACAATTTCATGTCTTTATTGAGAGACAGACTGGTAAGAAATTGAAATGTGTTCGCACTAATAATAGTGGTGAGTATAGTGGTCCATTTGATGAATACTGCAGAAAGTATGAGATTAGACACCATAGGACACCTCGCAAGACACCACAGTTAAATGGTTTAGCAGAAAGGATGAATAGAACGTTGATTGAGAGGATCAGATATCTTCTCTCATATGCAAAATTACCTAGATCCTTTTGGGGTGAAACCTTGAATACAGTGACACGTGTAATTAATCTGTCTCTTAGTAGTGCTCCGCTACAAGGTGATATTCCGGACAAAGTTTGGTTTAGTAAGGAAGTCTCTTATGACCATCTATGAGTCTTTGGCTGTAAAGTTTTTGTTCATGTCCCTAAAGATGAAAGAGGGAAGTTAGATGTGAAGACTTGACAGTGTATCTTTCTTAGTTATGGTAAAGATGACTTCGGGTACCGTTTATATGATCCAGTTGAGAAAAAGCTTGTAAGGAGTAGAGATGTTGTGTTCGTTGAGGATCAAAACATTGAATACATTGAGAAGTCAACTTCTCAGGTTAATGATAATCCTGCTGATATTGTTCCATTTCCTCAAACATCTTTGAATGATCCAGTTGATGTTCATGGTGATATTCAAGAACATGATGAGAATGTTCAACAGGATCATAATATGCAGGGTGCAGGTGATATTGATGCTCCAATAGAAGATCATCCGCACATACCTTCACCTTCATTTCAGCCACAAAGGTCCAATATAATTCCAGTGCCTTCTACTTGGTACTCTCCTAATGAGTTTGTGATGTTAATTGATGGGAGAGAACCTGAGTGTTATAGAAAAGCAGTTAAAAGTGAGCACGAGCAACACTGGATCGATGCCATGACAAATAAAATGAAATCCTTATATGATAACTTTGCTTATGAGTCAGTAAAGTTACCTAAAGGTAAAAGGGCTTTGAAGAATCAGTGGATTTACAAAATAAAGTAAGAAGAAAATACTTCACGTGCACGATATAAAACCAGATTATTTGTCAAAGACTTCAGTCAGAAATAAGGTGTTGACTTTGAAGAGATCTTCTTACCAGTGGTGAAAATGTCTTCCATTCGAGTTATGTTGAGTTTGGCTGCTAGCCATGACTTAGAGATTAAACAGATGGATGTGAAAATAGCTTTTCTCCATGGTGACTTGGAAGAAGAAATTTATATAGAACAACCACAGGGATTTGAGGTGGAAGGAAAAGAGAATTATGTGTGCAAGTTAAAGAAGAGTATGTATGGCTTGAAACAAGCTTCAAGACAATGGTATAAGAAGTTTAAGTCTGTTATAGGGGAGCAAAACTATAAAAAGACTACTTTTGATCATTGTGTTTTTGTTCAAAGATTTACTGATGATGATTTTATCATTTTACTACTTTATGTTAATGATATGTTTATTGTTGGTCGTAATACTTCTAGAATTAACAAGTTAAAGTAAGAGTTAAGCAAGTCCTTTGCCATGAAGAACTTGAGACCAGCAAAGAAGATTCTCGGCATGTCAATCACTCGAGATAGGAAAAAGAAAAAGTTGTATCTGTCCTAGAAGCAGTACATTGAAAAGATATTTCAGAGGTTTAACATGGATAAGGCTAAAGTGGTGGGTATTCCTCTTGCTACACACTTTAAATTATCCATTAACCAATGTCCTTCCACAGAGAAAGAGAAGGAAGAGATGCAAATAATTCCATTTGCATCAGCCGTGGGCAGTTTGATGTACGCAGCGGTATGCACAAGACCTGATATAGTGCAAGTAGTTGGCACAGTTAGTCAGTTCCTTTCAAATCCCTGTAAAAAGTATTGAGATGCAGTGAAATGGATAATGAGATATTTACAAGGCTCCACTAATTTGAGACTTTTTTTTTAGAAGTGATAAGTTTATCCTTACTGGATTCACAGATTCAGATATGATAGGTAATATTGACTCCATAAAGTCTACTTCAGGTTATGTGATTACTCTTGCAGGGGGAGTAGTGAGTTGGCAATCTCAATTGCAAAAGTGTGTTGCATTGTCCACTACAGAGGCAGAGTTTATTATAATAATTAAAACATCTAAAGAGTTACTTTAGATGAAAAGGTTTATGAAGGAACTTAGTTTTCAACAATTAAATTATATGTTGTATTGTGATAGCCAGAGTGTCATCCATCTTGATAAGAATCCAACTTTTCATACTAAGTCAAAACATATTTACATGCGGTATCATTGGATACGAGATGTTCTTAATTCTAAACAGTTGGCACTTGAAAATATTCATACAGATAATAATGTTGCTAATATAATGACAAAGACATTATCAAGATGGAAATTTGACTTGTGTTGTACATTAGCTGGGATGGTCAATATTTCCACATAGTCGGGAAGGGGAGAATTGTTGGGTTTATTGGTCCCTTTCTATATGGATAAATAACTCAAATGTTTTGAGGCCATAACCCAAATGTTTTGAGGCCATAACCCAAATGTTTTGGGGCCATAACCCAAAATAATTAAAATAAGTATAAAAACCTTTTGGATGAAAAACAAAAAAAAACCTAGAAGAAGAGGAGAGAGCTAGTTGGCCAAGAAAAAAAAAAAATAAGGTTACGAAAAGGGAGAGAAAAAGAAAGAGGCTGCAGAAAGAGAGGAATCAAAAGACAGTGTTCTTTGATCTTACGTTTGGAAAGGATATTGGTATCCGATTAGTTTAAAACTTGGATGGTTAATAAATGACGTTTTGTTCTTATTTTTGAACGGTGGAGATTGGGTTTTGAGTACAGTAAGTCCTATTTCTCTACAGTTTTCATAGGTTTATACTCTGAGTAATTTTCAGTGTGTAGTTTTTATTAACCATGTAATTGGAAGATTGTTTGTGGTCCGATCGAACTGATTTTTGTTCAATAGTTGGAGGACACATAGATCGTATTTATGGATGGTTAGATTGGGTTTCTATGAATTGTAAGGGTTGGTTTTCCATTCGAACCGAAACCTCTAAATTCTGGTAATTTTCTACTCTCTCATCTGTGACAGAATTGGTAAACCGTGTGGATAATTATTGATCTATAGTCCAATTGAGCTAAAATTTGGACAGCTGGTAGGGGACATCTGGGGGTTCATCTTGAATGGTTGGATTATTGCCTTGAGGTCTACTTGTTGAGTTGTAATTGACAGCACGTAATTGGCCTGTCTTACTTAACTCATTGGTCTTTCGTTTAATCTAAATTGAATTTTATTAAATTTGTTTGATATAATTGAGGTTGTACACTTCTATTATACTCACTTGATTATAGTGGAGTTGACCTCTGATTTGGAGTATCTATAGTTTTTTCTCTTTTTTTATTTGAAGGGGTTTTCCACGTAAAATTAATGTGTTCTATTGTTTGATTTATTTGTATTGTCATTTTTGTTATTCAATCGTCTCTTTACAGGTTCAAGCAAATAAGAGAAATTTCTTAGATTATTTATACTCTGCTGCGCCTTTCTCCCATCATGTTTCTGGTCAGAGCAGAACAAGTTCAAGGCAAGATGAGTAGACTTTGTCATCTGAATCTAGAAGAAGAAGTAGAAGAAAGCATAAACCACTGTAAAATGGGCTTAATTCTAAAAGAGAAAATTTCCGATAATTGTAAAACAAGTTCAAGGGAAATTGAGTTCACTTTGTGTCATCAAAAATTTGGAGGAGGAGGAGGACAAAGAAGAAGAAGGGAAGAGAAGCCCCCTTATTCTTCAAGTTACTTCATCAGCTGCCACCACCATATGTCTATTTGTGGAATTTTTGATTTATCTTGATGCGGGAGGTGAATGACTACTAATTAGTTATCTTATCTTTTCATTTCATTCAGTCTTTTGTAGTACCTTTGCTGTTAGATTTGACAAAGTGGTCTTATAAATTTTGTTGGATGGCTATGTAGCATCCAAAATGTCATCCTTGTAATATTTTTCAGCAAGGTACCTGCTCATATACCGTGGGGCTCTTGTACCTTCTAATTTTTTATTGAAAGAAGCCACTTACCTAGTCATTCAGAACCCTTGAGCATATCACAACGATCTTTGTCTTCCATGAATGAAAAACTGATGAGGTCTTCCCCCATAGTTCTATATTGGCAACAAAAGAATCCTTCAGAAGGAAACTGCCCAAGGACATTTGGGATGAGACTAATATTTTCAATGGTTCCCACCAAACTCTTTTACATTCGATCCTCGACATGTTTCTCTTTATTGAACTTTAAATCCAGTGGTTGGTCAAATAAATCTGATTTTTGTACCCAATGCTCATGCACAAGCTTCTTAGAAACTAATACGGTGGCTTTAGGAGGAAGAGAAAGCATATCACTCGATGGAGATTGATTTTGATCCACATCCACATAAGTCTGATTATCTCTAAGACTTGGATTACTTATCACTCTCTCCACTTTGTTTACAGCCATAATTAAGACCATAGAGGGCTAGATCTCAAGGTTATCGTTCCGAGCATCTCTGACAAACTTTGCAAAATTCAAATGAAGTGTAAACCTCCCTAGACTTGGAATGACGGGATTTTGAGGAATATTTGAGTGGTATAAAGGGATGAAGTTGAGTGACAGAGGAGGGGTAGGGAGGTTTTGGGAATAACATTTTGGTTGAATATCACGAGGGTTATATGGTGAGGATGTACCAGCATTTATGTTAAGCAACGATTGTGGGAAGGGAGGAGGCATTGTAGGGGGAGAAGGGAGGTAAAGGGGTGATGAGGAGGGTAGACGGTAAAAGGTCAGCAACTCAGACTGACAGCTATTTTCAGTTTTACTTATTTGTAGCAGTAAGGGAGATGTGATTGATCTACATTTCTTTTATCTCTCATGTACCCCAATAAATATTACCAAGGACTACTAAGAAACAGTCCAAGGAGATATTCAAGTTTGAATCAGAGGGCTACTAACAATGGTGTTCAACAGTAATGTAGAAGATTGTCTTTGTTTAGGTATATTTCTGTAGAATTTTTAGATAACTCATTTAGTGTACTGTTTTATGGCTAATGGGATAACGTACATGATGTTCTATCCTTTTTGTTGGGGGGGGGGGGGAACTTGGTGCACAAGTGTCATTAGTGACTTGATTATGTAATATATGTTTATTAAAGACAACAGGTTTCTCCTTTTTGAGACCACTTACCTCAATTGATGATTGTAATGGATGTATGGAATATTATGTTGCCTTAATGACAAAGAAACATATTTATATATCTTTGTGCATTATATACATAATATTAAGTCACAATCAATAATATTGTTTGTTCAACAAGAAATCAAAACACTAGTTTTGTACAAATTGTAAAAGTGTTACAAATAGAATAATTTACAATAACATTAATATTCTAATACAATAAAAGCTTTCGCATTTTCTCTCTCAAAAAACTATGGCAAATACATAATTTTATCATTATCATGAATCTTAAACAAGTACACAGGAACAATAAAACTAATAAAATTGCATAGTATAACACACACTTTACACTTTTGATAGTCCTTTAGATCTTCATTCTCTTGTACTAATTTCTTATTTTTCATTTGTAACTTAACAGATTCAGATTTTAATTTAACAATTTACTTACCTAGCATTTGGATTTCCTCCTTTAATGCAATTTCAATTTCTAATTGTATGAACCAATTGTTTCTCTAAATAATACTATTAACCCTTGTCTTTAATTCTTAATAATTCTTTTGTAACATTCTCTTATTTCTAGTCGACCCATGTAAAAAGTTGATAATCATTGTACTTCCATAAGTAGCATGCTAAAAACCTTCTCTAAGGATTATTTTAGCCTTATGAGGTATATAAATCTAAGTTGAAAATCTGACAGCAAAGCATATGATCTGTCCCACTCCTTGTTACAGAAGACAACTCAGAAGAAATCTCCACACTTCTGCTTCCATCCACAGCGTTAATTTTAGTAGGGAATATGACATTTGAACAAAAGGAAATCTTCACACTTCCAGGTCTAATATCTTCCCTTTCTTAAATTACTATCTCTCACGAAGACTTAAATCTCTCTCTTACTCAATTTCGCACTGAATTGATAATTTGTATTTTGCCTTTCTTCAATTTTTAGGGTCTTTGCTAAGTAGGGTATTTCTATGGGTCAATTACTAAAGCCATTCATTTTAAAAAAAAAAATTATTTCTTTATTAATTTTTGTTTTAGTTTTAATTGATTTAATTAAATTAAAATAATTTTAATTAGTAGATTATTTTTTTTAGAGTTTTAACTGATTAAATTAGAGTTTTAATTAGTAGTTTGAACATGACCTTCTTTTGGAGAAGGCGTAATCAGCCCACTAACCCTTTTAACACTTAACGTAGTACCTAGTCTACCTCTGTTTCCTCTGCATCTTAGTGCTTTGCTTTTACCTTGTTTTCTTAGCACGTCATTGAGACAGATGAATTCCATCAATGGAATGTAACAATGTGCTACATTTGTTAAAAAAAAAAAAAATCTATGAAGGTAAATTGTGATATTTTAAAAAAATTTTACAATGAATTCCGACAATAAAATGATGTAAAGTTGTTTTTTTTTTTTTTTCTGGTTAAAAGAAGCATTTGTGACACAGTAAATGACACCACCATCCTTGACACAGAGACTCCTTTTTATCAATCTAGAGCTAGCTAAGCCCTTTTAGGAGCTGCTTCAGCGTATGCACACCCAACAATTGGCTAAGGGTTAAAGATGTCAAATCATTAGCAACATATACCTTTACTATTACTTTTTTTTTTAAATAACTTAATAAAATATATAATAATTACATGACCCAATATTTCTTTATTTTTATTTAATATAAATATCTTTCTATTTTTATTTAATATGAGAATCAGATTATATTTAAATATTTTCTTATTGCTCTGATAAGTCCCTCAGATAGCTCGTACGGCCTCTACAGGGTTTGTTGGCATTGAAAGATCAAATTAGCATAGGGATGAGTGGCAAACACGTACTTTCTAACTACAACTTTAGCATCTATTTCCAAAATGATCTTTGTAAACCCCACATCCCATGTATACAGTAGCCCCTGATGAATTTCCCACGATTCCGTAACCAAAATAATGCTAAAATGGACATTGTGCATAAAGCCTCGAAGCCATCTCCTAACATAGCCTTGTAACACCCCTTTCTCTCACTAGGCAAGGATTGCTCTAACTATGTAAATGTGATATATAAGCCATTTTAATATGTTAAAGAACTTAATTTTAAAATATTCATGAAAGGATATGGATGCAATACTTCAATATGTCATCTAAACTTAAAAGAAATTTGTTGTTGCAAAGTTATTTGCATGAAAATTTTGTACTATTTATTAATTATAATGAATAGTTTAAAATTTATTTATTATTTTATTATAATTTGTTATAATGAATATTTTGTTAAGTAATAGTTTAATTATAAATATTATTAATTATGCATTTAACTTTTAGAATTGTTAAAAATTTATTTATTTTCAATTTTTTAAAAATGTTGGGTATTTTTTGAAAAGAACAAAGGAAAGTTTGGAAATAGAGTCTCATATAAAAAAAAAAAAAAACATCAAAAACCTTTATAAGTAACTTCACTAGTTGACTTAAAGAGACATTACAGAGATTGCCACGAATATATGTGCGTGCACAACTTCCAGGCGCATTTTAGATTCCTTTATAAGCATATTTGGCACTTTTATGTACATTATAAAAGGACCCAGATTAGTTTTTTTTTTTCTTTTTTGGATGAAAACATTTAATTTTGTTTTGCGAAATACAATTAAGTATATTTTATTTTATTTTGTGAGTAAATTCACTACTCAACATTTATTGTAAATTAGTAAGGAAAAATTTTACTTTAAAAACAGTAATCAGGTAGATGGTGCCAATTACAGTATTTTCGGTAATTGTTGCGCATCACCATGGACATAATGTTCATCGATAAGGGCAATGGAAGGGCACTCTTTGCTTGGTTGCGTTGCACCAAATTTGAAAACCCCCCATGTTTTTTTTTTTTTTTTTATTGTTTGCTGCGTTTCAGCATTAAATGTGTTAGGCACTTTTTTTCTATACAATCTGATGGTTTCTCTTCATTTCCCTCTTGAATTTTGTTATTGAGGTGATTCAAGTGTTCCAACTCTTACCCTGTCACCGGGCGCACAGCATTTTGTGGGAACTATCACTTCAAGAGTAGGACACACGAAGATGAGTGTTCCCCAGAAGTCTTACGTAGAGCTGCAATGTTGGCATTGTTTGTCCAGACGGCACGGCCAGAGCAGAGCACTGGAAATAGAAGTCGGTTGACTATCCCTGAAGCAGTTGAGTATTGTCAATGTCAGCACAAATGGATGGAAGAAGCTCTGGAGGAATTTTTCCTCGTGGCTTGCATAGAAGATGTGAACTACGGGGAAGGATCATTTTGTCGTGATCTATTTGCCATGCGCCGAAGGAGATATAAATGCAAGTCAATGGAAGAGCTGTGGAGCCGTCTTGAGATACCATTCTTATTACCCTTCTTTCTTTTGAGCTTCCAACAGAAAATGAGAGGAACTTGGCAAAATGCTGAGAACGTCGAGTAACAGAGATGATAAATAAGGTTATAATGCAATGTTTGTGTTATGAGTGGAATTTGTACAGGATAAGATATGAATGACAAATATATACCCCTCAAAGAGCTTACATGACATCATCTATAAGATACAAATGGCCTTTATAGGCCACAACTACCTGTCCTCGGCTGCTCTGTTGTCTCCTATAATGAACGTAAATCAAGCCAATTGCAGCCTTGCTCTTGTTATCCCTCTGCACCGCTTCTGCTTATTAAAAATAGAAAAACCCCGTTTTTGAAGGAGGCTGCCGCCGACAGACGTATGGTACAATCACATGTGCTTGCATGGTACAGCTGAGGCAACTTGCTTGGACAATTTGCTGGGTGGTCAGCCCCACGGAGGAACCGATAGAAAGAAATGCAGTATAGGCTTCATGAAGCACAAGTTCTCACAGATTGATTCTCATCCAGAACAATATCTGCTGGATCTCCAATCCATGGCCTCCCTTCTCTCCATTGAAACTTAATCCTCAGCTTCCCATTTGCATCTACCCCAACTACCTGACCCTTGCTTGCATGAGTCTCCATTCCCCAACCCCATCTAGGTGCCACCAGCCCATCTCTAATTTTCACCTTGTCCCCCACTTTGAATGGCCTAATTCTTTCCATTTCCCATGCCTTGCAGAGCCACAGCTTCTCCATGAAGCAGAACGCAACCCATAGTTCCCCTCCCTCCATCCGATGCACCACTCCAATGCTTGAATGATTCACCTCCCCCCAGTGGTGTGTTGGCGTTGAAACTGATGCCCTCACCCTTACCCAGTCTCCAATGCAAAGTTCCTCTTCTTTTATCAACTCGACTTCTGATGGATCAAGCATCCAAGTTTTGGAGCCTACAGGAGTATATATTCTCAGCTTTCCATCAGCATCAATTGCTGCAATAGTTCCAACATTTGCATGACTATGGCCTGACCACCCAAATCTAGGCTGTTTCACTGAGAGTTTAACCTTAAGCTTCTGTCCTACCGTGAGCTTTTCAGCTCTTTCAAGAAGGGAAGTGGGACCTACCCATCTTTCTTGCTCCCCACAAAATGCCACATATGTGCTTCCACTCCATTCATCTCCATCATATCCCATACCTTGTACAACACCAACACTGCCTGGCCCAATGGACTTCCAACTACTGGCATCTTCCCTCAACTTCACCCATTCACCAATTTCAAAGGTCTGCTCTATCTCAAGATCTGCAGGATCTCCTCTCCACAATCCTTGCAAACCGAAAAAAGCAACCCTCACTTCTCCATCAGCATGAACACAGGTTATTATGCCTCGTGAATCAGGTTGTGCCCCTCTCCACCCCCATCTTGGCTCAACCAGTCCAGTTCGAAAGTGAACATGCTGGCCAACTTTAAAGCATTTCACCTTTTCAACATCTGTGTAATGAGTCATCGTCCTTCCTTTACGAAAACAACAAGCCAACTCTAGATAACCTGTTTCTTGCACACTATGCACAACAGCTAAGCTTTCTTTCCCAATGCTATTCCAGTCATAACTTGGTCTTGTCCCCAGACTTGGTTTTGAATGCACCCAGTCACCAACTTCAAAGCCTGAGAGCCTTTCTGCATCGCCGGGAGAAACTTTCCACAAGCCATGTCGGCCAACAACTCTCACCTACATAGAAAATCGAAGGCTCTTAATCAGTGGCAATTCATTTTCACTCATTCCTTTATGGCCGGGAAAGACTAAATTGAGTGATAGCAATCAATAGCCAATGCACAAGTTTTTGTTACATAATCATAGCATCCTTCAATCACAAGTGATGTTACCCAGATGAGGCAATATGCAGCATGTTGATATCTGCAACAATTGAAATTGAAGAACAATTTGCACAGAGCCAATAAATTAAGTGAGCCAATGAAAAATGATAAGAGCTGAGCATGCATATACATTCAAAGCACTGTCCATGTCAATTCTGACAATTTTCCCAACTGTAGCAGGACTTTCATTTGACCATCCAAGACGTGGCTGAGTAACAGATGGCATGACATGTATCTCTTGACCCACTTCGAAAGCAGGAACCTTCTCCACATCTGTCACAGAGCAACAAAATGGCTTGTTCCTGAAACAGAAGGCAACACCCATATCACCATCCTCTTCTAAGCTGTGAATTACCCCAATACTGCTCCTTGTAATATCCTCCCATCCATATTTTGGGGAGGATACTGAAGCCTTGACTCTGACCCAGTCCCCAACCTGATCATAGCAGATAAGGTAAAAAACCAGACAGTAATTAGTAACTTCCCAGATGGATGCATACTCTCTTTTCTCCAGTGTTTAGTTTGGCACCACACAAATTACTGTATGTAGAATTGTAGACATATTTCTACATTGTATAAATTAGAAGCCCCATCTTACCTTGAAATCCTCAATTTTTTCCATGTCGGATGGATCAGCTTGCCATGGTATAGGTCGATTTGGTATTTCTATTATTAAGAGACCATCGTTCTCAATTTCACTAATTCTTCCAACACTATGATGTGTCTCGCCACCCCAAGCATATCTAGGTTCCGCAACAGATCGCTTTACACACACCCGGTCACCAATCTGTAAAATCAAATCATGGATTAATTTTTTGTGGTTTTCTTTCAATTGAAAGAGAAAAAAAGAAATTCAAACTAATTGAACTTAGAGCAATCCATAATAGAGGAAGGCAAACTAGCTTCCATACCCGAAAAGGGGTGACAGGTTCAACTTCCTCAGGCTCACAATGCCACGGATTGGGAAGGCAACTCAACTCCAACAACAGACTGCCATCAGGTCGAATACAATAAACTATACCAATGCTTCCTGGTGTTACAGATCCTAATCCATGTTTGGCAGTTGTAAGCGTGGGGCGGATACGGACCCAATCACCGACCTTGAATTCTTCAACTCTTTCCATCTCTGCAGGATCAGCTTTCCATCCTCTTGATGCTCCTGGAAAGCCAACGCGCAGAATGCCATCATCATCAACACACAAAACAGTTCCAATGCTGTCACGCGATTGACCACGCCATCCAAACCTGATAACAGAACAAGTGTGTTAGCACTCTCCCCTGGACAATTCTTGATTGACAAACTGGAAAACCTCAAGAACGTTGACATACAACATGCTCCTGAAAGTGGACAAACTTAAAGGCTAACCGAAGGCATGTCATTGAAAGCTAACAAGAATTATGCTGCCCTCTTTAATGCTTCAGAATCAGACTCAACATTTGTGCCTCAATAAGAGCCACATTGCTTCATGACCTTTTACAGAAATTAAACAGATGCTGGAGGATGCGCTTGTTCAACAATTCATACAACAGGATAGGGGCATTGGAGCAAAGGTAACTAACTGAGAAGTGGTAGTCTATGCCTCAACCCTCAAATTGATTTTCATATAATAAGACTTCTACTGAATATCAATGGCCTAGTGAATATCCACCCAAGTCCAACGCCCTCACTCCCAAGTGTTTTAACAGGAATTCCACAAAGGTATTCATTGTTTACCTTCTTGCAGTATTATAAAGTGTTTGAAAGTCAATCATAATCCCTATCTAAGGGATTGGCATCCTAATGTGAAAGGATTGTGGTCATGATTATAAGGATTGTGATTAGAGTCAACTTTCTTTTTAAGTTATGTTAGTAGATTGTTTTCTACTTTATCATTCCTATAATTATGGTGATTGATAATTATAAATTTTATGTATACTAGACAGCAAAAGTAGTAGAGAAATTTCATCTCAGAACCTATTGTTTCATGCTATCAGAGCCTACAATCCTGCAGGCTACAATATTTCATTGGATATTGATACAACACCAATTATAACACTTGCATAATGGCAGGGACTGCTTCTTCAACAGAGGAGTCCCCTGCTGTTCCCTCTACCTCGAATCCCTCACCAATGCCTTTGCCCACCCTCAATCCTTCCACATCCAAACTCCTTTTCAAATAGCGCAGTACAAACTCAATAGGTCAAATTTTCAAGAATGGTTTCAGTCCATCCTCCTTGTGATTAAAATAAAAGGAAAGATGGGTTACCTTCCTATGTCATCCCAAACTGCTGCAAACTATGAAATTGAAGAAGCCGAGAACTCCATTATCATGGCTTGGCTAACCAATTCCATGGTGCCAAGAATAGGTCGAACCTACCTTTGCAAGACAGCAAAAGAAATTTGGGACACAATCCAGAAGATATATTCTAACTTGGAGAATTCTGTCCAATATTTTGAAGTAGGATCTGCTATTTGCAACACTCAATAAGGTATGATGTCCGTTACCAAATATTGCAAGAAGATTAATGAATTATGGCAAGAGATAGACCTGTTTCATGATACAAACTAGAAGTGCCTTGATGATAGGTAAACTATAATAAGGTACTTGAAAAAGAACACATCTTTGACTTCTTTCAAGGCTGTGACAATAACTTGGGTAAAGTTAGGGGAAGACTTCTTGGCACAAAACCGCTTCCTACTATTCGTGTAGTATTTGCAAAAGTTCGGCAAGAAGAGTCACAGATGAGTCATGCTCCACGCATCATCTAGCCCCATAACAGATAGCATTCCTCAAATTTTTGCATTGGCCTCATCCATCTCTAAGGGGCAACAATCAAAGGAGAAGACCCTTTGGTGTGAACATTGCCAAAAAACCATATTGCACCAAGGAAACTTGCTGAAAAATTCATGGTAAACCAGCCAATTGAAAGCCACAAAGTCAACAACGTTCAACTCATTGCCTCCTTCCACCTCATATTTTTGGCTGCATTGTTTTTGTCCATAACACAAATCCCCTCTGTGATGAACTTAATCCCAAAGCCATAAAATGTATCTTCTTTAGTTACTCTCCAACTAAAAAAGGTCACGAACGTTATTCTCCTTCCATAAAGAAAGTTTATGTCTCTTGTGATGTCAACTTCCTTGAAAAACAAATATTCTATCCCCATAATTCTCCTCAAGGGGAGCAATTTGTTGAAGAAAATCATTGAAATACTACCATCTCACAACCTCTCTCCTTTCCATCTCCTTCCTCACAACCTATAAATTTTCCTCAACATCAAAGTCAAATTGTACTTACTCAAGTAACAGATCAAGGAGAGATTTGGAAGCAACTTAGAAACAAAACCAAATTTTGGTTTATTCGCAGAGACCACCAGTTCCAAAGCAAAGCCAACTGTTAGAATTAGAGCCAAATCTAATGGAAGACACATGGGACAACACTAAATGTGATACCAAAGTTGATGATCTTAACGTCCCTATTGTCATCCAAACAGGGGAAAAATCATGTACTCAACATTCCATGTTAAATTATCTAACCTTTTCCAAGTTATCTCTAAAATACAGGACATTTACCGTTGTAGTGGATAAAGTGGAGATTCCCCAAGATATCCAAAGTGCAATGCAAGATGGAGACAAGCAGTCCTAGAAGAGATGAAGCTTCTAATGGAAAACAAGACTTAGGAAGTTGTTGATTTATCAAAAGGAAAGAAACTTGTGGGGTGCAAAAGGATTTTCACTGTGAAGTATGACGCAAATGAAAATATAGAGCGTTACAAAGTAAGGTTAGTTGCCCCAGAATACACTCAAACATATGACATAAATTACAAAGAGACTTTTGCTCCTATGGCAAAATTAAATACTATTAGAGCACTTCTATGTATTGCTATCAATTCTGATTGGAAATTATACCACATGAATGTACGAAATGCATTCCTAAATATAAGCCTAGAAGAGAAAGTGTATATGAAGATATTATAGAACTAAGAGGCTATAGGCAAGGTATGCAAACTAAAGAAGTCCCTATATTGCTTGAAACAATCACCTAAAGCATGGTTTACTTGATTCAACACAACCATTAAACAATTTGGCCATTAACAAAGTCAAGCCAATCACTCTATGAAATTGGCTGCAGATGGAAGTCAGTCAATTTTAATACTGTATGTTGATATGATACTAACTGGTGATGACATTCAAGAGATTGATAGGTTGAAGGGACTACTGCAATCAGAATTCAAAGTTAAAGATCTAATGAAACTTCAATACTTCCCTGGAATGAAATAGCTAAAAAGAAGAATAGCATTTTTATCTCTCAAAGAAAGTATATTCTCGATCTTTTAAAAGAAACTGAAAAACTTGGATACAAACCTACAAGAACACCTTTGAAAAGAAATTGGCAGTATGAAATTACTAAGGAGAACCCACCAGTTAATAAAGAAATACACCAACACTTAGTGCAAAAGGCTCATATATCATCACTAACAAGGTTACATATTGTTTATATTGTTAGTGTTGTGAGTCAGTTCATGCATTCTCTTACAAAGAGACTTTGAGACTGTTAATCAAATATTACAAAATCTTAGAGGAACACCAGGTTAGAGGGTGGTGTTCTAGAAGACCAGCCAAAGAAATGCTAAAGTTTTTGCTAATGTAAATTGGGTCGGTTCAGTTGAGGATTCCAAGTCAACTACAGGATATTGCACTAAGTTGTGGGAAATTTAATAACTTTGAAGAGCTAAAAACAGGTAGTAGTGGCAAGGAGTAGTGCAGAAGCCGAATACCAAGGTAGAGCTCAAGGTGTACAAGTTAATTTGACTTGAAAGAGTCCTTAGAGATATTGTTATACAGTTGTTTGGACCTATGGAGTTGCATAATAACAGCAAGTTAGCTATTAGCATAGTTCACAATGCTATCCAACACGATAGGATGAAGTATATGATGATTGATAGGAACTTTCTCAAGATTGAGATTGAAAGCAGAAACATCATATTATCTAATGTTTCAAACAAGTCTCAGGAAGCAGATATACTTACAAAAGTCCATTTAAAATCAAGATTTGATGCAATTATAAGCAAGCTGGAAATGATTGATATGCATTTACCAACTTGAAGGGAAGGGTTAGAAACTAAATTATAATCCCAGTTTAGAGGGATTGACATCCTAATATTAAGGGATTATGGTCATGATTATAGGAATTATAATTAGAATAGACTTTCTTTCTAAGTTATAGTGTAAATTGTTTCCTATTTTATCATTCCTAAAATTATGGTCATTGATAATTGTAAATTTTATATATACTGTACGGCAACTGACAATGAAAAATAGTAAGCAATTTTCATCTCAGAAGCTATTGTTTCATAAAGTATGAATGAAGAACAAATTGTTTCTTCTAAATTCAAATTCTACCTATACTACATTATCATTTTACAGATTTTCACTATATACACAATCACACAATTAACTAGTTGATATTGTACAAGCAACCCTTTTACTAATTGAGATTTTGTAGTGATGATAATCCTCTTTGTTATTTGGTTAGTATTAGGTTAGACATCATGTTCCACAAATTCTTGTTTGTTCCCCGTTTAGTTTTCTGAATCATGGGTGGCTAGGTGAAAAACAAGGCTCTTTTCTTTGTAGCAACAAATTGAACAGTAGTCTGTTCTGTGTTTCTGTTCTGCAGCCCCACTATTCCTTTCTGCTTTTCCTCCTCTGTTTCTTTGGTCTTCCTTTATTTCATTCTTCCCTTCTCTCCCCTATTTCCTCTTTCCTCTACATCCTACATCAGTTCTTTAACTCCTACATGGAGTGAAATGCTTCCTCAAAGTAGATTCTGCGACTCATGCATACAGCAAGTGTAAAAGCATGAAAAAAAAAAAATCACAAAGTTGGCTTGATCTATTCCACTTCTCTGGATATAATATTCTGACATCAAATGCATTTAATCTCCAACACAAATTGCAACTACATGAGATTTCCATAACTGTTTTCAATTGCTTGTATACTCCAAATGCAAATTAGAGCAATCATAGAAAAATTAAAAAGGAAGACTAGATTCTTTGTAATCATGTTATACCATTTGAAAAATACTGACATTCGTGCTACTGTGTTTGTGAGGAAGAAATTAAGCGTGTAATCACAAAGCATTTTGGAATGACCCAAGATGAAAGATTTCCTGTGGTGGTGCCATTTATACCAATTCCAATGCCCATCCAGAACAAGTTTTGTAGATGTATAAGCAAACTTTAAACCATGGTAGGTTGATCTTCTAAACAAGACTCGTCCAATGTACCAAATTCCTTTTTACCACATAAGACTGGAAGACAATTTCTCCCTATGACTGTCTCCCTATGACTGCAACTGACATATACATGCAGAAATGAGAAATCCACAAATTGAAATTAATGAAAATACTTAGTCCAATAGCTACTTGACACAAAGATAAATATTCTCAATTCAATCAAAGAAAGGAAAAGGACAAGAAAAAAAAGGAAAAGAAAAGAAAAGAGGATAAGAGAAACAAGCATGAACAGAAAATATAAATGAGAAGTGAATAAGAAAAAGATAAGTATCCACAGAGAACTCAACAATGACATTCCACGTGGAAGCAAGGTGAATCTGTGAGAAAACTTTGAACACATTTGTGCTCTGATTAAGTTTGATTTCTCACAGATCTTCAAAGATCCATCATTCTGATAAAAACAATGACAAAGCAGCAGAAAATGATGAACGAATGAGCATTTATGTGATTTTGCTTGAAAAATCTAGTTGCACTGATATTGCGCTGCACTGCCACTGAAACCCTAGATCAAATTACCAGGTCTAAGATACAAAGCTCTCCATCAAAAGTACTCTCAATTCTCTCCATCCATACACCCAATAAAAGGCAACTCTAGTTTATTTTTCTCTCTTACAAGTATGCATTTTCAAGATCAACTCAAATACAATATATACAGTCAATGGTCATTCTGGCATGAAATTTGACAGCAATTATGACTGCAGAAATTGGAACACTTCACAAAGATACCAAAGCAATATTTATAGGGTTAGCAACCTTGTACCTGGGTTCATTGATGTCAGCTTTAAGCTTGACATGTTGTCCCCTGTCCAGGGGAATCACCTTGTTTACTTCATTGGCCAATACATGAGCCTCCCCAGTGCAGAATGACACAACAAGATTATCCTTGTCCACAATAGTTTGCACAAAGCCTACACTCTTATGTTGAGCACCTTGCCAACCATGTGTGGGAGTCGTGACACTTCTTTTGAATTTGACCCAGTCCCCCACTTCAAATCTAAATGGTGCCAATTCACAAGTCTTGTAATGGTTAAGTAATAATCAAGTATGAAGCAATTATCTTGCTAACAACATGTAACAACAGCACAATGATCAAGTTTTTTACTCACACTGTTGGAGACAGGTGGACTCCCCTATTCATTAGTGCTTCCATCAAATCTTCAGGAATCCACTCCCGAGGAAGAGCCTCCAAAAAGTCACGTAGCGTCTTACCACTGTCACCAACAGATGCCTAAATCAAGTCAGTAGTTCCAGGATAGATCCTAAAACTCCTTTGCAAATCCAGTCAGCTTCCCACGTTGAAACCATTAAACAGGTAAACAGGTATCAGAATCACTAAGCAGGTACAGGCATGTGACAAGGCAAATCAAAAGTGGAACTTGCCTGTGATTTCTAGTTTCAACAGCAGCATCAGGATCATTAAGCATAATGATGAGCCACTCAATATTTTCCCGTATCATTTTTGCTGCATCTGCTGCTATGTGGAATGCATTGTCACCTTCATCATCCTGATAATGACAAGTAAGATAATTGCAAATTAGTGATTCATAGAAGGTCAGAAAGTGTACAGATTAAGAAGTAAATGGAAAGGATCCTGATAATGACAAGATAATTGCAAAGTAGTGATTGATAGAAGGCCAAAAAGTGTTCAGATTAAGAAGTAAATAGAAAGGCAGATATCTTAAGTAAACCACACAGAGAAGAAAATGACAGTCAATTTTGCAGGTACATGGAAGCATTATAAGAGAAGAACTGATTCTCCAAATATGGTACGAGTCCTTATGTAGGCCAAACCAAGAAGTACCACCATTTGTCCATCACTGAACTCTCAATAAAATCATTGTTGCAACTATCACTTAAGTGGCCTGAGAATTGAATCAAAATGGGAGATCCAAAAGGGGCTTATAAAAATTTGAAGCCAAATCAACACAACAGATAAAGTGCAAAGTTGTCTTTGACTGTGCTACAATACTTCAAGATTAAGCCAGGCAGCCAGCTTGAGATAATCTTCATTTCCAAAGAAAAAGTTCTTTATCAAATCAAGTTCAAAAAAAACTTGTAAGGAGCCACAAAGATGCAACAATTTGAAAGAATGATCTGGATGACACCAATAGAAACTTCTTGACCTGACATGGTTTATGATCAAACCTGTACACTTTCTTAGACTTACTCATCTGAACTCAATATTGAAATAAAAGATTCATCTGGAAAGTCCCAATAAAACCTTGACAGCACCTTAATTCATGCTAACCAAAAAGCAAATTATGTGTCAAAGATCTTAAAGAAAAATCATGTAGTAACAAAGCCAATCACATAAGCATCCCAAGCCATCACTGAAGCAACAAAAATTCGGACAAGCTAATGTCTAAATGTTAAAAGGATGCCTTCACATGAGGCTATACAAAGATCTCTTAGCATAGATCCAATATATTTAGTAATAACACTTGACAGAAATTATATGTGACAGCCATGCAAATGTTTCCTTTATTGATATGTGAAACAAATTGAAATAAAGTTCAAAACAAATTGCTGAGCAAGTATTGAGGAATGAGCTCCTTTTGCCTTACTTTATTAGATAAAATAGGTATGCATTTGGCAAACAAAACTTAGAGAATCTAAGCTGAGCTAGATTTAACTTGGGAACTAGAAAAATATGGTAGCCATCATTAACAAAACCAGAAGATATGTACATCTGACTTTCCCAAAATCCTCAATGTCTTTTTCAACAAGCATAAAAACAACTTTTCCCCCCTTTTGAGGATTTATTGGAAAAACTGCAAAAGCAGATGTTATGCTACTCATAAAATAATGATGCAATGAATTATAATCAAAAATTGGTCCACATGGTAGACAAAATTGCTTTAATTTAACGGTAAAAACCGTCATAGCAGAGTTGCCATGTTCAATTCTCTTAGAATTTCCATTTAATACTGCACTTGGCAACACATAATTCTTTATGTAACAAACCTTTTAATTCTAGGGTGTGTATACTTTCTGTAGAGAAGACCATCTCCCACAGTCCAAGATTCTTTCTTAGTGGATGGAACTTCCAAAATAATTGCACAAGATATTACAGAGAGGGATGGCAATATTTTTTATTTGAGAAATTATAATTTCACCAAAATGGATAGGCATTTTCAACCTTCATGATTAACTTTGCACCTGTTCCACTCCATGTCTCTGTTGCAAATATTACTGCTCAGGACTTACTCTTTTTAACCTAGCTTATTTCTACAAATATTATAGTTGAACACAGCACAAACATCCTTCTAATAGCACAAGAAAAATCCCTGGAAATCTTGTCAGACAGTTGAGGGCATGTGGCTCAAGAAATCCCAATTCTTTGCTTCATTTGAGAAAGCCAAGGTATAAGGTGTAAGACTTTGCCCAGATGAGGGGATTGGAAGGAACTGTTATCAAAAACAATAGTTTTACAGCTGATGAAAATGCACCACATGGAAAATTAGAAAATTCAGAACAAGGCTTTGGACTGACAAAGTTAGTTTGACCAGAGGGAAATAAGCTGGAAGAAGCACCAGCAGAAAAACTGCAGAGATCATGCATGCATTGTGGTACAGAGACCCTTAATAGAGATTGAAATCCAGACAACTCCATTTGCACCAGGGTTATAATGAGAAGTAATCTCAACCCCTGATTACATAAAACCCTTCAATTAAAAGTAGACACATGCTAGTCATATGACCACTTATTAAAAACTAATAACTAAAAGAAAATAAAATAGCAAAATAGAAAAAGGATGCTCTTGTGCCACATTCTCTCCTTCATTTCAAATAAACATCAAATTCTTATGCAACAAAAGTTCCACAGGAACTTGTCATGGCTGGATTAATAGTGCATACATACTTGCTTGTTTGACAGTTGTGTTAGCAGTGAAATTCACATTAGTAATTTCTCCAGATGGCATGCATGGATAACATAAGATGACGAATATAATAAATAGTCAAACAAGATGAACAGTAAAGGGTTCAATCCAACAAAACTCCTGAAGTACTCAGAATTACCTGCAGATTGCAATTCGCCCCAGAAGATAAGAGCAGCCCAACACATGACTGTGCTCCTCTGGCCAAAGCTACATGAAGTGGTATCGTATTCTGCACATTCCGAATATTTACATCCACTCCAGCGTCAAGAATAATCTGTCCAACAATTTGCAGATGTGGTGAAATTAACTAAAACCAGAAAATTAACAGAAAATCCTAAGGTATTTCCATCTGCACAAAAATAGTCAAGCATAAGGTACATCTGATTCAGAAAGAATAGTAAAGCTGTATAGCTTACTTTCACTGATTCAACATCATTAGCCATAGCAGCAGTGTGCAGAGCTGTTCTCCCATGCTGAATATCTTGAGCAGTCAGATCTGCTCCAGCTGCAACCAAGATGCGTACCAGTTCCCTTCCTTCTGCATGAAGTCCACACAAATTAGTTATGTAGCAAAGCTATTTAACAAAACCAAGGCAACAAAGAATAAATGCTATTATTGGAACAAAATGGATTGTATTTTTTACCATAAGCAAAAGGGAATAAATTAATAACAACAAGATGCACAGAAGGGCAAAGGCAATAAGTTACTGTCAAAGCAAACACTTCTAAAGGTTCTGGTGGAAAACTAGAGTTTTGATTGATAATTGTGTCAATTGATGGATGTTTGTCCATGAAAATTCGAGTAACCAGAATGTCTGATCCAGTAGACCACTATATTTATAAGCATGGTCCAAACTCACCTACCAAAAATGAATGTAGCAAAACTATGTTTAGAAATTTGGCAAATAAAGGAGCCCAAAAAATCTCTCTGCATACATCATTAGTTGGGCTGTGATGAAGTTAAGCATACTGACAGCCTATGCTCAAACTTTCCAAACAAGTTAAAGCTTCTGCACATGCTTAGCACATTCCGTGAGTACTCAATGCAACAACAAATTTTCCAAATAATAGTACCATTTTTATCTCAAAAATGTATATGAACAACAATTTTGCACATTCAGAGTTTATTTATCTTCAATTCCAGACATCTTGATGTAAGCATAAACCTACTAAAGATTAAAGAATGACTGTCCTCCAAAGTGGGTTAACTTGGTGAACCGAGTTAAACAAGGATTCACATGCCAAACTCAAACTGGATCCTATATCCCAAAAGATAATGCCTTTTCTCTCTGTTAACATCAAACAACCAAGAAATAAGAATACAAGAATAAAGCATCTTCTAGACCTGATGAAAATAAGGAATATTTGACACCCAAATTGTTCACCATCAAGACAACCACTTGCCCAAAAAGATTGTGGTAGGAAAAGATCAACATCATACCATATTAACTAGATGCCACATAGTTGCTAAAATGACTTAAAATATGTATAGTGAAAAGGGAGAAAACAGACAATAGAAGGAAATGTGACTGTTCATCCTATCATAGAAGATAAATATTTTTTCCTTTTTCAATGGATCAATATAGAAAAAGAAATAATAAAGGAGTACCAAAAGAAATCACTCAACATCTGGACACTGCAATCAATCTCTACTGTGAAACAAGATACAAACAGCATTTTCTAAATCAAGCGTATTTGAATCATAACACTCCGAAACCTATATGCAGGAAAATTAATCTTATAACATATAATTTAGCCAAAGATTTTGTCAAGGCCTAACCTCCCTCTAAACAACAGTATTATCAGTCAAAATGTAGAAATATCCCCATACTATTGTTGTAATCATCATTTCATTAGCCTACTATTAACTATCTAAGCATCATAATTAATTAGTTGATCAGTATTTGGTTCATTAATAACCTAAGTAGCTACTTTATCCTGTTTATTCAAACAAAAAACAGATCAAGATATGCAAAGGGAGAGAAAAAGGAAAAGAAACAAGGAAGAATACCAACTAGCTTTCAAAATCTGTATTATGCATCAGTTACAAAAGTGTCATAATCACAACCAATTTCCTGGAGGAGAATCCTAAGAGATTGAATTTGGAGACAATGTTATTCTTTCATGTTGGTGGCCTGGAGACCTAAATATGCTCCTTTGAATGCAACACCTTTGTTGTTAACCCATCTTGAACTTCCGAGGGGAAACTTAAAGGTGGATAGGAGTAGTTCAATCAACATCAGATAGAAGTACTTTTCATGGTGATTGTTAAAATTAGGTAGAACAAAATAAGCATCCAAATGACCTTCACCACAATTAGAAAAATGAAAAACATGACTTTAGGATTAAAGCTTGATCCATGCTCTTAATTAACTGCTAACACTTGTATGCACTTCCTAAAGATCTAAGATTTAAATCCATTGCGCTGTCTTTTAAAGCTGAAATACATCAGCTTAAATAAAAAGAAGAAATCAGCTTCCAACAAACCATTTAAATTATTGCTATTTTAACCATGATTAGCGAGTCTAAACATCTGGTCTTACCATTTTCATGATCTTTCTTCAGAGCGGCAGCCATACACAATGCAGTTCCAACTGGACCTGGTATATCAATTGCATCAGCAATTTCTTCAGGAGAAGCAACTTCAATCCACCTTTTCACAACAGCCACATTCCATGTAGCTACACACAAGTGCAATGGCCTGTGATATCTAGAAAATTAAATTGCGTGGCAGAGGGCAAGAAATAAAAGCAATTTCAAATATGCAGGCAAGAAAATCATGAAAATATTGAACACATTGACATGGTGAGAATTAGACTTCTTCCCCAAATAAAGGATTCCTCAATTGCAACTCCAAGACCCAGAACCAATTTTCCCAACTCACACCACAATCAAAAGACTGTCTTGAAACATGATGCTCTAATTAGCTCAAAATCCTTTATTACATCTGCCATCACATCACCCCACAGGGCTGATACTAAAATGCTAGCAGAACTGAAGCTAAGCCATAGATGGTTCCCAACTACAAAAGTGCATATGCAGAACCAAATCAAGTTAATATAATTCCAGATACATAGGTCCCATGGGCATATCAAAGTGCATGTACAAAACCAAAGCCTCTAGATTGTTCAAAGAGAAACATTATTTGGATTCAAGAAGGCAAATAAGCAATTCTATCAATTGATTCCATAACCATTGGAATTTATGTCCTTAACTAGGAAACAGAGAAGTAATAGTTTCAGTGTAGAAGTTCATGTCAGCTTCCTTCCCCCATTCAAACGATTTCCCAGTGGAGCACCAATCACTTCTGATTATGCTGTGATGGCAACTGATTCTCCCCCGCAGGGAGTTGTAAGCATAGGTTTTTCAACCATGGGTTGGTCTGAGTATCGAGTCTAGCATTCTCAAGAAAAGAAGGTGCTGCATTGTACACAATTGAGTACAAGAGGCATATATTGAAAAAATTACTGTATATGAAATCTAGAAGGCTGGGTCACACTTTCAAATCACTCACCTTCTAAATATAGAAACTACATCACATTCACTCCCCAGCCATAAAAAGTTATCCTTATATAACCAACCAAGAAATTGTAAACAAGGAGAAAATGAGTTTCTATTGTTATGTGTTCTTCAGGGCATGCTCTTCATAATTCGTACAAACCACAAGTAAAAGCTACTCTGTACTCACGTCAAGCTTTTTGAATTTGGCACAGCCATTGATCTGCAGCCTCCATTTTCCAGTATCAAAAGAGCACAATCTGTGTATCTCTTTGCAACAGCTCTATGTAGTACAGATTCACCTTCATCATCCACAGCATTGGGATCCGCTCCAGCTATCAGTAGTTCCTGTCATTAAAACTGATTTTAATGGGACGAAACAGAAAACGATGATCACATTATACTCTTCAACTAAAACCTACATGCATGCAATCAGGTTGGCCATGATAGGCACAGACATGAGCAACTGATGGACCAAAACCATCCCTTAACCTAGATCTCACATTAGCCCCCCTTTCAATGAGAGCACGAACACATTCTGCAGATCCAGCAGCTAAAGCAAAAATGAGTGGAGGGTCACCATCTTTGTCCAAAACATCCACATTTGCCTGTTTGTAATGCAAGATAGCCCCAACAAGTTCTGCGCTACCACGTCTACAAGCCAGGTGAAGAGCCATTTGGCCATCAGTATTTTGTGCTTCTAATAGCATAGAGATCGAGCTGCCATTGCTTCCTAATGCAGCCTTTGCAAGTAGATCTCTGTAGAGAGAAGGGGAACCAGAGGAGGAGGAAAAGAAGAAGAAAAACAAAGACATAATATGAGACAGAGAGCACAAATTCTTCATATAGAAAGCAACAAGGAGGCATGTACAATGCACTGACCTGACCCCACTGACATCCCCTTCAGAAATTAATTGATGCAAATGGCTGAGGTTGTCGTGGAAAACCTCCAAATCAGTTACAGGAGATGGTTCTGTGACATTTGATCCAGTGTTCTTCGCAAAGCTGCTGTAATCACAAAGAAATAAAGTTGCAGTAGGCAAATCAAAACTGGGTATAATAAGATATTTTCTTCAACAAGTCACAATTATACACATAGTGCTTAATCTCTCCCCACCACCCTCTCCCCCTCCCCTCCATAGGCCATCACACACATGTATGCCCAGGTACAGCATGCTTTGGCATCTCAGCATGGTCAAGAAACCAAATCATCACAAATTTGTCATGATCTGGTTTTTCCCGTGAATAAATTAGATGCTATGCCAAAAAAGATAATAAAATCTACCAAATGTCAAAGAAGATTTTGGAAGGATAACATTTCAATTATCAAATCAAATGATAAAGTTCGCACTTATCAGGACTGGCAGGTGGGCTGCGCGGCAACTCTTGCAAATGATGCAAGAATATTGCAAGCATTGCATTAAAAGTTGGCCTTTTGGCTGCTTTAAACTGCAGGCACTCGCCAATCATCTTCCACAATTCTCTTGGCAATCCAACACCTACTACACTTGCATACTGTGGAGGCAATTTCCGAGCCCTGACAACAGCTCGATAAATTTCCTCTGAACTTAAGCCAGCCCACCTGTACAATGAAAGTTCAATCACATCATCAAGCAATTGCATGTAAACAGACAATTAAAGAAGAAACTGGAGCCCATAATGAGTTGCAACACATACGGAATGGAACCGGTGCACATCTCCACCAAAGTGCAACCAAAACTCCAAGCATCTGATTCTGCAGATATTCCAATTGCATCATCCCAGAACAGATTCAATGATTTCTTTACTGGCTCCCATGCCTCTGGAGCCATGTAGTGTGGGCTGAGCATTGTACAGTCCAGACATGAATGGGTTTTTCCAGAGTCACACTCTGATCGGGCTTTTCTGCATGCAGGTTTCTTCAGAATTGAAGCAAGACCATAATCAGAAACTACAGCACGACCACTTAGGTCCAAAAGAAGATTGGACGGTTTTATGTTCATACAAACAACACCGGCTGCATGGAGTTCAGCTACCCCTCGGGCTATGTCAGCCCCATATCTGCAGTTGGCAAACACATGCTAAGTCACAACAAGAGTCATAACTTAAAATACAATACACGCATAATCCAATACAAACTTTGTAGAGGTGAAATCTCTTCATAAACTACAAGAGTGAAAATTTTGATTATTAATGTTAAGGTCATTATGGTTAACATAAAATTGTCTCTCTCCTGTCAGAATTCCTTGAACTTCACAAACAAAATTTAGCAAAGAGCAACTATTTCAAATGCATTTGTTATAAAATCTAGTGATACCAAAAGTTTCAGCAAATTCTCGACATTTTCCATGAAGTAACATATATTGTACTTGTTCTACCTAATGGTTGAAGAATCATGGCAAGTTGCAAATTACTATATCATTGGAAAAGAAGGATGACACGTCCACTTAAATTACCAAATTAACAGTATATGATACATAACTTAGCAAAAAAGTAAGCCCTGTTCCATAGCACATGATACTTGACACTAGTGATAACTAGTTATTTAATTTTGAATTAGTTATCTATGGCATGGCTTCACAGATAACCAATAAAAATATCAAGAGTGAGGCTAAAAGCTAATATGGTGAGCAGAACATAGGATATGATACATATTGTATTATTTGGGTTAGTTTACAAAACAAGCAATATTATATTTTCTGATTAGATTGCTTTGCAATGTGTAGGTTCAATGATTATGCATCAAAGGAAAGGAGGGTGGTGCAGGAAATGGCTACTCATTTTGGGGTCCAATTGGTAAAAACATTTATGTTATATAACAATCTAGATTCATTAAACAAATTAGTCTTAGAGGCAAACTCATGGTATATGCCTCGATTGATCTGTATACTCATCTGAAACATTATGGACGGGAACTATGTTGTACCCAAACTGCCGTCAACACCAAAGCTATGCTAATCCAGACTCATTAAACAAATTAGTCTTAGAGGCAAACTCATGGTATATGCCTCGATTGATCTGTATACTCATCTGAAACATTATGGACGGGACCTATGTTGTACCCAAACTGCCGTCAACACCAAAGCTATGCTAATCCAGACGCAAAAACTTGATTACCTTTTGCATCAAGGGATAAACTTAGCACATCAAATAAACTGGTTCATTAAAATCTTCAGTAGAAATGTATAGTAAAGAAAGCTCCTTATTTGTCCTCAAACTCAGCTTCTTATTAGTTATTACAAAAGAGCATGCATGGTCATGAAAAAAGAAGAAAACAAACGAAAAGGGAACAAAAGACAAAACTTTCGTTATGGAATGATGATATTCTAAAGCCAAGAAAAAACATTATTGATTAATCTTCGCAAAGGAAGGCTTAAGCTTGCAGTCTAATACAAACCATAATTTCATCCCAGCTACCGACCACTTCAAGATGCAAACCCGATCTTTGAAATTAGCATTCAAACAAATCAAAACCAATCAATCATCTATCATTAGCTCCAAAATTTCATGCAAACTACTAATAATGTGTAATCACTAAACCAAATTATTAAATCTCCGAAAAATGCTAATCATCTCCCATCAATAGCACCAAAATCAAAGAAAAGGAACGAGGATTGACAAAAACCTTAGGATTTGCTCCAGAGTAAGCCTGCCTTCATTCCGCTGCATCTCAGATAAGACAGAGCCGTGACACCTGTCCATAACAAGCCCTAAACATCCACCCATCTTAACAACCCCATGAAAAGTACACACATTTCTGCACCACATAGAAGCCCTCCGCAAGCCGTCCAGCTGCCCGAGCACCCACTCCGCATCCATCTCCTCCACAACCTCCACCCTCTTCACCGCCACGGGGTGCTTGCATTTCCCGATGGACCCGCAGCCGATCGTGGCCGCCCATGTGTCCACCCCAGCCCTCCTCCCTTCCCCTATCTTCCTCACCAGCTTCACCTCGTGGTGGACCCCCACCTCGATCACCCGCCCGCACGCTCCTCCTCCGGAGATCGACGTGTGGGACCCACGGATACACCTCTCGTCCCCAAACTCGTCACCCCCGCGATGATTCTCCCTCTCCCCATCATCGTCGTCGCCGGCTCCATCCTCGTCGTCGTCAGTGCAATCGCAGTCGAAGTCGGCGGCGGCGGCCGAGGAAGGGGAGTGGAGGAGAGCGAGCACGGCGTAGTTCTTCCGGAGGGCGGTGACGGAGTTGCCAACGGCGGAGACGTGGCGGCAGCGGGGGCAAGGGAGGGTGGTGTCGGTGGAGGCGGCGAACATCCGGGACAGACACTCCTTGCAGAAGCCATGGCCGCATTGGAGCAACAGCGGAACCCTCTCCTCCTCGTTGTACCGCGTTTGGCACACCGAGCAGCACGGCACCTTCATTTTCCTCTCCCTCTCTCTCTCTTTCTCTCTCTCTCCCCCCCTCGAATCAATCAGATGCGATTGTGAGACTGGTGGGACTGAGAGTCAAAAGGCAGGCAAATCAGACAGCCAAACAAACAAGGCAGATCCATGGTAAGAAGGCCCCTTTAAATTTTAGTAGAAGAAGAAATAGAGGTTGGTCAAGTTTCATGGTTTATTCTTAAAAAAAACCACCAAAAGGCTACTTTATTATAAAATTATTTTGTACAAAAAGAGTGCAGAAAAATAAGAATAATGTTAGAGAGAGAGAGAGAGAGAGAGAGAAAGAGTGTGTTTTGGTGCAGATTATTTTATGTTTATAATATATTACTAATTTGGAATTGTGTTAGAACTTTTTTCAATTTTTTTTTTCTCTTTTTCCACCATAAGTGCTTCTACTTGAGTATATAATAAAAGTAAGCCTACATGATTAATTTCTGTACATTTATACATATAAAATTTAAATATTTAAATAAAAATATAAAAAATATTAGATGATAAATTTATTATTTTTTTGAATAAAAATTCATAAAATTTATAGTTAAAATAATAAGAATTATAATTTTTAAAACTTAATTGTAATTAAAACAAAAAATAAATAAATTTAAAATTTAATATATTCAATTTATTTAATTATATTTTAAATTGATTAAACTAGTATTTAGTTTTAAATACTTAAAAAAATATAACATCTACATATTTTATATAAATATATAAATATTTAAAATGTGATAATATATATGATATAAATTTAGTATATACTATAATGTTAAATTTAAAAATTTTAATTATATATATATATTGTAATTTAATATCTAATAAAAATAAAAAATTAATTAATACAAAATATTGATAGATATAAGTATTTTAAAATTAAATAAATTTAGTACAAATTATATTATATATTATATTTTATATTTTAAAATAATTCATATATTTTTTCTAAAAATGAAAATATTATAATAAAAATAATAAAATCTTAATTAAAAAAATAAATACAAATATAATTAATATAATATATAATTGTATATATTTTTTTAAATATAAATCAATATATTATATAAATATTTTATCTAATTTTTATGATTAATAATTAAAAAAAAATCTAAATCTTATTTTGAACAAAAGAAAATATAGTACATTCACTCAACTTAACCAAATAGCAAAAAGGTGTTATCTCTACCCTTCAAGTTAGGTTTGAAGCCTAATGTTTCTTTAATATAATGAATTTTATTACAAATCTTGTATATTTTGTATAAATATTATTAATATGGTATAAAATTGTTTTGGCATCTATTTATGTTCATGAGATTTTGTATCCATATAGTCGCTCTTAAAATTTTTTTTCAAATAAATTGGACTTACGTGTCAAAGATAAGTATAAAGAGTGTCATACACACTGAGACATTTGATAATTATAACTTAATAAAATTAAACACTGACACCATAAAAAAAAATTATGACATTTAGCTATATTAACATTGACATTTTATTAGTGAAGTTTGAGTTTTATCTAATTTATTTATTGCAAAGGAAAGACAAACAAACTTTGAATAATGATTATTTTGCAATGAAGGGAGATGATATCAATATGGTAAAAGATGGACAACTTCTATTTTTAACTTTTCTATAACACTAAAGCACATATGAATAATAAAAATGGTTAGATTAAGGCTAGTTACTCCAAAAATGTAGTTATCCACCCACTAAGAAAATGGTGGTAATACACAATATTAATTTACTAATTTTGAACTTTAAAGGATTTAATTATTGTTATTCTTTTTTTTAATCTTTAGTTTAAATTCTTTTTATTTTTTATTTTTTGAAAAAAATAAACATGAGAATAGTTACTAAATATAGTGAATACATGAATTATGACAAATTCTTATTTTATTATTTATAATAATTTTTAAGTAAGATGTGAAGAAAGAAAGAAATAGTCATAAATTCTTTTGTAAGCCACTTACTCACTCATTAATTACACTTTTCAATTTCTTGTTTATAAAATCTTTTTAAATGTTATACTTTATTATTTTACATAAGAAACTAACTTAATTTTGATGAAATTGCAATAAACTATTCCAAATGTATTCTTTTTTTTTTAATTTTTATGATATGTATTTTTTAAGTAAAGAAAACACTTATACTTGATTTTTATCTTTCTTTATAGTTGTTTTTTATGTAAAAATAATATTAGTATATTAATATCATTTTTTACATTTATTTTGTTTAATGTCAAGTTTTACAAAAATATAAAACTAGTTTACTTACTTTATTTTATTCACATAACAAGCATACAACTTTAATAAGTGACTATTATGTCTAAATAAAGGATTTGAGTGAGAAATATATATAATTTTTTTAACTAGTGCAACCTAAATTATTATTCATGACATTCATTAAAATAGTGGGATACCTAAAAAAAAGTACATGCAAAATAGCTACCCAATATAAGGGAGTTGCACTAAAATCTCCTAGCCTACTCTATATAACAGTAGAAAATTAATAAATCAATTGAGTTAGCTACAAAAGACCTATGTTATGACCATTATGTATAATAAATCATTAACCTATCCCTCTTTTTCCATATAACCTACCATATTATTTACGAAAGACAATCCCTTTACAACTCTAGTAGAACTTTAAAATGTCAACTGTCAAGAAAGTAATAATAATACTATCTAAACATCTCCAATGATCCCCCAAATTAATTGTCCTAGAGCATTATAATCATGCATACATTATATTTGTCATGTCATAAAACCATGCAAAAACCAATAATACAACATAAGCGCTAAGAGAAACGTCCACTTTTAAACATCTAAAAATCTTATAATTTGTATAATCAAAATTGTGGTTCTAATTGGCACCTAAAGAGTAAAACACCTAAATAAAATTTTGAGTTAGAGCTAGTAGCATTAACATCACTCCTCTAAGCTAAACCTTAATCAAACTTTCAATCATTTTGCCTCTAATAACCAAACAATCAATACAAACCCAAAAAATAGTAAACTAGCACTTATAAGTAACAAAAACATCAAAACTACAATAATCATAGCAAATAACAAATGTTATATTGTTAATTAAGGACCATTCTACTACTTATCCAAAAAAAACAACCTTACTAAAAATAACAACTTAATAATCCAAATCAAAAGAAATATTCACTATATAATTCATACTTATGCCATCAAGTCATTCACTTTACTTATACATAATTTAGCAAGAAAGTCCACAAAAAGTTTGACTCGCGTGACTTGAAAATAAGCATAACATCACCTTTTATATAAGCCTTAATTATATTAAAATTCCTATATATTTCTAAGGTTTCTTCAAAGACAATTTAACCAAGAGGCCACAACCTTAGAGTCATTTTATAGTACTAGTTTATGCCTATATGCATTAAGCCAACTTGACCACAATACCATCACTTCTGTCATTACCTTAATTTTGCCGAAATAAGGGTGGCCAAGCTGATCAATTTTGAAAATAGCATTTAAGTCTCTAATCATTACCTCTTAATACCTTTCTAATCCCTTCTAAAGTTCTTAAAACTTGATTGGACCAATTGGTTAGATAGGTAAAAATGGGAACCAAACCTTCGTCTAGTCTAGTTTACCCTTAAAAACAATTGGTTTTGTCAATTGATGGTTAAAGTAGCAAATTAATAGGTTAAATTATGAACTAGTGAATCAATCATAATTTTTTTTTAATTCAATTAGTTGAAAATCAAGTAACATGGTACCCATAAAAAGAAGTTGCATCACTTTTCAAAAATTAGTACAAAATTAGGAAAACAACAAGTCTTAAACTAAGATTATAAGAAATATAAATGACAACATTTGCTACTAAGGTAAAAGTATGATATGATTTTTTTATTATATTTTATTTTTCTTAAAGATAAAAGTCACATTATTCCATAGCTTTTTTGTTCTTCTTTTTTTTTTCTTTAAATCATGAATCATACAAATTAGAGAAAGTATTTATATGTTATATTTATCTTCATTTTAATGAAAATACATGATCTTATATATTATATTACATTAATACTTGTTCTTTTAATCAACATTATCTTATTTATGTAAAAATATTTTATTTTTCAATAAAAAAAGTACATGGATTATTTTCAAATAAAAATATATAAATTATAATATATTTTGTGTTAAATTTATTTTACTTAAATCATTTACATCTACTAATACATTATATTAATTAGTTTTTTAATTTTATCATATATAAATTACAATTATATATATATATATATATATACTTTTTTATAAATTTAATATTAAACACTAGTTTTACTAGTTTAACCTTAATTAAATTGGTTGAATTAGTTAATCTTGAACTTTTGAGTTTTCCTATTGGATGGCTTATGTAGTTTTAAAATCTTGATCCTTGCAAGGCATAAGCACCTAATTATGAAAATATTAGTATTAAATTTAAAACTTTGAGGGCTGAAGGCTCTCATTACTCCAATTAAAATTTAAAACTTTTGAGTTTTCTTATTTAATAGCCTATATAGTTTTTAATATGAAGGCATTCAAAAACACTATAATTTTTTTTCACATATTAAAGAAGAAAAGGTTAGTTTTTTGAAAATTAGGAACATTATACCCAAATAATTTCAATCATTCATTTACATTTCAATAAAATAAATATGTAACAAATTAAGTTTATCTTAATAGAAAACGTATTAGATATTTTAAAATTTGCAAATCGATTTTAAGGCAGATATATATTGGGCAAATTTATTAGCATAAATTATCAAAAAAGTTTTTTTTCTTTTTTTATAAAATGCTTATCTAACAATGGTAGTCATACTTTTACACTTAACTTTTATAATTTCTTAATATAATTTAATAAAATACTCATCTTTTATGTAAAGGTTGCCCAAATAATCTCAATCATCCATCGACATTTTAAATAAATAAATACCAAATAAATAAAGTATTATTGTATAGAAATGTATTAATTAAATGGATAAAAAACTTACATAATAAGTACTTTGGTTGAACAACAAACATATTATCAATCAAAGTTTCTTTAATGCTTTTGATTTACCTTTATTTCTCTTATCATTAAAACCTCATCACTACAAATACTTATAATTTCAAGTAAACTGTAAACATTATTCATAACATTAACCTTTTTACAATAATCTTCCTCTTATATAAAATTAGGGTTAAGGAAATATTACATATAGGTTTTTCATAAGTTGTTTATCTTAACATTAAATTAAAAAATGTAAAAAACACATATAAGCTAGCCTTATTTTTAGAGATTTTCTTAATTTCTTTTATAGTCCTAGACATGCCTTCACGAACATAACTTAAAACAAAATTGTCATCTTAATCTACAATATAAAACAACTATATAATAAGAGTCATAATCTTTATAACCACTAAACAATCTTTCTAAAATTGATTATCTAAGACAATAACACTTACAACATTTTCATCTAAATTTTTTACAAGTTTATGGCTAATGAAATTTTACTTATCACAAAATTTATAGGATTAACTTATGAATGTAAATGTTCTTTAATGTGAAAAAAAAAAGTCATAAAATGAGTTGGTCTTAGATGCACAATTTCTCTTCAATCTTATTTCTTTCTCAACCTAACTAAAAAAACAAAAAAAATGAATAAATAAAAGATAACTATAGACAAATCTCATAATGATAATAACATGTGATGGTAAGTCAATTACATGAAACATCTTACCAATTTCTTGTAAGATAAGATTTAGACAATGAACACCATAAGGAGACTAATATGCATGTTCATATTTTTTATGAACAAACTTCCAATAACCATATAATTAGATGCATTATTCATAACAATATAAATATTTTGATGCTCAACTTATTCCATTATTTTTGTAGGCAAGTTGTGCAAAATTTTATCATCTTTTACAGTACCTAAAGCATTAATAGTTTCACAAATGAAATTTTAATATGACCATAAACTAGGAAATTTAAGTTAAGTTTTTATTTCTATGATTTTTTTCAACCATTAGTTATAATTGTGTGTCCATTTATAACACATTTAATCTTATAGCTTTTAATAAGTAAATGATAATCTTTCTTATAATCTCTTAACAAATTAATACACATATTATTATAATATTAACCTTTATTTTGATGTTTAACTGCAAGATTAACATTTAATGTATACTAAAGTTAAAGTGCATGCAAAGCATTGAATGAAACTATTTAGTCATATCATGTTAATTCTCTTACGACATCTTTTTAGGCAAGACACTTTTTAAACTAGGTTGAGTTCTTAAAATTGTCTTTGGAGCAAAATATGTCTTAATCTTATCTCTTATTATCTTTATCTTGCATTAATTTTTTTAATTCCTTTTAAAACATTTATTTCTATTATATCTTTGTCTTTTCCCTTTAACTTAATATCAAAAGTATCATCACTAAAAATATGTTCCAACTTAAAGAGTCATTAACTTGTTTAGTTTCTTTTTTTTTTTTTTTTGCAAGGATGTCTACTTATATCTTTACCAAAACATCACACAAATTTTTTTCTCTAGGGGGCTATTTAACCTTAAATTCTAGCAAAATGTTTTATTTTTTGAATTCCTCTACCCTTGAAATTACTATCATAAAAAAGATAAATATAAAGGACTTTAGCTTTATCATCATATTCATACCTATATGATTCAAAAAGTGTTATATATAGGATCATTTCTTTAAAGGGTGAATTGTGTGCCAAACGTTGACTTTGTATACTACTTTTTAAATTATTAAAATTAAGTATTGGTAATATCTATTATTTAATAGTAACATAAAAACTATATGTCAAAATAACGATGATAAAAACTATTTCATTATATAAAAATAATGAACATAATGAGTTTTTTAATGTTATCAATTGGGATTTAAGCACAAATCTTAGATTTTATTTTTGATAGGCTTAAGTAATCTTGTTAAAAGCATAGATTTTTTTATCAAAGTCATATGTCTTTTTGCATGAGTTGTAAAAGATAATGTTTATATTCTGCAATGAACATAAGATGATATTATTTTCATTTTTAAGTTCATGTTGCCTTTAATAGGTTAACTGCCTCAAATAACATGCTAATTATGACCTCTATTAGAGTCGTGACTTATTAGCTCTAACAAGATAGAAAACTTATAATTAATATCAAATCAAATAAAAATACCTTTAACATCATTAACAAAGAAAGGATAAATAGAGGTAAGAGGAAGAATAAAGAAAAATCAAGAAGAAGAAGAAGAATATGATTTAAGGTTAGGATTTGGACATTGTAAAGTCAATAAAAGATAAAAGAAAAGAAAGCGATGCAAAAATATACAAAATTCAATGCCTAAAAAGGAGTGATTATAATAAGGTACAACTAAACATGAAAAAAGAAAATTAATTTAGGGTTAGAAAATGTAAAAAATTTAAAGGTAAAACAATTTTGTCATGAAAAAGAACAAAAAGATATTGAAAACCAATTTGGAAGAAAAATGAGAAAGATTTGAGAATGAGAAGAAAAAATATTTAATGGTTACATTGCCTCTATCTCTATCTTTCAATCAAGGAAATTTTTTCTTATTTATTTATTTCTTTTTACGATAATCTTCTCGTATGCATTTTAAAAATTAATTTCTACTTATAAAAGGATGAAGTCATTTTATATTAAAAAATAGATACTTTTCAATTAACTTGCAAAATATTTTTTATTGATAATTATTTTATATTATATTAAGCACAAAAAATATAAAAAATATTTTATACAAAATAAACCGACCTTAAATTGGTCTTTACTTTCGTCACAAATTCTCACATTTGTCTGTTTAAGTTAGATTCTAATCAAAACTCTATATGATTCTCTAGTTGATGTATTGTGGCTCCAAGTTTGCCTCGCCAGATGTGGCCTATTTTGTGGGACTAATTTGGATTAATAATTTAAGAGCAAAATTAAGTTTAAAGCTTTCAAAAAAAAAACTAAAAATAATTGATAAAAAATTAATTTTGAATGATTATAAATATTTTAATAATATTTAAAATTAATAACCTAATGACTCACCTATTTTAACAGGTGAATCAAATAAATTACATAATTATGATATGTTAAATTTTTTAATTAAATTAATAATTTTTTATAAGATATGTGATAATATTACAAATATAAAATTAACAAAAAATATATCTTTTATATTTAAAAAAAATATATTTTTTGATCCTTATTTCAATACTTAAATTAAATTAAATTTGTTGTACTAATTTGGCAAAAGTTGGTCAATTCAATTTAAGATTGTTAGTTTTATCTAACTCTTAGTAAATAAATTTTTTGTTATTTTCTTTCTTTTTTTTTAAAAAAAATTGAGTATTTGTAAATTCTAGCAAAGATAAAGCTTAATAACAATAACATTTTAAGAGAATAATTTTTTAAAAATTTTTTTTCATAATTTTAAATTAATTGTTAAATTTAGACTAAGATAATTTTAAATTAAAAATTGACTGTATTTTACTAAGGCCTTTAGTCAGAAATTTAGTGAAAGTATTATTATTATTATTATTATTATTTGGAGCCTGAGCAAAAAGCATTCAACATTGTCCTCTCTCATTTTCCTCGGCTGGATTATAGAGAGAGAGAGAGAGAGAGAGAGCAGAGTGTGTGTGTGTGTGGGAGCAGCAAAGCAGGGGCAGAGAGAGGATGGCGTCGGGAGGAGGGAGCGTGGAGTGGCACGTGAGGCCGCCAAACCCCAAAAACCCAGTCGTCTTCTTCGATATTACCATCGGAACCATCCCCGCCGGTCGTCTCAAGATGGAGCTTTTCGCCGACATCGCCCCCAAAACCGCCGAGAATTTCAGGTCCCTCCTCTCTCTCTCTCTCTCTCTCTCTCTCTCACCCTGATGCTTCCATTTTCTTTTTTTTTATATTTAATTTCTTCCTCTTTTCTTTTCTTTTTTTTTAATGGGTGTTTTTTTTTTTTTCTTTTTGATGTTTGTTTGTTTCCTTATTATTGATTCCTAAAACGTTGCTGTTTGTTGTTTGTTTTTGTTTTCGGCGGCTTCTTCTAAATCACTGTGGCAGGCAGTTTTGCACTGGGGAGTTCAGGTAAATTACGTTATCTGCCAAATACAATCTTAACCCTTTTCGTTGCTCTTTTCCTTTTAGTTTGTTCTGCTGAAGCTCATTTGAGTTGAATTTTGGAGGGTTGCGTTTTGGGTTTTAATTCCCTCCGGGTGCTATGTTATATAGCAATGAACGTTTTAATCTTGTGTGTCTCGCGAAATGCGTCGTTTGACCTGTGAAATTGGTTGGTTGTGTGCTTGCTTGTCGTTGCTGTGCTGGCTAAGTTATTCGAAACTATCTGAAAAATTTGATCTGGGTTTTTGATGTTTCAATCCCATATGCGAAATACATATTCATCCATGCAGATGCGCACACTGTTTTATCTATCTTGGCCAATGGGTTAATTGAGTATGTTTGTGTGCTAGTTTCTTTGTTTTCTTTTTTTTTTTTTTTACTTTTTTATTTTTGGGGAGGGAGGGAGTGGGGGGTAGGAGGTTCATCGAGATTGGTTTAGTTGATTTCGATATTCTGCATATTTGTTGTTTTTTTTGTTCTGCAAGTACATGGTGCCGCATGGTGGGTGGTTGGTGGTTTTGACAAAGTTTGCGTGGATTAAATTGGCAGAAAAGCAGGATTGCCTGTTGGTTATAAGGGTTGCCAATTTCATAGGGTGATCAAAGATTTTATGATTCAAGCTGGTGATTTTGTGAAGGTAGGTGCAGTGACTTTGATAAGGATTTGAATTTTTCTTTTCCTACTTCTTCCAAGTGTGCTATTGCCCTTTGTTAATGATTAACTTGACTGAAACTCTGGAAAATTCCAGTGTTCTGAATGTGTGGAACTAATGTATATGCTGGTACAATTATATGCTTCCATAACCCCTATTATAACATCTTAAATATTGGGGAATTTAAAACATTTTAAAGGATATTTTGAAAGGAGCAGATTGTTCTCATAGCACTTGTATACTTAACATAAATGATGGTTGTTTCTCTATTCATACCTTTTTTACTTGGGACATCTTTTTTGAGGATTTCAGGTTGTGGGGTGTTTAAATTGGAAACTCAGGTTTTGCTTTTTATTGTAACAATATGAGTATAGATTTTGAAAGGAATGTGAGACAACTAATATTGGTTTTCTGGGCATAATATAGGCTGTTAAAGTGGCTGAAGAGGTGTGGTAAATGATTGAAAAAAAAAAAATTACAAGTGCATCTGAGAGGAAGGGAAGATTCCTAGATAACTTTTGTTTCAACTGAATTCATACTTTCAATTTCAAATTCTGTGAGAGCAACTGCATTACAAGGAATAATACATGTGTTAGCATTGCTCAATAAGAAAATCTCTTGCCAAAACAATTCTCATTTTCAGTAAGAAAGACTCCTAAACAATAGAAATTGGAATATAATCTACATTGGATAAGAACAAATAATCTAGAAAGACTTCTAATATATATCTACGTAAACACACACGGAATCATAAATTTCAGATAAGAACAAGTAATTCCAGGTAACCAAATTGCAACAAGCTATGATTGACTGTTCGGATGAATAATTACTTGTGGGTGGCTGTTTCATGTGGAGAGAACGTTTGCATACAAACTGTACAAATGATTGTCCCTCCTTGTTCTTGCATTTTCCAAGGAATGAATAAGAAGTATGTTTTCTCCAAAACACAGTTCATGGAATTCATGATGCACTAAAACATAGAAGCAATAAATGCATCACATTTTATTCGGCAGCAATTAAGCTTCTCTGATTACATAAGATGTCAGTTACAGTATACCAAAACTCATTAATTTGTTCATGGTTTATGCATTGCAGGGTGATGGTAGTGGTTGTACATCTATATATGGACTTAAGTTTGAAGATGAAAATTTCATTGCCAAGCACACTGGTCCAGGTCTACTATCAATGGTATGGTACTGAGTTTTCTCAATGTTTCATATTTAAGAAAATATTATGATTTCATGCATGCGCACAAACATATCACTTGTAGAATAGCTCTAGTTGTTAAGGGTGCTAAAGGCTTGCCTTTTAATCCCAATTGCAGGCAAATAGTGGGCCTAACACTAATGGATCCCAGGTACTCTCTCTCTCTCTTGCTCTTGCCCCAACAAAAAAGAATCTGTTTTGGATTTAAAAGGTGCCAATAATTACTTGTAATGCACTACATTGACTAGCAATTGGACTGCACTTATGCATGCTTTTGAGTTATATTGGCTGGAATAGCTAAATTGACAACATCTGGCTATATGTTGTTTACTGCAGTTTTTTATCACTTGTGCAAAATGTGACTGGCTTGACAATAAACATGTTGTATTTGGGGTAAGCTTTCTAATTTTATCGTGATATTCATTGCTTCTCGATGCAGATCTGCAGCATAAAAGTATTCCTGTGGGACTTAGCCCAATACAGGATCTCAGTGTCAGTGTGCTTGGCATCTAATTATCTAATATCATTTCATCTAGAAATATAGCCTTAACTGACATTTGCTTTGTTCTGTCCAGTAAGTCTATATCTTCCCTTCCTTTCTAATTTGTTTTCCTTTTTCTGCTTACTTATTTTACAGAGGGTGCTCGGTGATGGGCTTTTGGTTGTCCGAAAAATTGAGAATGTGGCTACAGGACCGAACAACCGCCCTAAACTGGCATGTACTATAGCAGAATGTGGGGAAATGTAGGAAGTTAATCCAAGAGCTTGCCATATCAGGATTGGGGGCCAATGCACTCTGTTTGTGATAGGAATATCAGACCTAAAATGTTGTGGGGGAATGGGATAACTCAAAAATTCAGCCGGCATTGTTCAAAGTCTGGATCTTGGTGCATGGCTATAAGAGGTGTGAAGGGTAACCTAAATTCCATATCCTTTCCCATACTAAGAAACCAATTTGCTCATTTTGGAAAATTCTTCTATTGAGTGTTGTGTTACACGCTCACTGGCAAATGGCAATATCTATGTTATGGTCATTCTGATTGCTTTGAAGTTCGTTTATTTTTTGTTCTTCTTTTGCCTAACATGTGATGTGGCCATGCATGCACGTTGGAACAAGTAATGGTAAACTCACTAAGATTAGGACCACGCAGCAATGTTACTTAAGAAAATTTCACGATAGCTTTAGCCTCCTGTAATTCCCTATTAAAGCCAAATAGATGCAAAAAATTAAGAACAATACCTCTTTCTATAATTTTTCTTTTTGGAAATATAATCTAAGTATTATATAGCTAAACTAAACTTTAATTTAACTGATAAATATATCTTTAATTATTATATTAACTTTATTATTTATCTATTGAATGGAAGATTGCAAATATTTGTGTTTAGTTCTTGTACGTTATATAGTTTACTAAAATTATTGTTTGATGGCTATAAATATATTGTTCACTTATTGTTGTTAGTTTTATGCATTTTCTAGTTAACAATTATGCACAAAAGTTTTTATCAAATGGGTTTTATTAAATTATTTTTTAATTTGTACGAGGTAGATTATCATATTATAATGAAATTCTCGTTATTTATGACAATAATTTTTTTTTTTTTTTGTCTTACTGATGTTTGTAACAATGAAGTTAAATTTTTTTATTGACAAGGATATCTTAAAGAGGAGTCCTGTGTTAAACAATTACAAAATGCTTTAGATTTCCATATAAATGCGATAATAAATAGCAGGATGAATAATTAGCATTGGTGGTGACTTGCCCTTGGTGAAGAGACGTTCTGGTTGTAAGAAGGCTATTATCAGTCATACATCTGAAACTACAAATGGCACATCAAACAAGAACAACCAAAAAACACATACAACACTAAAAAGCCAGGGGGAACTAAGAGCACGTAATCCGGAGAAGTAATCATGTGTTGCAAGGAGTGCTCGAGCAGACTGGCGGGTTGTCTATATTCGATGCAATTGTTTGTTTTCAATCATAATAACAAGTTATATGTTTCAATGTAATAGCAAGTTGGGGACATCCAAAATATCAGGAGAGTATCTAGTTTTGGAATTCGATCATAAATGCCAGAGCGAGCATTAGGTTAGGATGTAAAACACACTCTTTGTTTTGTCATTCCTTTCACAAGAGTGTGACTACCGATGCATATTCTAGGTCAGGGCTCTAAATGAATTGTTCATTTTTAATCGTCATGCAATCAGTTAGTTTGACAAGCAAAGGGATTGAAATAGTCATTCATCAACTTGTTCAATTAAGGTGGTCTCAGTTTCTTTAGGGTCATTTTGCCATTATCGAGCACAAAAGTAGCCCATTGGAACGTAGACTTATGATACAAAAAGTGATTTAAACTTTAAATTTGATAACATATAATTTAGCTGAACAAAATGTAGAAGATCAAGTAAGAAGAAAAAATGTAACTATTATTGAGGAATGCTGAGAATTTAAAATTAGTGAGAAATTCTAATAAAATTTTAGTAAATAATAAATTTATGAATTTAATATTATATTTTAATTTAAAATTTTAAAATATTAAATTTATATATTCTTTCACTCCTTTTTTATTATAAAATTTCTTAATTACACAATTTACATTTAAAATTTTTATAATTTCTTATTTACATGTGAGTTTTTTTCCATATTATTGAGTACAAAATAACCCCAAGAAAATCTTGACTTATAATATAAAAAGTGATTTATACTTTAAATTTGACAACATTAAATTTAGTTGAACAAAATTCAGAAGATGAAGTAAGTGATATAGTGCCTTTATGAAAAAGAAAAAAGGCAACTGTTATTAGGAAATGCAAGAACTCAAAACTAGCAAGAAGTTTGAATAGGGCTCTAGCAAATAATAAATTCATAAGTTGATACCACATATCAATTCAAAATATTAAGATATAGAGCTTATGAATTCTTTCACTCCTACTTCTCCTTTCTAATATAAGATTTTTTAATTAAACAATTCATACTTAAAATTCTAACAATTTTTCTTTCAAATATGAATCTCTTCCACATTATTAAACACAAAAATAGTCCCATCAAAACATAGGCTTATGATACAAAAAGTGATTTAGGCTTTAAATTTGACATCTAATTTAGCTAAACAAAATACAAAATACTTTATTCTTAAATGTGTCTTATAGGAAAAAGAAAAAAAGGCAACCATTATTGGGAAATGCAAGGACTCAAACCTAGCGAGAAATCTAAGTAAGGTTTTAATAAGTAACAATTTCATAAGTTTGATATCACATTTCAACCCAAAATTTGAAAGTATTGAGTTTATAAATTCTTTCACTCTTCTTTCTCCTTTCTAATATAAGATTTATTAATTACATAATTTACACTTAAAATTCCAACAATCTCTCCCTTAAGTGTGAGTCTCTTCCATATTGGACTTATTATTCTTAAACGTGCCAAGAACCCATTATTACTCCATTAAGCCCATTTACGAGCTAACCTTACTTTACTTGATCTCAAAGTGTACATTTGCTAATATTCTAAGAGTTATGCTAAGAGTATATGTATTACCACTCTTCTTTTGGAATCAAGCCTTATTACTCCACCTGAGTTTGTTTTTAGTGAGTATAATTCATCTCTTTCTTTCATACAGGGGCAACAACCATAAAAAATATACATTGTCTATACTTATTTCTTATTAAACCATTAGCTCTGATACTATTTATTAGAAATGGATGATTATTCGTATGTATAAGTTAATGTCCTTATTACGATAATCTTCTTTGTTTAGACATTAAAAATAATGTTTTAGGCCAATGTTAATCAGATGACTTCCAATGTTTGTTTATTTATTAACTCCTAATTTCTCTTACTCATAAATTCTAGTTTCTTGTTCAAAAAAAACTAATGCAATTTCTTTTGGTACAAATAATTTTTTATTTGCATCTTTCAAAAATTAAAATTGGTACCATCAAACTTATCAATCCTTAATTTTCCTTATGCAAATGTCATCTCTCCCAACTAAGGCTTTAATACTACTAGTTGGGAAACAAAATACTTAAAAAAGAATAAAATAGAAAAAAAAAACACAAGAAATTTATTTGGTTCAAAATTTGAATGTTTTTACATCTATGGCTGCACTAGAATTTCATTATTTTAGGAGTTTAAAATTACATAATAAGCATATCCTTTTATATAAGAAGATAAGAAAACTTTTATATGGAAACAAATTATATGTTTACCCCTTGTATAATATTAATCAGCTTCTACTTTTACAATAATCTCCCATTTTACATCTATGACTGCACTAGAATTTCATTATTTTAGGAGTTTAAAATTACATAATAAGCATATCCTTTTATATAAGAAGATAAGAAAACTTTTATATGGAAACAAATTATATGTTTACCTCTTGTATAATATTAATCAGCTTCTACTTTTACAATAATCTCCCATTTAAAAATTAATTATCAAACTAACACTTATCATAATGTAATTAAACTCATCTTGTAATTTATAACCTTAGTGTACCACCTCTTAAACAATTAACTATGAAAGCCAATTGAAGTTATACATAATCTTAATATCTTTGTAACCATTGACTTAGTTAACATGTCAATAAGATTCTCTGTATCATATACTTTACATTTGGAGAGAAAAGTTTGTGTGGTTAATACCTTCCTTTTGTTGAAATCCTTTCATAACCAACCTTGCCTTATATCTTTTACTCCCATCATATTCTTTTTTAACATAGTAAGCTCATTTGTTATTTAGTACTTTTTTACCTTTTAGTATTTGAATTAGCTCTCATATATGATCTTTCTATGGTAAACTTATCTCTTTTTCCATAACTAACTTCTAATTGGCAAAATCTTTAACTTATATTGCTTTATCAAAGTATTATAGTTCACCTCCATCAATCAATAGTAAATAATACAAGGAAGGAGAAAATCATTATAGAGGTCTAAAAGTTCTACCAAATTTCATCACTTGTGTTATTAGTGTAGAAGGCTTTAATTGTACTATGATATTTTTGATATTTTCTAGCACACTTATACCTATACCAATTTTTGAAATTTCCTCCAACTCAATATATTCTTCTTTCTAACAAGTTTCCTTACACTATTAAATTGTGCAATATGTTTATTTTTACATAAAACATTTTTATTAAATATAATATCTCTACTTTTAATGATTTTTCTATTTTGATCATTGTAGAGATAATATCTAAATTCATCAATTTCATACCTAATGAAAAAACACTTATGGGATTTATAATTTAATTTATCTCTCTCATCAAAATCTACATGTACATAAGAGATACAATTAAAAACTTTTAAGTGTAAAAGATTTACCTTTTTACTTGTCCAAACCTTAGATGGTAGTTCTCTATCAAGGGGAATAGATGGTCCTTAGTTAATTAAATAGGTTGTAGTGTTTATAGTATTAGCGTAGAATGTCTTCAATAATCTAGTATGTATTCACATGTTCTTGGCACACTTATTTAAGGTTTTATTTATATTCTCAATGATACCATTTTGTTATAGAATCTTCAAAACTATTTTCTTTATCTGAATGTCACTAATAGCATAAAAATGCTTGAATTTTTTATTGTCATACTTCCTGTCATTATTAGATTTCAAGCATTTTATTTTTGCACCAAATTCATTTTCTACATGATTTTCCCATTTCTTGAAAGTCATAAACATATAAAATTTATTTTTTTTTTAAAATAAGCTCATGCCTTTCAAGTAAAGTCACAAATGAAAGTAATATAATTAAGTGAAACATTTAGGGATGTTATTGGGGAGGGACCCAAGCATCAATATGTATAAACTCTAACTTTTATGTCTTAGGTTTCTTTCCAACTTAAAAGAAATTAACAATTTTCAACTTCCCCAAAATAGTGTCCTCATAAAGACAAATATCTATAATTTTTATACTAGACAACTTACCTTTTGCTATAAATACCTTCATTCCTTTCTCACTCATATGTTCGAGCTTACAATGCCAAATCTTATAATCAATCTCTAACTTAATAACTCCCATCAATCTTATTATCATTATTGCACTTTTAGTGATTTTCCATGACCTACAAATAAAGATTGTAGAACGTCCTTTTTCATTAAATAGTCTTATAGAGATCAAATTCCCTTTTAATCTTAAGATATGTCTAGCATTTTTCAGCTTTCACATATATATATTTGATATCTTGATATGAACATCACCTTTCCTTATTATATCCAACAATTCATCATTAGTAAGATAAATTTTTTTAAAATTACTAGTAACATAGATTTACGTGCAATTTCTATGTTAGTTTAAGTAAAGACACCTCATATACTAGAATCCAAGACTCAATTAGACCATCAACAATTAAAATCAAAGCATTTAAGATATCTTCAATTGTTGCATTCACCAAATCTTCATCATGATTTTTCTTTTTTGGCTACTTTTTGTCTCTATTAAAGTGGTCCTTATAGTTGTAATTTTAGCACATAACACAAAATTTTGATTTACATATTTTCTTAAATTTTAATCTATCCTTATTATCATCATGTTAAATTGTTCTTCCTTTGCCTTAAGTACCTAAGGTAAAATTAAAGCTGGATGATATACCCAATTCTCTCTTGTGAATATCTTTGGTTAGAATTGATCCTAAATTACAGCGAACTATAATTGTTGCAAATTAAATAAACTACTTACTACAATTACAGTGATGTTCCAACTTTTGACAACAAGAATGACAAAATCAAAGTCTTAACCTTTTCATTAAAATTTATATTCACCAAACTTAATTGACTAAAAATCAAATTGAACTCGTTTATATAATTTGAAATAGAGGTACATTATTTCATCTTCAGATTAAATAATTTTCTCATCATATATACCTTGTTGGAAGTACATGTATTATCACTCTTTTTTTAGAGTCATGTCTTACCATTCCTCTTTTGGATCCATGTCTTACCACTCCACCTATGCCTACTCTTAGTAAGTGTAACTTATCTTTCTTTCTTATAAAGGCAATAACTATAGGAAACATACATTATTTGTACTTATCCTTATCCAACCATTAACTCTAATAATAATTATTGGGGAACACAAAAGTCTAAAACTTGGGAGAAATCTAAGTAGGGTATAGATAAGTAACAAACTTATGTGTTTGACACTATATCTTAACCTAAAACCTCGCGACATTGGATTTATGAGTGCTTCCCACTCATATGTTACTTACTTCTCTCTCTCCTTTCCAATGTGTGATTTCCTAACTACACAACCCACATTTGAAATCTTAATAGCCATAACATACCATGCATAACAAACTAGCATAAAAGAAATATGTAAAGATGAGCAAAATTTCTATCATAAATGTAAAAGAAAAAAATTAAAAAAAAGTCTCTGTCAGTTAAAATAACAAAACAAACACCACATATCAAATCAAAGTTTGAATATTATTAGTGGATAATCATAAGTAAAATTGAAAAAAGTAGGTGATATTTATTTGAAGCCTCCAATGCATAAAAGATTCTACACCTAAACTCTTATATTTTTTCGACTCAATATATCTATATCAATTAAATTGACAATTATAAATATATACATATATATACACACCCACTACAAGACATCATTAATTTTTATTTATGAGCAATTAGGCATATAACAACTTTAATGATAGATCTTAGAACTTTATGCTTTTTTACAAAATTAAGAGAAAATGTACCTTAATCCATATAAGTTGTAGAAATTTTGATGTAGAAAATAATAAAGTATGATTTCTCTCTTTTGACCTTTTTATTAATGATGAAAAGAATACAAAACATTATATTTTTCTTTAATGATAATTTGTATTTTGTAATAATATATTGTTAGAGGTAGAAAGAAGATCAAACTCCTTTATTCATAAACCTTAAGAGTTCAATAAAAAAAAACAAAAAAGAAAACCTTCAAGATTTGTCTTTCATTAAGACTTGTTAAGTGTTATGACTTTTGACCCATTAAGAGTTTTAATGAAGAGTTATATTTCTTTACTAACCAATAAGCTTTAATATTCTTATTAAATCACTTATAATTTTATCAAATAAATTAATATTTGATAAAATTATCCTTAAGTATCATATAAGACATCATTTGTCTTATATTCTCCCGCTTAATGCATATAATACCACTTTTATGATTTAATAAGAGAATAATGTGCACAAACTATTATATTTATATCTTCCTTAAATTGGTTAAATGTTATACCATTATTAAGATAAAATATTAATGTAGGTCATGGTGGTTGTCTGTAATTTAATTAGTATAGTCCTTTTCATGTACCATAACATCAACTTTTAACTTAACATGATCTTTAATGAAGATAATGATAATAGCCTAACTTTAATGTGTTTATTATAAAATTGTTCTTGTTAGCATTATTAATTACATATATGAATAAAATAAGAAATATCATAAAAATATATAAGTAAGCTCAGAGTGTCAAATTCATAAACTTTATTGAATCATAATATAAGATTGTTAGTAATGCCCAATAATGCCTATTATTTTAACATGTTTATTAAATGTTTTGGGTTGTAATCCTTTTATTAAAGAATTTGCAATCATAAGATTAATGCTAATGTTATTAATTACCACTATTTGCTTATGAATTTCTCCTTTAATGACAAAGTTTTTTATTGTAATATGATTAGTACTCTTAGAATACTTGTCATTCTTATAGGACAAAACTGATGCAAAGTAGTCATAATAAATTTTTAGCAGCTTGACAACAATGTCAATAGTTCTAAGTCTTAAGATCAAGTTTTGTAACTGTAATGCAACATTCTAATGTTCAATTCTATTAATACTTTGCTACCTATCTAACATTCTAACCAAGTAATAGTTATCTGGTATCATACAAGTTTGCAAATGAATTTATTTCTAATAATCTTTGGTATAAAAATTAATCAACTATACTTTTCTTAATCATAAAATAATCATAATATATAGTAGTTCTCCTTTAAAAAATACTATTATATATAATAAGCAAATGCCATATATTAACTTTAATAGCAAATTAAAATATTAACTTTAATACCATATACATGTCTAATATCTTTAGATAAACAAACATATTTAACTAAAAATATTAATATACCTCAATTAAATTACTAATCTAAAATAACAGTTAACCTTTAAGTAAATCTTGAAGTTTTAATGATCAGTAATATTAATTTATTTAATTATTTTCATTCATAGATATTTCTTTAATATCATGGATAATTGACTATTTATGCATGTTTTTTAACATATCAATTTAACCACTTTGATAACAAATAAACTATAATAAAAATTTGTGCACATTATAAAAAACTTTGGTCACTTTAATGACAATTAAATTATGACAACAATATATGCACATTTTTAAATTCTTGATGGGTTATCACTTCTATCTTAATAAGTAATGTAATTGATTAACAATTAGTAATTCCAATGGCCTTTTACATTTAATCGTAAACAAGGAATTAATTATTCCTTTTGGCCCCCTAACCTTGTTAACAATTCCTTAGCCCACCTCATTCTATATCGTATAAGGCTTCTTCTTATGTCAAAAGTATTAGATATAATGACCTAGAAATCACCCTTATTAATCTCCTTTAAAAGGACTTATGTTTTAATTCAAAGGAACACAACTTATAAGCTTAAGTTTATGACCTTATGCAACTTGTACCAATCATACAAGGAATTTGTAATTCCTTAAGGTTCATTAGCCACCTAACCATAAGGGCATCTTGCATACCCTATTTTCCTTTTATTCTTTTAATAATCACAACCTTCTTTTAATACTAGTGCTAAAAGATCATAGATAGAGCTTAAGGTATGGTAAAAAAAGAATTGAAGGATTAATTTCTACTTTACAATACTTCATGTATTGCAAGAAAAGTCATTAAAGAGATTGAAATATAGTGACATAATATGTAACTATGTTAAAGGGTTTAGCTCTTTGATGCTTGACATTCATAATATGTTAGATGAAGATAAGTTCTTTAATTTTATGTCTAAACTTTAACCTTGTACATAAATTAAGTTAAGAAGGTAGGGCGTGAAGGACTTACCCATCTCAATGGCTACAACTAATTGCTTAGTTGATTTTTAAATCAACAATTTTGATTCTTTTGACCATGGAAAGTAGTCTAAGAACAAGGGTAAAAAGAAGGAGGAGGACTTTTTAGAATACAAGCATGGTGAAGATAACAATGGGAAAGGCAAAGTTGTTGCTCTAAACCAAAGTAAAGACAAATCAAATTCTAGTTATTTTTTGAATTTGTAATGATCCATAAAAGGTAAAGGAATGTCTATAATAGGAGAAATTGATTGCCTTTGTGGCTAAAGAGGATGGAAATAATGTTAGTTCAATTTATAGCAACCCCTTTTAGATTAATCCTATACAACTAATCAATGTAGTGTATACTTAACATACCTCCTAACTTGACTTTATTTATGTAAAAATTAGGCTAGGTAAGCAGAAGCTATTAACATCGATGGATTCTAGTATAACTCATAACTTTATAGCCAAATAGGTGACAAGTTCACTTAGTGTGAATGTGAGCAAGAGTGGTGGCTTGGTGAAGGCAATTAATTTAATAACTTGTAATGTGTTTGGAATGGTAAAAGAAGTTGAGGTAATCTTTGGTTAGTAAATTGGTAAATTTGATTTTTTTAATAATGCCATTAGACAATCATTTGTGTGACTCAATGATCATAAATGAGAATCTGTCATACTTTGTTGCTAGTGAGAAGCATTCTCGTATTGATAAATATGGAAAAACTTGTATAATGTTATCTACTTTATAGGTGTAGTAAGGGCAGAATGAATAATATTTCAAGTATTTGGCAATTTTGAAGGTGTTAAGCCCAAGGCAATGATGATGGTGCCTAATAATGATGTTATAATGACGGGTATGGCAAATCTCCATGTGTTGGCCAAACCACTTTCAAGGAAACATGCCATAGACCATAAGTTGGTTTTATATAATTAAATATGTGGGAGAGAGCAATGAATGTTAGATAGTAAAGGGAGTTGGCTAAATTTGAGTGATGTGAATCAATTTTGCTATAACAATAAGGGTTCCTTTAAGTTTAATTAGGTTACTTCAATGGGTTAGCATATAAGTTCATTGTGAGTGTTGTTTAATTGGACCTAAAATAATGTTAATGAAGTCTAATGGAATGAAAATAAAGGTAGTAGGCATCATAAGATTTCTTCGAGGTATGGTTACAACCTTTAAACTATTGATAATTTGGGTAACATTGCTTATAAGTGACAATAACTAATCTTATGGATCTCTACTACAAGGTGTAAGGCCAGTTCACCTTACTAACGAGGACATTGGCTTTAATGATAAAGGGTGGTTTGTTAGCCTTCTAAGTAACTTAGCATAAAAAAAAAAAGCAAGTATTTGGTAGCACTTTATACCAATTTTTGACATGGAAATTGGTGTGAGTTAGGCATGTTAAAGAAGTGAGGTGAACTTAGAGTTAACATGTATGACAACAAGCTAAGAGAGGCTAGGAATTAAGTCATGACATTAGTGTTAAAAGGGAAAAGAGTTAGGGGTTAGATCATTGATGTTAGGTAGTAACATATGTTGGACAACATGATGATAGCTTAAACATAACATTTTTTCTTTTTACTAGATAGATTTCTTAATACTTGATATGAGGATAGTACATATTTCAAATGAAAGTCAGCTAATGTTAAGGCACGAGTTAACGATATGAGGATTTGTTACAAGTTGGTTAACAAGTGTTTAGGGATTGGCTATGACATCAATAGTTTTTTTATGCGTAAGTTTAAGGTTTAGGTTGATGTTATATAGGTTTAATTATGGATTGACTAGTAATGCAATGATTTGGAGCATGGAATAACATGGACATCAAGCACTATGAAAATAGGGAGAACATGGTTATACTCCTATAAGTGTAGGGCATGTTATTAATGGACAAATTAAGTAGCCAAGCTATAATGGTGTCCAAGGCTATTGGTGGCAATAACCCTTTAAGAACAAGAAAACATGGGTTATTGAAGCATGTGTGCTAACTAAGTCTTGGTAAGATGGCTAACTCTCCTTAAACATAGCAAGATATAAAGAAGTTGAAGGCTAAAAATGCAAGAACACTTGTTGGAAACTAGGAGTGGACAAATTATATCATCTAGATAGGAGAAAATGGGTCAAAAAGTGTTGTTTGAAGTATGCCAATATGGTGCATAAAAATAAGGAAGTGAGGGCATGTTATTAAAGCCAAAGCATACGTGTAACAAAGCCAATTTGACATTGTTATCATCCCATTTTATGGCTTCTCAAGGCTAATGTCACACAAGAATATGCCAAAAGTGCAATGTTATTGGTAATTATAATTACCTATGACACCGACACCAAACAATGTTGGCTTTCTTAAAACTAATGCTTGGGTATATGTAATTACCCAAGCACATAATAATGAGGCCAAATTCACTTATGTTGCTTAGCAGACCCAACCTTGTTTTAAAAAAAATTTTGTTTAACCAAAATCAAATTAGGAAAAATCCTAAATTTGTAATAACATCAAATAAACATATAAATCAATTAAATTGATAACCAATAATAATTAAACATGTAATTAAATTACATTTAACAAGTGAACTTAAACTTTGATATCATTATTAGTAATTGTAGAGGTATTTATTGAATAAGCACTCAAAAAAATGATAATTTAATTTTTTCTTATAATTCCTAAGAGCAAACTAATTATTTGTTAAATATAATTATAACTTAAAATAAAAGACAAATAATTACTAGAGTAATCTTCAATTCATCTTCTCTCTCAAGCCTATTGGTTAGTTGCTGTAAATTATTACCATTCATGCATCTGACCTCTAACAATAATTAATCCACATGAATAAAAGGGAAACAATTTTCACAACTTAACACCTTTTTAGAGGGAAGAGAGAGAGAGAAATAAGAGGCTAGTAACTTTAATATACTAGTCTTGTAAGGTATTTATAGATATTTTGATTCTAAAACCTTTTTTAGATGAATTATGTCAATTTTTAATAAATTTCAGTTTAGTCCCTATATTTTTAAATACAATATATTTGATCTTATAAGTTTCTCAAACATTTTAATTAAGTCCAACTTGATTTTTATTTTATATTTTCTTAATTATTCTTATGTATATGACTCACTAGGATATCGACATATTGACAATGAATACAAATTACAATGTCAAAGGATTAGATAATATACATTTCTTTAATTTATTATTAATTTTTTAATTAATCAACTTATATTCATACATCAAAATTAATATCTACCCATGTATTATGACTATTTAAATGTCAGGGTTGTTAAAATAGTTTGACTAATCCCTTCAATGCACAATTTCCTAATGTAATTCAATTTTTTTTATTGTACTAATATTCTAATTAGACATAAAGTATGAAATTAGTGTTCATTCCATATTATTCAGTTTTATTAGTTCCTAAGTATTTATACAGTTATTAATTCCATGAATGAGATCATAACTCCCTACGAATTATTATTTCACTTTGAACAAAGATTTCTTAAATCAATACTTGCTGGGAACAAATGGAACATTTGTTTGTGATCACTTCACAGTGACAAATCCTTTTTTGATTACTCAGTTATCTTTATATAATTCATAATATTTCTAACTTTATTCCCACAAGTGATCATTGATTAGGATAACTTAAAGGTGAAATCAAAACATACTAATTTCTATATGAGATATGTTGGTGATCTCAAATTTAAGAATTACTTATATGATTGTTATATAAGAAATTCCTCACACACACACAATTAATGTTTCATTTGAGAATTATCATAATAGGTTAATGCAATAAACTTATTCAACTAACAAGTATCCACACGAAATATCTTTATACTTCAGTTTATGAGATTGATTGTTTCTTCATAAGAAAGAAATACAACACATATCAATCTTACATCTTTATAAATAATAGTTTTAATGGTGTGTCAATAAAAAATATTTAAGATAATAAATATCTCATAAATATAATCACATTATTTGTAAAGTATATTTATTTCATGAATTTTATTTTTAAAGTTTATTAATAACTACATTGTTATATAAATAATATTAAAATTTAAAAATGTCTTTAATTGATATATACTATATGTATGAATTATCAAATATGTATTTATAATAATAACTAACACATTGATTATTAAAACATACGCTGTTAAAGTTAAGATAATTCCAATCTTTATACATCCTTATCAATGGAAATCCTCCACTTTTTAAGGATTAATGATTCTTTAGTAGTTTTTAAAATTTTTTGCTCTTTTATCTTTGGCTTGATTTCTTTTTTATTTTCTTGCTATTATTTGGGTAATTACCTTGTTCTTGTTTAACTTTTTATAAAAAATTTCACTTCACTATTAACCATCTATCAACTATGAGTTGACATTTTCTTTAATGGAAAAGAAGCTCTATTTCATAAAAGAGCTTGTTCGAATTGAAACTCAAGTTTAAAGTTTCAAAATTTCAATTTAAACAAAATGAGACCATTACACTTGTGAACACTTATTTAAAAAAAATTGTTTATAGACTCGTAAAAATAGTCATTCACAGTGTTATGCTTAGTTCCTTCGGATGATATCTCATATTTTAAGAATTTAAATCTTTATTTTCAAAATTTTGAATTTTAATATTAAGAAGAAATATAAATTTATAAGAATAGAGAGAATTAAGCACATTGTATAATTCATGATTCAAAAAAATATGTTCAATCAATTAGTTCATAAAATTTATATCATATAATTATACTTTGTTTGTCATTTTAATTTTATTTGTAACAATAAATTTTATAATTTTAATTATTTTTATTAGCATTATAAAGTTAAATGAATTATATATAAAGAAATAAAATTTCAATTCTTTAAAATTAAATTAGCAAACGAACCTTAATTGAATAAGATTAAATTTGATCTAGCTCACTAAATTAAGAAGAGTAATATTAAATTCTATTTTAGAGCTTCTTTAATTAAAAAAGTTAAATTTGAATATGACAAATTATGCTCGAATCAAATAGTTTTTAGACAAATATAAATACCCATTTTTTCGCAATGTGTCTCTTCAACATATGGAAATCAAAGCTTTAAAATTGGATTGAACATTGAAGTTTTCTCTTGGTCTACAAGACAAAGAAAAGAATAAAGAAAAAATAATAATTATTATCCTAAATGATCTACATATTATGCTACTAGAGAAATCTTCCTTGTTTCTTTTTGGGTAGAAACAAATCCTTCACCTTAACTTTTCTGCAAAATTGATCTACTTTTTAGTACTATAATATAGTTTAGTCACAAAATTGCATGTGGGATTCCAGCCTAAATCTTATAAAATGAAAAAGAAGGTTGATCAATCTATTACGATATTACTAAACTAAATTGCCACCAATTAAAATATTTGATACCTTCTATACAATGAAGAAAAAGAAAGGATTGACACCCTTATTGCAAAAAGGGAAACGAGATACACTAATCTCTAAAGAGCCTTTATTCACTTATTTCTGTCCATATTTGATATTTTATTCTTTTGTTTATTCATTTATTTTGATAAATCTACTCCTCTCCGTGATTTTCCGCTATATTTTGGTTTTTTTTTGTCTCTTTTAATTACTTCAACTTTAATATTTCAACAAGACCTTGTTCCCGCTAGTTGAGTATTCGGTAAGAACACATATATTTGCCTTTCATACGGAGGAGACCATAGACAAGCGTATAAGGTTGGATGTAAACAAGTCACCATCCGCCGCAATGTGCGATTTTTGAGTTTTTGAATTTAGTGAAAACAGCACAACCATATAAATTAATATTTAATTATTGGATAAATAACATATGAACAATTTACCTCCACAAAAAAAATAAAAAAATCAACTCATGAGTTTGGTTGTTGATTTACACAATTCAATGTGAAGCCTCCTCATTAGTGTTGTTATTGCAACATTTGGTATTTGTCTTAAGACTTTCTTACTAAAGCTATTATTTATATCCATCGCGATAAGCCACTAACTAACTATCGTTTAGGAACAATAATTCAAGCGATGACCCACAAACAATGCATTCACGTTGAGCTCCTAATATCTACATATAGTGTTTTACTATATGCATAGATTTATTCATCAACAATAAAAATACAAAGAATCTTGGCGAAAGAGCCATATGACATGGACAAATTATGCCATTGTCACTTGGCCACTATGGAGGGTAATTGATTTAAATCAACAAAATATACTCAAAATCAATTCCCACAATAAAATTACAATTCCATAGTAATATATGCATTTGCAATCAGTTTTATCCATGGTATTGTTATTGAATTCATGTTTTGTGTAGGAAAAGGATTGTTAGCAACCATTAAGTTAGAATGATTTTATATATATTATACAAATAGATAGAATGTTGCACTATACCAAAAGCTTCATGTTTTAAAAAAATTTTATGCCAAAGCTAAAAGAAAAAAAGTGAATTAATTGCAGATTCAATAGCCATTGATTGTTGAAGAGCAAGCAATAAATAGGGCCAATTGAAATTATGTCTTTTCTCCTTCTTAATAATTATGGATTGTTGCAATGTTTGCTTTTATTTATGTATTTATTTTAATGAAGAAAAGAAAACATAAGACTCTTGAAACTCTATATTAGTGTAAAGACTCTTGAAATTACATCATGTTCCACTATTTTCTTCCCTTCCACAATTATGCTTTTACTGTTTTCAATAAGAAAAGGAACCCCTCAAATTTTCTGAGAAATGAGAGTCATGCTCATTGTATAAGTGATTTGGAAGATAAATGAATTATGCTCAAATTGATTTTTTATTAGAATCATTAATTATTGTTATTTATAAATAAAATAATAATATTTAACTATACTGATATTGTCTGTTATTATTAATTATTAAAATTATTAATTAAAATTTTCATTTATTACGAAAGAAAAAATAGATATTTAAAATATTACTATTAAAAATTTCTAAATGAAATATCATATATCAAATCTAAAAAGTAGCTTAAATTTACTTTTTGTATCAAATACTTTTCCATAGGTCCATTAATATTTTTAAAAAAATTTATCAAACATCTAATATCCTACTTTTCTAAACTAAATGGTAACAGCGAACAAACAACTTCCTAGCAAGATGATGCAATCGATAATTTGTGACAAGTACAAAAATCCCAATATACTCGTCGCCAAGAAACATAAGTTTGGATTTTGAATCTTCTTATCCTATTTGGCCATTTAGTTTACCATTTTCATATTCTTTTTTTTTTCTTTGTTTCTATTTACAAAAAAAATAAATAATAATAATAATAATAATAATAATAATAATAATAATAAGGAAAAAAAAAAGGGTATTAGTCCATTCAAATTTTTTACGGTTCAGCCTTAAAACTTTTCAAGTGAGTATTAAATTTTGTTTAAATGGAGTAGTTAAGTGCATTTCAAATTGACTAATCAACATGGTAATAGATGAGGCACTGCATGACATCTAGATTTGTTGATGCAATATATATATATATATATAGATAATGTAGGAAAGTAATAAGTTTTTTTTTCTTTTTTTAAATTATCGTGAATGAAATGGACGAAAATGATTGTTTGATTTGCATGTCAAGCTAGGTGCCAAAGACTTCCTGTCATCTAGGATCCAAAAAGGTCCAAAGAAATCAAGTGGGTTTGAACCATTGAGTTGTTCCATGATGAACAAGAATATCAAGATCGATCCAGGCAACGAGATGACTCATGCTGTGGCAAAAGCTTCGCTGATTACACATGGCGAAATGGACTGGCGTAGAGCCAATTGTGGCCATGTCTATGGTTCAAGTCAACCCTGTACAACCGGTTGACTAGACTACAGGGCATTTGGGCAGACTGAATATTTGACTTTTTCTTCTTTTAAAACTTTCCATTTAAATTTGCTCATTATTGGCTTGTATAATTGCATCTTTGGCTTGTCATTATTTTGGCTAAGAGAGTCTATACAAAAATAGATGTAACATATTATAATAAGTCAATTCCTTTTGATTTTAACTTTAATTTTTATTATTCTTTTCTTTTTAATATTACTGATTAAGTATTTGTGTATTCACTTTCTTCTTAATATTTTCTTTTCTCATTTTTCATTTTTTTAATTTCAATTTTCATTTTACTTAGCTTAATAGCTTGGATTTTCTTATTTGGATTATTAGACAATTATGTTACCTGTGACCTTTGTGAATCTTAGCAATCCTACCCTCACCAATTTGTTAATTAAGAATTTATATAGTCTAGATTATTATGTTAATGGACATTTATACAATAATATTGGTTTTGAAAAGAAATTATTACTCTCTAAGTAATTTGTAATTAGAAATTATAAAAATATTTATGAAATAAATATATAGTGAGAGTCAATATTTTAACATTTGAATCTAAATATATATATATAATTACAAAACTATCATAAAAAAACATAATTGTTGTAGAAATATTTTTAATTATTCTTCTTTTAACCTTTCTATTGAATTGTCCTAAATTAGTACTATTCAAAATCTTAAATCTAATAGAAATATGATAATTTAAATAATTTTTTAAAATTTTTTAGGAAGAGAGGAGTGAAAAGTTAATATTATAGTTCTAAACTCAATCTTTCTTAGCCAATCAAATAGTTTGATATTTATAGGAATTTTGACGCATGGACTTTAACGGGAAGACATATATCAATTTTTTTTATAAATTGCACATTAGTTTATATATTTTTAAATATTTCATATTTGACCTAAAAATGTTTCTCAAACTCTCTGACAATGACCAATCTGATTTTTATTTTATATTTTTTATAATTGTCCTTATATATATAAAACCCATTAGGATTGAAATATGTTAAGAACAAATATGAATTGAAATTTTGAATGATCAAATAAATTAAATTTTTTAAACTTATCATTAATTCAATAATTAATTAATTTACATTTATAAGTTGTATTAATACCTATTCAAATGTCCTAACCACCCAAATGTTAAAATTTAAAAAAAAAAAAGATTTTGTATATCCCTTTAATGCATTGTCTCACATTATAATTCAATCATTTAATCAGTTTAATTTTCTAATAAAATTTATAGTATGAAATTAATATATACTTTATTTTATCCAATTATACTTGTTCTCAAACAAATATAGTTTATTAATTCCATTAGGGAGAACATAATTTCTTATAAATTTTCACCTTAATTAAGAAATTTCTTAAATTAATATCTATTGATATCAATGGAGTATTCTCCCATGATTACTTGAGAATGATATATCTTTTCTTAATCATTTAATTGTCTTTATATAATTAATATTATATTCAATGCAAATTTCCACGAGTGATCATTAATTGGAATAACCTACATGTTAGGTCAAAATATAATAATTCCTTATTAATGTCTAAGTATCACTTATATAATCATTATCTAAGTAATTTCACAAATATATAAATAATCTTCTATTCAAAAATTCTCATATTAGGTCAATTAAGTAAATTTGTTAATAAACAAGTATCCATATATTTACTTAAGTATCTTCGTACTTTAGTTTACGAGATTAATTATTTTCTTTATAAGAAAGGAATAGAAAATATGAGTCTTATGACTTTATCAATTTTCAATCCTAATAGTGTATCAACTGAAAATATTTAAGGAAAATATTTTGATATGATAAGTATTTCATAATTATAATTAAATTATAATTATCTTTACAAAATATATTTATTATGTAAGCTTTATCTTTAAAGTTGATTAATAATATTATTATGTATATAAACAATACTAAAAATGAATGATGTATTTATTAATCAAATTATATGCATCAAATATTTAATATAAATAACAAACAATACATTAACTATTATAACATACACTATCCATATTGTCCATCAAGACTTGTACAATGTAAATTATTATTATTATTTACAAAAACATTAGATAAAAGAAAATTAATGTTTAAGTGTAAGCACTTATGTTTTTAACTTTTTAACTTTAAGTACATGCATTCAACATAAGCTTTGTGACGGGTTATTGGGGCAATTCAGACCTTTATTTTTATGAAATAAAGGGCTAAGCCCAATTAGTTAGCTATAACACATGGTAAATTAACACCAACCATATAATTTATCATTAGTATAACTTATGGTGGCAGATTGTAAAGAACTTGCACTACCAATGCAAAAGAAGTCAAACAATCTATTAGTCAATTGCCTTCCTTATGCATAAGCTAGATTTTGACATCATAATATCTTATCAATAAATCCTTGCACCCATTAATCAAATTATACTATGGGTATGTTTCTAATGGCTTTCTCATAATAAAGCTTAAAGTTGTTTCAAAATCTACTTTTAGGACCCTTTTATGCAATGCTTCCTATGTAAAATGTAATATTTGAAAAATATTTCATAGTCATTATAGGATAGTTCATATGGTATAATTCATCTTATGAACACATATTGCTTAAACAGTTACTCCTTACCCTTTTCTTATGATTCCCATGATTCCATATACCCTTTCATCAGATGCAAATTAACAATATAGAATGACATAACCCAACTTTTCCTTTAATTACAATTTCATTCTATCAAACTACTATTGCAAAAGTTACTCTTTATTTCTTATTCATACTCCAAATTGAAACTTACCTTGAGATTCTCAACAAGCCATATGTTTTTTAATAGTTGAAAAAAATTCACACAGTTAATTGACAATACCAAATGCTTCTGAATAATAATAGCAACACGACAATCTCTTAAAAGGTGAACTGTGGTTTCCACATACACTTCATAGGGAGGGGAAACTTACTCTAGCTTAATCCTTTATAAGGTTCATTTAGATTGATTCATAATATGTCATAACTTATCAACTATTGAAAGTATCGTGTACATTCTAACACTAAAAGTTTCCAAATCATACTAAAATCATCAATCCAAATTGATTAGTTTCTTTTTATGAGTGGTTTATATGTTTATTTCATTGAAAATTATTTATCTATAAAGAACACCTAACTCTTATGATTAACAGTTTCATCAATTTCAAAAGCCTTAAATGTGGCCATTTTACCAAGCATCCATAAAGGAAGCCTTTTATCTAATTTTTTTTACTCCTAGCTTATTATGGCTTGCAATAATAAGCCACTAGTTTTTTTTTTTTTACATAATTTATCAACTGTAGCACATGTTCCTATAAAATTTCAAGTAAGAGCCACTTATCTTGCCAAAAAAAGGTACTTTGCCCATTTTCCACTTGTAACTCCATATCTAATTTAAGACAATACTTGGTTTAATTAATTCATCTTTATGTATGGGAAGTGAGTCTTTTATGTTCAAAAGACACAATTTTCTTCTCAGTCCTACAATACTTATAATGTAAGATAAAAGCTTACAAAATTTATAATTCATTCATGAGGCACTATCCAAGTTTGGCCATAATAGCTTAATTGGTATTATGTGTATAACGCACTATAAGTCCTCCATCTTTAACCTTACAAATTGTTTTATATTTCAACAAATGAATTTTCTTGGCTTTATTTGTATCGTCTCACAAGAACTCCCTTTGATACTTATTAATCTATGAAAATACTCTTATATAAAGCAAAGTAGTTTGCATTACATATATAAGGATTACCTCATTAATTGATATGAGAACCATTAGGCTATCAATCAATAATAATTGTCATACTTTGCATTCCACTAAACTTAATTAAACCTTATTCAAGGTCTTTTTATAAGTTGCATTAAGCTTTTTAACTTACTCTATGAGCTATTGATTAAGAAACATTTTCGGATAGAAAAAGCCATAAAGTAATAAAGTTTACACTATGTGTAAAGCTATTGTAAAAGGTAGCTAAACAATTCTTAATTACACTAATTTGTGCCAAACTAGCCTCTTTATCATCTATGAGAAAAAAAAAACAAAAAAGAAAAGAAAGAAAGGGAAAGGGTATGATCTTGTTGGGATAAAGTGTTACGTCTTCACTTTTTATTTTATACTAACTACTCAATAAGGCATGATAAGTACTGCATGCATAATAAAAGAAAATGTATATAGACAAAGGGTCTTCTTAGCAAAGTCCTAAAAAAGGTTAAAACTCTTTGGAGGTTACATCATTCTAAAGGACCTATATTTATGAAAACGTAATACATTCCACGATGTGCTTTATGAAATAATTTAGAATGCCACCATTATAGTGCTTTAGATAAACTCTCAATTTATTCTATGGTAGAACATTTTTAGGTCAAACTTCAACACCATTCCACCATTTTTTTTTCTTATATATCCCTTTAATGTGTGAATAACTTTCTAAAGAATGACTAGATTATCTGTAATTTGATTATATAAGTGTTACCCACTTTAGGAGAAAAGGCTATAACCAAGTAATAATAATTTTTATAATGATGATATAATAAACATCACACAATCTAATGGGCCTCAAATTAACAGGCCTATGTGGAACCTTAATCTTAGAACTAAAGAAATCAAAGTGCCATTCATTTCATACAATAATTATTCATTTTTAAATACTATGATAACAAACTTATTTAAAGAGCTCCTTTTAATATCTTACAATTTATGATAGAAGATAACATCATAACTATTAGGTCCAAAGGCTTTATGAGGGCTCATATTATATATCATATGCTTAATGTCCTATAGTGTATGTTCCTTTGTCAATTGACCATTAATTTCATCAAAAGGTGCAAAAATTCCTTTGGGCATAAAATCAGAAATTACCCACATTTTCTCCTTATACACATTTTTGAAAAAAAAAAAGTCTTATATTTTAGTATAAGTTTCATTCCATAACCAATTCCCCTCGTCATCTTTAAGGGGCATAATTTTATTTCACTTACACTTAATCAAAGTGGAGGAATAAAAATATTTTATATTGTTATGGCCTTTTAAAAATCCACTCAGTTTGAAATTTTTAAAGTCAGAATAATTCTTTTTACTTGGGCACCTTTTCCAACTGTTTTATTAACATGTGCTCTAGTTTAAGTAATCCTACATTAAAACTATCTACTAACCTTATTTAGCACTAATAAAGATATGCCAAAAGCCTTCGTTTACAAAAAGATGTGTTACAAATACCATTTTGTTTCCTCATTATTAAGAAGCATAGTGACCTAACTAAGTACTTATGGGAAGCTTTTATAAGAATTCCATGTTTTGTACATTACTCTATATAGCCTTGAATGAAGAAGTTAGGCAATTTAGAATCTAAAGGGACTTAAGATGCAAGAGGCCTTGGAAAGACTTGAAAATTAAGCTAAAATGAATGCCAAAGAGATGTATGATTAATGCTTCTAGCTAATTATGTTGCCATTACACGTTATAAAGGACATTGTCCAATTGATAAGAAACATGAACATATCTAAATAGTCTTTAGATCCACGTAAACTTAGGTCCCACAAGGCCTAAGTCCATAAGTGTTAGCTTATTAATCCAATTAGTGAAAGGCACTCATCTCCTTATGTGAGGAACAACTCTCTCATGTATTTCCTCCTAGTTGTTAATCACATTAAAATTTTTAACTAATAGTCATGGATCAACTGTGATAAATTATTAAAAAGTAACTTTCTTGCTTCCATTTTGGACTTACATAAACAACCATGAATACTCATGATGACTTTCCTATTGGTTGAAACTTAGCATGCAGAAATTACTAGTCCTTATAAGGAGATTTAGCTACAAATATTCTTACCTCTATAATACCTAGATATCACCACTTAAACCCTATGCCTCAACTTTATCCATACCCAAAAGGTCAGTACCTTTGCAAACCTTATTAACCTTTCCAATACTAATTCAAAGTTTAAGCAACATAACGATATTAGGTTTATGTGAACATATAAACAACTTTAGTGTTCTTAAAAAAATGTCATTGGCTATCTTATAACAAATTCACACTAATAGATTTATAAAAAGAATACATAAGTTGAAATAAACCAAAGGATACAAGAGTGACTTCACTAAGTCAAATAACCATAAGTGTAAAATTCTTATCATAAAACTCATTAATAACTTGTGTTTCCTTAATAATCTAAAACAAATCTAAGATCTCTTCTATAATTTTTATTTACATTCCAAGATTTGTGTTTTAGGGCTCTAATGGATCACCCTCTACTATATTTATGGTAAAGATGAAGTTTTGCCTAACTCATTAAATTAAGCCACACCTTACCCTCAAGCCCTTACTTTATAAAGTTACTAATTAACATGTTGGGCTCATCTATAGCCTTTCTACCCTTACACAATACAATAGTAAAAATTGGTTTTAGATTTAGTATAATACCTTGACTTATAACTCTTACACTACTTCAATCCTTAAGACATCTGTTCCTTTTATCGAATGGCTAATATAATAAGACTTTTGGTCTCTTACTTCCTATAGGCCTACTTTTCATAACTAAGTTCAAACTAGGTTATTTAGCCAAATCGCTTGTTATCTTTCTAGCTTTATTAATATTTGTCACTCATATGGCTCTAGTCAAAATCATCTCATAAGTTAAACCAACATTAATACCCTATTTACCAATAATTTCCTTATTAACCTATAAAAATTTCTTATTCTAATAACTTAAAGTCATAAACCATGATCCTTATTTTCCAACCTAGCCATTTATCGATTCTCCTAGATTCCTAGTTGGATTCTTGAGGGTAAAGCTCCTGTATGAATTATGTTTCTTCTTTGTACTTCTTTTTGCTTGCAGTTAAGGGCCATAAACAACTTCATGACCTAATCATGGTTCAAATTTTTCACTAGTAACTTATCTTCATTAATTCCATGACATAGATAACAATTCTTTGTTGAATGACCTAAACGACCACATTTAAAGCAAAATGAATGTATTCCTTCATACCCTAATAGGTATAGCAACCCACGACATCTACAATTGATAATAATGGTTATGTAAGACTAACCTCAACATGAACCCTTGGAAGTTGACTCTAGATCCTTCCTTTATTGTAATATCCACCTTGACAATTTTTCTTAGAAGATTTTCTGTACACCAAAATACCATGGTTTTGTAATACCTAATAAGCTTATGTAAGATACAAACTTAAACTACCATTTTCTTAATGTTAGTAATGTCTAAGTGAAGTTAGAGGACAATTTACGTATTGTGAGAAATTGCCCTACTATAATTTATGGTCCATTATGTAACATGAAATTATAGTTATCTCTATACTTAAACTTGGCTAAAAAGAACTTACTTTCCAAATTGATTATCATAAGCTTGAAGCACCATATATGGTTTAATTAATGAAGCAGATACATATATACCAACTTTTTCTCTGAAGGTTTTATGATCAATGTCTTTTTCTATTACTTTTAAAGTTCTCTTTTCTTAGTGGTTGAGATTGAGATGTTCTGGCAATCTAACATCCTTAGGTCATTTTTATCATTTGAAATCAAAATTTTATCCTTTTGCCCAATGAAAGCTTCTGTCTCATCCAGCCTAATTTAAAAACATATCTCAATTTGAAATCTTTCATTTTCTACCTTTCAGGCAATTTTCCATCAATGATTTACTAGTAAGGTGCCACTCATTACCTTTACCTTCTCATTATTATATTCCAACAAATCAATCAATTTTCTTAATAGATAGTTGAAATGCTTAATAAATAGTTGAAATATGCCATTTATCTTTATTTTTCTCTTTAACTTGTTTTTCCTAACTGCTTTATCATTTCCTATGATTTTGTATTTGGTAATTAACTATTTCTCCACAAACATGTAGGCTTGACTGATAGACTCCTAATTAGGGGTGTTTAAAAAATTGAAAATTTTGGTTAATTGACAAAAATTAATCAAATCAAATTGAAATTTTGGTTATTCAAACTGAATTTTGTAATTAGTTAATGAAATCGATGTAAATTAATTTTTTGGATTTAGTTATAATTTTTAGTTTTAAAAAGATGTGCTTAATTGAAATTCTATTTTTATATATTTTTTATTGCAATAGTATTAAAAAAATATTACAAATAAAATTATTAACAACAAATAAATATTAATAAAATATTATTATATTTAAAATAATTACTTATTTATCTTTATATAATGATAATTATAAATTTCTTTTTAACAAGTAAATCAAAAACATTTTTTATATTTAAATCAACTTTTTCAAAAAAAAAAATCAATTAATAAAGTAGTTAACCAAAATTTTGAGTTGATTTCAATTTTCGATTTAGTATAACTAAATTTTTAGTTTTGATTTTTAGTTTTGATAATTCAATTTAATTAATTAAATCATAAACACCTCTGTTCACAATTGAGACACTTAAAGAAGTAAGGAACCTATCAAATAGGCCTAACAAATAAGTCCATCTAATGAACATGTAGAAACCTAAACATAAACCAAAGTCTAGAAGAGAAACCTGAATAAAATACAAGGTAGACAAGAATAAGATTAAAAATTTGCTTTTCATTGACAAATAGTAGGCCATAAGGATCCTATTGCCTAATGATTTGTATGTTGTTTGAATTGTAAAATCCATAGGTGACCAGAATAAGTTAAAGATTATTTATATTCACTTAGACCTGTTTAGCATCTCCTTAATCACAGCCACCCGTCACTCTCTTACCCTTTGTTTTCGGATAACAAACCGGGGAGAGAGAGAAATGAGAGAATTGAAAAGTGAAAGGAATAAAAATTTCTTGTTCTTTCTATGCTTTGGAAATGATAGTATGAGAAACAAAAAGAAAGAATTTTATGTTTTAAAAAAAAAATAGAAGGGTTGAGGGGAAAAAAATATATTACAATTTCAATTATTTTCTTATACTAAAATTGATTAGGTGAAAACAAAAAACAAAAACAAGTTGATATGGAAGAATTAATCATTTTATGAATCAATTTGGAGAATTCAATAATTTTTTTTTTTCTTAAAACTGGGAGGAATGGAATTGGTGAATAAGAGAAAAAAATTTTTGAAATTTTTGTTTTCACTATTATGCAGTTTTTTTTTTTTTTTTTCAGAAATCTTCTGAACGAGATCATGATCTCTTTTCCCTTTTCTTTTCTTTTTTTTTTTTCTCTCTCTCTCTCTCTCTCCTCTCCTTTTTCTACTCTTCCAAGCACAACGGTGGGTGAGACAGCGAATAAAGGAATTGGATGCCCCACATCACGTAAAAGAAAATTATAGAAATTGTAGGAACCGGTGGAACGACGAGACCTTGTCCGAACAAAATGTCCTGGGCACGTGCGCGTGTGTGCACACCCACAGACAAATACACACAAAAGCGAATGATGCAACAACGGATGTAATTGAAGCCTCAATGGATGAACAAACGAAATCTCTATCAGGGGCAATACGAAGTCCTTGGTTTCTAGAAAACACCCCGATTGGATTTTAAAAAATGCAGAGTGGTATTGCAGGACAAGAAAGTTGAACAACAATGGTGGTCTTCTGCAGGAACCAACGCCAACCGCAGATGATGCTGTTGGGGTCAAACAGTTCTGGAAGGTCAAGCCAAACTGATTCAGATCGAGAGGGATGATCAATCCAGGATCTTTCGTCCCAGCTTTAACATCTTCTGATCTAACCACCTCTCTCACCCCCACCCCCCCCCACGTATAGTCAACGTAATTTATTCCTACGCCAGCACGAGTTTTCGACTTTTGTTCCTTAATTTGATGACCAAGTTACGTGTTCGTTTCATTCTTTGTGGCCTCTAAGGAGACGCTGGCCATTTCAATCCTTTTCCTCTTTGAGGAACGTGGGTCAATTTGGAAGATTTTTTTTTTTTTGTTCCCTTTTAAAGAAAATAAAAAAGAGAATTCATAAGTAATTCTTCCTTTTTCCCTTAATTTATATTTATATTCTAAAGCAAAAAAAAAAATTACATCTATGTGTCTTTTAATTAAAAGGGTCAAGTCCCTATGCATTCTTATTCTTGCTGCCATGAATGAATCGTATTTCACCCTATAAAAAAAAAAAGTAAATTTAGTATGCGAGAATGAATACGTATTATAAAAGAAACAACAGGATCGTGCAATTTGCGATTTATAGTGCTCTATTTTTTACTAATTGAAAAAAATGTAAATATTCTTTTTTTTTAAATAAAAAATTGTGTATATATTACATTTTGTTCACAATAAACAATCTCGTAAATTTTCCACAAAAAGAAAATGATGTGAACGTAACATTCCTAGAGAAAATAGATATTGACCGAAATTTAGCAAGCCAGCAATAACGACAATTTTCTTTTTCACTTTCAAAGGAAGCCCGGACGAAGGGAGGGAAGGGGTGCTAATCATTGTCAAATGCACCTAAAACAAGTTTCAATTTACAGTGTTTTCCAAGCAAGTTCTTGTTGTGAAGATGTTCAAATTGGGTCTCACTTTCAGTCTTTCTAGATGGAGGGTATGGGTCCTTTTTCTTTCTCTCTCTCTCTCTCTCTCTATTTTTTCTATTTTTTTTGCCCTTGGGGTCGCTGCTGTGGTGTGTACGCAATCTTTTTGGGCTCCATGGGAGAACGTGGCTAGGGTCAATGTATAGGTAGACTTTAAATATGTTCAATATATTTTATGGGTTTTAACGAAAAGGCCTCATCTCGCACGTTTTAGTGGCTCCATTATTCTCGAAGCAAATGATAGCAATGAGTGGCGAGTTGATGGGGTGCTGTAATCTTGGACCACAACCCCATTCTCTCTCTCTCTCTCTCTCTATCTCTTTCCCTTACTTCAATCTAGAAAGGGGCTGCAAATTGTTTGTTATGTTCATTCTTTTTTTTTTAAAGTACAACAAATGATTAATTGGGTTTTAACCTGATTGTCTTAAGTTAAAAAAAAAAAAGTCAAATTAAAAAATCTTTCAATATAGTATCAATCGTGAGCATAGCGCTTAGATCAAAGAAAACAATTAAGTATCCTGATTTATTTATAATTTTTTATTAATTATTTAATTTTTATTAATTATTCAATTTTATAATTACAATTTACATTATATTTTGTATTAATAATATAATTTTAATTTATATTAAAAAAATATTATATTACATAATTTATATGACAAAAAAAAATATATAATTTTATTAATAAAATATAATTTTTTTATTAATAATTATCACTTTATTTTATCTTATTATCCCATTTCATTTATGGTCCCACACAAAGAAAAAGGCAAAGTCTGGTTCTTAGTCATATAAAACATCTCCGACTCAACTCCACTGTGCCAAAAAATAAAAAAGAAAAGCAATAAACTTCCAAAGTCGAGTTTTTCCAGGCCACAGGAGTCTGCGCTCGTGGCCATTATCAACCTGAGTTTATCCTCTTGGTAGGATGAACCCAAAGTCACCATCAGAGCCTCTTAATCCTAAACTTGAATCCTGGATGTAAACAATTCATTGTACCCCACAAACTGTGCACTGCAACACCAACAGCTTTATGTTTACATATTATTTTTTATTATTAATTTTATTGTTGAAAAATATTTTTTAATTTTAATTATTACGAAACAAAATCAAAATGAAAAATTTAAAAATTTTAATATAACTTAATAATAATTATTATTATAAATAAAAATATTAAAATAAATTTAATTACTTTTTCATAAGATAAAATAAATTTTTAGTACTAAATAACTTAAAAAGAAAACTTATTGTGAAAGTGATAAAATTGATTTATAATTTACAATCAATTAGTAACTAATAAAAATAATAATAGAGTTAGTTAATAACTAATAAAATTAACAATTAATTCTTTTCTTTTTCTAATTTATATTCTCTCTTTTTCACCGATCATGATATTCGTAAAAAAAATAATTTTTATTTATTTTAAATAAAATGATTATTTTTTATTAATTTAATAATTTTTTTATTCATCATGTATTTTTAATTTATTAAACACAAAAGAAATTTTATAAAAAATATTTTATTAAAAACAAACTCATTCCTAGACTGCAATGTATGGTCACAGTGATGTCACGTGGTCTGCGTCAAGAAATCGTGTTTTTGTAATATTACTATTAATGGAATTATTACAACTACCGAATTTAAGGACCAAAATTACAGTTTTCTTTTGTTTTTGTTTTTGTTTTTTTTTTTTTTTTGGCGAAAGTACCCTTTGATCTCAGATTGCGGGTCATCCAAGCAGCTTTGTTTATCGCAGACAGAAGCTTCCATGTCGATCGAGTTTCCCACAAGCTTCCACATGCAACTTCAGGCTCTATCATTTTCTTCCCTAATCTCACCACCTTCCAAGAAGCCACCTTTTCACATCCAGCTTCCCCACCTTTATATAAACCTTCCCAGGTCATGAGAATTCAATAGCTACCAAACCAATCTTTTAGCTAGCTGATTCTATATTGTGATTTTTATGGATGCTCTTGGTGTGAACATGAAGAGCCGCGGCAGGAGGAATGGGAAGAGAAACAGCAAGAAGGCAATCAAAGTTGTGTACATATCCAGCCCCATGAAGGTCCAGACCACTGCCTCACAGTTCAGAGCTCTTGTGCAACAACTCACCGGAAAAGACTCTGACACGGCGGAGAGATTCATGGACGTTGATTATGGCACAGAATGTCACAGTGAAGTGATTGATCGTAGTCATCGCGGAGTTAGTGTTGTAGGTGATGATGATCATCACCATCATGACCACCATGCGTCTATGGACCATTTGATGGGGTCCAATCAAGAGCCATCGACAAGCTCGGATTCCATTTTTGAGCCGTTTGATGAATTAATTTTCCCTCCTATGGAAGGGGGTTTCATGAGCATGCTTCAATCAAATTTCTTTCATGAATCTTCCCAGTTAGATCTGCTTAAAGTTTAACTTGGTTATGGAGATTTCCCTTGGTCCGACTTGAGCTCTTATTTTGGTGCTTATATATATTTATGTCTATGTAAATTCTTCAATAGCATAGATAAATGAAGGTTCGATACCATTCTGCCAATTTAGGCATGAGGATTGTTTTTGGCTCTCTCTCTCTCTCTCTCTCTCTGCCTGTAGGGACACGGGAGTTGTATTCTGTTCGAATTGGCTTGATTAAAAGGCAAAGGGAGAAAAGGTCCTGTGCAGCAACAGGGCTAATGTGCTTGTCACTGATTGCTTTTGATTCACATGGTATCACTTCTCAATCTTGAATCAATTGGTGATTATCAGGAATCCAGGATTGCAATTTTCTCATACATTTATCTATCATTTAATTTCATTGGTTTATTCATTTCTGAAATTCTGTATCGTAATCGGTATTCGTTAAGTACTTCCACGCTTCTCTAACATATGTCCAAAGATAAGTTACCCTTTTCTCAGTCTACTGTTTCTGCTCTTCAAGTTGCATCAATGCATTGGAGTGCCAGCAAAATGTGAAACAGAAGCCCCTGAAATGGTTAAAAACGAAAGTTAACTGAAACTTGAAAGACGTGGAAACAGCTTGCACTTCATAATCTTAGTTACTCGAAACCAATAAACCAACTTGCAGAAGTGGCAGCATTTGATTGATGGAGAAAGCTGAGGCAAGTGGGGTTTTTTATCTCAATGTTTTGTCTTACTTGCCATTTACTTGATTTAGTCTTGAGATTTTGGAAGATCTTATATGGCCAACTCAAGTAGAATAAAAATGAAAGCTGGACAACTTGCCAACATTGATTGATTTCAACATGGTACATTATACACATGCCTCGTATAGAATAGTAGGACTGAATGCATACACAACAAAATCATTATGCGTCAACTGCTTGGATGAGCTTAATCGTGAAATTCATGTGGTGGGTTAAGATGCTTGCATAGCAATTGCAAAGAGTCTGTTAGTACTTTAAACAAGGGACTTACAAACTTTAACTTGAGTTCCAGAAAGAAAGTGAGGCGAGAAGACCTAGAAACTGAGATTGAGCAGAGGACAATTTAACCAATGTTCCATTATAATCCAGCTTCAATATGCATCAAATGCTGGAAAAATACATCATTGCAAAGAGAAAACAACTTCACCGCATGCTGATAGCTTTTGCAAGTGAAGAAAAGCTTTTACAATGTTCAAGATGACGTTTGAAGTTCTAAAACTTGAAAGGTTGCTGTTTGAAGTTCCCAACTTCACCCTAGGATCTACTAGTTTGTGATACTGAGAGGGGGGGTGAATCAGTTTCACCACAATTCGCAATTCACAGGAAAGTGAACAACTTCAATCTCTTCTTAAAAGCGAACTCTTTCTCAAATTCGACTAAGGTAGATCTATTGCTACCTACTAATCACAATAGTCCCCAAAGTCACCTTTCAGACACCTTGCCTAATAGACAATTCAGATGTTCTTGTTTAGGTCTTCGTTAGGTTATGGGTTGGCTGATACTTTAACTGCATTCACAACTCAATTCAAAACACAGAACGTAAAGCAAATTAAGGACACATGAGATTTACGTGGTTCCGTCAATGTGACGTACATCCACGGTGGTAGGGACTCTCCCTTACCGAGATTATCCACTATACTTGAGAATTCTAATTACAATGAATGTCTTAATCTTCTGCTCCTTTCATTATTGCAATTACTAAGCAAGTACAATACAAAAAGTGTCACTTACTGTGTCTACCCTTCTTCTAGCTTGTCTTGCCTCTGTTGAATTAAAAGGCTACTCCACTGCCGCTTAGAAGTTCACCGCAACGCTCTCTAACCTCTCTTGAAGAAATCTGGAAATATGTTGAGTTCTTTCTGATGCTTCGCTGAATTCCTTCTCTAGGTTGTTTCACACAACTCCTGCTTTCACCGTCTCACGGTCTCACCCATCTCCTATTTCACGGTCTTACCGTTTCACTGCCTGCCCTCACACTTCTGGTCTATCACGCTGTTGCACGTTCTGGTCTCACGCCGTCTCCTGACGTACACCCACGTTTCTGGTCTGTCATTTCACGTCTCTTGGCCTCCCTCACGTTATTGGTTTTTCTGGTTCACGTCTTTCGGCCTGCCTCACGCTTCTGGTCTGCTGTCTTCTCTTCCGGGTGGTCTCACGGATATCAGGTCTGCTGTCTTTTCTTCCAGGTGGTCTGTTTCTTATTTCTCCTCTTGCTGGTTATGCGTTTCTGGTTTCCTTGCAGGACGTGTTTCTGGTTTCCTTGCAGGAGGCGTTTTTGGTTTGCTTGTAGGATGTGTTTCTGGTTTGCTTACAGGAGGCGTTTCTGGTTTGCTTGCAAGACGTGTTTCTGGTTTGCTTGCAGGACCTGTTTCTGGTTTGCTTGCAGGAGGCGTTTCTGGTTTGCTCTCCCGGTGGTGTCGTTTCTGATCTCTTGTCGTTCTGCTCTCTCTTCCTTTTGGCCGGTTGCTGTAGGGTTGCTGTGTTTTTCAATTGTGTTGGCCCTCTCTTCCCTAGTTTTGTCTTCCAAGGCCTTTATATACTCTCTTCCATGAAACCCTAATAGGGCTTACATGACAGATTTACGTTCTTGCCCTTACACGGTAGATTTACTTTCTTGCCTTTCCATGTGACTTTACTGCCTTTCCATGTGACTTTACTCTCTTGCACACTTAACCTTAGTTGACAACAATTACAACCCATACAAGGTTGTGGGAACAACAATCTCCCCCTTTGTAATTGTTGGCAACATTCATAACAAAAGCCATTATACAGCAGTCTTTCATAATCTTCTTAGAGTAATAACCCAGAAGCAGATGGATTACAACTCTCCCTAAATATGCACTCCCCCTTCCTTAACAGCTCCCCCTGCACTGTTGCTTCTCTCCCCCTTTGCCAACCAATTACAAATTTGAAAAACCTGCAAAGTAGAGATGGAGGATTCACCTGAACTTCAGACTTGAGGAGGAATTTGCACAGACAGACTCATTCTGTGCTTTTCAAACAGCTCTGTGGACAAAGGTTTAGTTAGAATATCTGAGATTTGATCTTTAGTACCGACATACTCCAACTGAATTGTGCCCTCTTCCACTTGATCCTTGATAAAGTGATACCGGATGTCAATATGCTTGCTCCTTGAATGTTGAACTGGATTCTTACTAAGATCAATTGCACTTTGATTATCACAAAGTACACTCACTGGTAACTTCACTTCAACACCCAAATTGGCCAATTGTCTTTGCATCCATATCACCTAAGTACATGTTGCACAAGCAGCCATATACTCAGCCTCTGCTGTGCTCAAAGCAACACTGTTTTGCTTTCTACTTAGCCATGCAACACACTTTGAATCCAAGTAGAAGCTGCAACCACTAGTTGATTTTCTATCATCTGTGCTTCCTGCCTAATCTGCATCAGTGTATGCTCGTAGTTTTACAGAATCCATGGCAGGATACCACAAGCCCATTTCCAATGTCCCCTTGAGGTATCTTAGGATTCTTTTCACTGCCAACACATGAGATTCCTTAGGATCAACTTGGAATCTGCTAGCGATGCACACAACTTGCATGAGATTAGGCCTTGATGCTGTAAGGTACAGAAGGCTCTCTATCATCTTCTTGTATTCTGTAGGGCTTGTACTCCTTCCTTCCTGATCTTTTGTTAACTTGCAGCCCACTGTCATAGGGGTACTGACAGGTCTGCTATCCTCCATGCCAAACTTTTTCAGCATCTCTTTGGCATATTTTGTCTGAGAAATAAAAATACCTTCTTCACATTGTTTTATTTGTAATCCAAGAAAGTAAGTCATTTCTCCAATCAATGACATCTCAAATTCCTCACTCATCTTCTGTGCAAATTCTTGGCATAGCTCAGAGTGATCCCCTCCAAAGATGATGTCATCTACATATACTATGGTTATCAGTTGGCCTTTTTCTGAGTTGAACACATATAGGTTATTATCAACTGTTCCTCTTCTGAAGTTCAACCTTCTCAAATACGCGTCTAGCCTGCTATACCATGCTCTTGGGGCTTGTTTAAGGCCATATAAGGATTTCTTCAACTTGCACACATGTGTCTCATCCTCACTGATTTGTACTTCATCAAGTTGTTCAATATACACTTCTTCTTTTAGGAGCCCATTTAGAAAGGCTGATTTCACATCCATCTGGTAAACTTTATACCTCTTATGTGCTGCCGAAGCTAAGAACATTCTGATAGTTTCTAACCTTGCTACTGGTGCAAAAGTTTCATTAACATCTACTCCTTCTATCTGAGTGTAGCCTTTGCAAACCAGTTTAGCCTTGTTCCTCACCACCTTGCCATCCTCATTGTGTTTATTTTTAAACACCCATTTTGTTCCTATGACATTCTTGTTAGTGGGTCTTGGAACCAGCTCCCATGTTTCATTCTTCTCGATTTGATCTAGCTCCTCATTGATAGCTTTGATCCAGGCTTTGTCTTGTGCAGCCTCTTCAACAGATTTAGGTTCAACTTGTGAGAGTAAAGCAGTAGCTCCCACAATTTTTCTTCTTGTTGTAACTCCTGCTGATGGGTCACCTATTATCTGATTTCCTTGATGAGCACTGGTCCATGTCTTGTTTGTCTTTCTTTCTTGCACAGTCTTAGTTGCAAGAGAATCCCCTTCTTTATCTTCAGACTCACTCTTCTCTGAGTCTGAACTTACTTCTTTTCTCACTTCTTCATGTTGGTTAGATTCTTCATCTATCTTGAAGTCATCTTCTTCACTATCCTCAGCTTCTCCATTATGCGTTGTTTTCCAGTTTTCATCTATTCTCACATCACTGAAAGTGACCACTTTTCCCAGTTTATGCAGAAAAACTCTGTAACCTTTTGTCTTTGCTGAGTATCCCACAAAGATGCCTTCATTTGACCTAGCATGGAATTTTCCCAAGTTTTGCTCCTTGTTCTTCACAAAACATGGGCTGCCAAAGATTCTAAGATACTTGACTGTTGTCTTCTTCCCACTTCATAGCTCATATGGAGTCTTATCAGTATTGGGCCTTAGTGAAACTCTGTTCAATAGGTGTACGGCTGTAAATGTTGTTTCTATCCAAAATCTTGTGTGAAGCTTGGATTCCAGCAGTAAAGTTCTTGCCATTTCAACCACAACTCTATTTTTCCTCTCTACCACCCTGTTCTGTTGAGGAGTTCTTGCCGCTACCATCTGATGGTGAATTCCATGCTTCTCAAGGTAATCTTCAAAAGCTTCATTTGTGAATTCAGTGCCTTGATCTGACCTCAATACTTTGATCTTCTTTCCACTCTCATTTTCAGCCAATCTTCTGTATCTCTTGAAGCATTTCAAAACTTCTGACTTATGTGTGAGGTGCATGATGCAGGTCCTTCTGGAATAATCATCAACAAACAAGATGAAGTACCTCTCACCATTCAACCCTTTTGTTCTCATCGGCCCACACAAATCAGTATGCATAATGTCAAGCACTGCTTCAGAACTGACCTCTTTGGTCTTATACTGCTTTCTGACATGTTTTCCTTTAGAGCATGCTGAGCAGACATACTCCCTCTCTCTCTTAAGGTCTGAAATGTCTCTAATTGTATGAGTAGTGGTCAGCTTCCTCATGTTCTTCTGTGTTAAGTGTCCCAGCCTCCGATGCCAGAGTTGATTTTCTTCTTCTTTTGTAAGTAAACAGCTGTTTGTCTTGTCCTCATCAATTACATATAAATTTCCAGTTGTTCTTTTCCCAACTGCAACAGTATTGCCTTCTTTACTCTTTACTTGGCAACTTGTTTTTGTGAATATCACTTTATGGTCTTCATTGCATAGTTGGCTGACAGATGCTAGATTATATCTGAGTCCTTCAACATGCAGAACATCTTTCAGCTTTCCGTTTCCAATATTTACTGACCCTTGACCACTGATGTTAAGTGAATCATCATTGCCAGACTTGACTCTGCCTTCTCTTGACTTGTTTAGTTTTGACAATTTACTCTTGTCTCCTGTCATGTGTGAAGTGCATCCACTGTCAAGGATCCACTGCTTATCCTTGTAGTCAGCTTTGAGTGCAATTTCAGCTATATTAGCCATCTCCCTTTTAGCTTTATATTCCTTCTTTTGAATTGGCTGGAAGATAGCTTTCTCCTTTTTCTCAGCTTTGATTACACCGCTTGTTTTCATTATGCCATTGAGTGCCTTCTCTTCCTTAGGGAGAAGTGTCATGCATCTCTTGGCATTATGGCCATCTTGCCCACACCTTTCACACTGTTCCAAGTCTCCCAATATAGCAAACTTGTTCTTTGAAACCACTGGTTTGGGCTTCCACCAACAATCTTTGTCAGTGTGTCCTTGCTTTTTACAGTATGTGCAAGAACTTACAACAGGTGTTCTCCTCTGAATTTTGTATTGTCTCCCCCTGTATGCAGCATCATATCTTTTCAAGTTGGAGACATATACTGGCCTTCTCCACCAGCAGTTACTTGCCTTATGACCCCAAACTCCACAATAAAGACAGTGACCTTGAAACTGCCTCTTCTTGGGTCTAATCACAGCTTGTTTTCTTTTGTTCATTACTTGTTGTGTAGGCAATGCGGCTGACTTCTTTGCTTGTATGGCTTTCATTTCAGCCACCTTTTTCTCCTTCTTCTATTCAGCCGTAGCCCTTTGCTGGCTGACCTTCTTTTCTTCATTTTTGTTTGCTACCCTAGGTTGCTTCTTCAAATCCTCTTTATTCTCAGCTATCTTCTCCTGAGTCACAACCTTCTCTTTCAACTTCTGTGGCACATTCTTATTATCTTTAGGCAATGCAGCCTCAGATTGCTGCACTTTCTCTTCATTCTTCTTTTCTCTTGCAGAACTTGTTTCTCCTATCATTTCAAGTTTCTGCACATTCTCTTCACTCCTTTTGAGTTGTTGCTGAAGTTTCAGCAACTCTTTCTCCATTCCTTCAATTTTTGAAGTCCTTGAGCCAAGCTTCATTGTAAGGTCTTCACATATTTTGATCTGTTCTTCAAATCTTCTCTTCAAGTCAATATGTTCAGCCCTTATGTCATCCTTTTGACTTTCAGCTTCCTCAGACTTTGCTTCAACTTGTTTTATGTGGGCCTCCAACCTTCCTATGGTTCTGCCCCTTCTGATTATCTCCTTTGAAGCTGCTTCCAACTCAGCTTCAAGATCTGGTTCTTCTTCATCAACCTCCTCTTCCTCTTCAAAGGTTGAACTACCACCTTGAGTTGATGCCATAAAGGCATGCTCATCTGATGAGTCTACATCTTCCTCCTCATCGGCTTCTTTTGTCTGGCTCATATAACTCTTGAATGAGCTTCTCTTCTTCTTCTGTGGGCTAGCAGTCTTCTTGCTGGACTTCCTTGACTTGAATGATGGTCTTCTCCATTTTGAATGCTGCTCATCATCGCCATCCTCATCTTCATCATCAAGTTTCACTTTGCACTGAGAAGCAAAGTGTCCAGTCTGTCTACAACGATAACATCTCAAGGACAACTGTCCTTTTCCCTTCTTAGACCCCTTTTTGAATTTCCTTGTGAAGTATGCCAAAACTTCACCTTGACTTTCTTCCTCCTCATCATCATCATCCTCACTGGATGATTCTTCCTCTTCTTTTATCTTCAAGTGTTTCATAGCTTTGAAAGCTACCTCCTTTGATACCTTTGACATTGAGGAGCTCTCAGTTGACTTTATTCTCATCTCATATGCAATGAGATTGCACTGGAGATCATGCAGAGACATAGAATTGAGATCTCTACTCTCCTCTATGGCTGCCACCTTTGAGGCAAACCTCTCAGGCAAAATTCTCAGAATTTTCTTCATAATAGATGAGTCCTTCTTGTTCTTCCCATGACTTCTAAGATCGTTTACAGCATCAATAACCCTGGTGAAGAACTCTTGGACTGTCTCATTTTTCTGCATTCTGAGAGATTCATATCTCTCCTTGAAAACTTGAAGCTTGGCCTCCTTCATTCTGCCATCACCTTCATAGACTTTCTACAATCTGTCTCATATCTCCTTGGCAGATTTGCAGTCCATAACTTTAGCATATTCAACATCTGTCAATGCTGAAATGATGACATTTGAGGCCTTCCCATTTATCTCAAACTGTCTTAATTCCTCTAGGGTTGGATCTTTACCTTCTTCTAGAGGCTTAAAACCCTCCTGTACAGATTTCACCACGTTCATGCCCATGGTTGCAAATACCACCTGCATTCTCGCTCTTCACATATGGTAGTTGGTTCCGTTGAAGATTGGAACCTTCTTGCTGTAAGTAGTGCTGGTGCTGGTACCGACATCCATTTCTCAGTATGCTGAACAAGTTAAAACTTCTAGAGCTCTTCAAACTAGTACACCAAGCTGTTAAGCTTTATCTTGGTGAACCTGTGCTCTGATACCAATTGAAGTTCCCAACTTCACCCTAGGATCTACTAGTTTGTGATACTGAGAGGGGGGGTGAATCAGTTTCACCACAATTCGCAATTCACAGGAAAGTGAACAACTTCAATCTCTTCTTAAAAGCGAACTCTTTCTCAAATTCGACTAAGGTAGATCTATTGCTATCTACTAATCACAATAGTCCCCAAAGTCACCTTTCAGACACCTTGCCTAATAGACAATTCAGATGTTCTTGTTTAGGTCTTCGTTAGGTTATGGGTTGGCTGATACTTTAGCTGCGTTCACAACTCAATTCAAAACACAGAACGTAAAGCAAATTAAGGACACACGAGATTTACGTGGTTCCGTCAATGTGACATACATCCACGGTGGTAGGGACTCTCCCTTACCGAGACTATCCACTATACTTGAGAATTCTAATTACAATGGATGTCTTAATCTTCTGCTCCTTTCACTATTGCAATTACTAAGCAAGTACAATACAAAAAGTGTCACTTACTGTGTCTACCCTTTTTCTAGCTTGTCTTGCCTCTGTTGAATTAAAAGGCTGCTCCACTGCCGCTTAGAAGTTCACCGCAACGCTCTCTAACCTCTCTTGAAGAAATCTGGAAATACGTTGAGTTCTTTCCGATACTTCGCTGAATTCCTTCTCTAAGTTGTTTCACACAACTCCTGCTTTCACCGTCTCACGGTCTCACCCATCTCCTATTTCACGGTCTTACCGTTTCACTGCCTGTCCTCACACTTCTGGTTTGTCACGCTGTTGCACGTTCTGGTCTCACGCCGTCTCCTGACGTACACCCACGTTTCTGGTCTATCGTTTCACGTCTCTTGGCCTCCCTCACATTACTGGTTTTTCTAGTTCACGTCTTTCGGCCTGCCTCACGCTTCTGGTCTGCTGTCTTCTCTTCCAGGTGGTCTCACGGATACCAGGTTTGTTGTCTTTTCTTCCAGATGGTCTGTTTCTTATTTCTCCTCTTGCTGGTTGTGCGTTTCTGGTTTCCTTGCAGGACGTGTTTCTGGTTTCCTTGCAAGAGGCGTTTCTGGTTTGCTTGCAAGATGTGTTTCTGGTTTGCTTGCAGGAAGCATTTCTGGTTTGCTTGTAGGACGTGTTTCTGGTTTGCTTGCAGGACGTGTTTCTGGTTTGCTTGCAGGAGGCGTTTCTGGTTTGCTCTCCCGGTGGTGTCGTTTCTGATCTCTTGTCGTTCTACTCTCTCTTCCTTTTGGCCGGTTGCTGTAGGGTTGCTGTTTTTTTCAATTGTGTTGGCCCTCTCTTCCCTAGTTTTGTCTTCCAAGGCCTTTATATACTCTCTTCCATGAAACCCTAATAGGGCTTACATGGCAGATTTACGTTCTTGCCCTTACGCGGCAGTTTTACTTTCTTGCCCTTCCATGTGACATTACTGCCCTTCCATGTGACTTTACTCTCTTGCACACTTAACCCTAGTTGACAACAATTACAACCCATAGAAGGCTGTGGGAACAACACTGTTTAAGTAAGTGATTGTAGACTCATACAGAAAAGTGATCTTAGCTACCTAAATACATAGGAGATACTCGAAGCAGGGCTCTTGACGCATGGAGGAAGACTTGACAGCAACATCTTTTATTCTGGCCCCAAGTATTATAACTGAAATTTTAACTTTGGAGGAAACCAGTAAACTGAAATTTGCAAACTTCTTGAAGTAATGCAGCTCCACCAGCAGCTCCTAGAAAGCAGTAGTAGTATCACTGCTCCTTGGGGTTGTTGCATTGCATTCCCAACTTTGCTTTTAATCAAACCTTATCCTTGATGGACATTTAGTTAAGATGTTTGCTAATTGCATTTCTGAAGTGCATTGTAGTGGACGTCATTTCCTTCATGTGCTTCTTTGATCAAACTGAGTTCGATATTGAAATAAAGAATCAGATTTTTTGAGATATCAATAGCTAACTGGTTATTACAATATATCGTAAATGCTTCAATTGATTCCTATCTCAAATTTGTAAGAATTCTTCTTAATCAAATTGTTTGGTCTATAGCTGAAGCAGCAACTATATACTTTGCTTCAGTTGTTGATTGAGCAATTATGGACTGCTTTTTAGAACACCAATTGAACACACCAGGACCAAGTGTAAATACATATTCTAAAGTACTCTTCGTATTGTCCTAAGATCTTGCCCAACTACCATTAGTATATTGAGTTAACTTCATTTTTTTGGACTTTTTATACATGATGCCAAGGTCTATATTACCCTAAATGTGCCTTAAAGCTTTCTTGCTAACTTTGAAGTGCAATTCACTTAGAGAATGCATAAACTTGGATAATAAGCTACAAAGTACATAATATCAAATGTAAAAGTTGATAATTATAGCAAACAACCAATAAGAATTTTTTTTACCTGTTTGCATTCACTTTCTTAACATTATCTTCTTTTTAGAGCTTTTCTCCAACAATTAGAAGTGTCCTTGAGATTTTGTAGCTCATCATTTAAAACTTTTCCAACACTTCTTTTACATATTTTGATTGACTAAAAATTTCTTACTTATTTTAGTAAAATTCCCAAGCCTAAAAAATAAGTTCTCTCTTAAATTAGTCACATCAAATTCTTTCTTTATCTCAACTTTAAATTTTTGCATAAGTGAATTGTAGCTTTCAATGACCAATAGGTCATCCGCGTACAAAGAGACATCTTGTAGGTAATCTCTTTTTGCTTTCACATACAACAAGGCTTTCCTTTAGCTTTTGGTGAAACTTTATTGGAGTACTATACTAAGTTCTAGATGACTATTTTGGACCATAGAGAACCTTTTTAAGTAAATAAATTTTATCTTCTTCTTCTCTTTTCAAGAAACCATTAAGTTGTTCAATAAAAATCTATTCTAACATTATGCCATTGAGAAATGTAAATTTTACATTTAGCTTATGAATTGACCAATCTTTTTGTCAAACCAGAGTAAAGAGCAATTTTATTATTTTTAATTTGGTTTCTAGAGCAAAAGATTTTAACATAATTAATGTCATACAATTGTGAGGATCCTTTAGCTACAAATCAAGCCTTAAGGTTACTAATGGATTAATCTACATTCTTTTTGACTTTATAAATCCACTTGACTCTAATTGTAATCTTGTTCTCTAGCTTTTTAACCAAAACTCAAGTTTCATTTCCTTTAATTAAGTCAATCTCCTCTTAAATAGTTTTCCTTTAACATGAGCTCTTAAAAGCTTCCTCGTAGTTCTTTTAGTTTAAGGATAACTTCATTACATCTCTCATAGACATGTGCTAGATTTTTTGTTCCTATGACTAGAGCATCTTCTTCAAATTCTCCTTTTAAGGAATCAAACCATAGGTTTTGAGATTGCTAAGCATGTTTGATTGAATTTTGTTATGTTCAATTTCGAATTTATGCCAATTCCATATTTAATCTTTATTGAACTTTATGTCTTTATTGACAAAGACCTTCCCATATCTAAGATTGAATATTCTATCAGTGTTTAGAGTTCCAAAATAACCAATAAAAATTGTTGTTATAGCTTTGTCATTAAGCTTGTCTATATTCTTCTTTTAAACATGCACATAACAAATACTTCAACACAATTAAAGATGATTAAAAAAAGACTCAACATTAAATGAAAGTTCATAAGTTACCTTTCCACCTAAGGCTCTTGTTAGCAATTTGTTTATAAAATAAGTAAAAATGTTCACAACTTCTTTCCATAACCAATTTGGAAGAGATTTTTTAATCAACAAACATCTTGACATTTCTGACAAGATATTGTTTTTCCTTTAACTCCCCCAATTTTGTTAGGGGGTGTGTGATATTGTAAACTAATTTTGAATACTAACAGTCTCATAAATGTGATTAAAAGCCTTATAAATAAACATAACTATAATTTTGATTTGAGTTAAATTCAAATTTAAATCACATTAGCTCTTAATCAAATTTGAACTGAAATAATGTGTTTCGATTTTGATTTGAATAAAAAATGTATAAAGAGTTAGTTTGGTTCTAATTCTAACATTTTAAAAATCATATAAATGACAATTAAACTAGAAGTTTCTATATTTAAATTAAAAAAAAAAGGATGCAATGATCGTTATTATAATGCAAGACCATAATAGTTATTATTTTTTTACAATGGTTATAATTTATTTATTTATTTATTTTTCTTATTTGTGTTTTTTGTTTATAAAATTATACCACACCATTTTTTTTCTCTCTTTATCTTTCCCAATCTTAAATCCTAAATTATTTGCAATTACTTACAATTTTTAATTATTTGAAAAGTTGCAAATTTATTTTTTTAAAGTGAATTTTGGTTATTTTATAATTAAATAATAAATGAATTTTATTTTCATAAATTATTTTGTTACAAAAATTATATTATTTACATATTATTATTTTGCAATTGTTATTTATGTTTTTATATGAAAAAATATGTTAAATGTAGGTGGAAATTCAAGATATGATGAAAAAGAGGGTAAAGTTAAGGAATCACAAATTCCCAACATTGATCTTAACGAAATGGAATTTGACATGGTAAGAGGATTCAATAGAGGCACAAGCATGCTTAAATGATTGGGAAAAAGCAAAAATGTGGTAATAAAAATGAGATTATAAAGACAATGAGGATGAATCATACAATTTTACAACCATAAATACTATTAGTGGTCCTAGTATCAAAGGCAGAGGAAGTAACTGAATTAACATTCCAAAGTTAATGAATGGGGGTTCATCAATTACAATAAAAGAATTATGTAAATTTTGATTCCTCTAAATTTCAAGAGAATATGTAGGCAACTTAATTAAGTTTAGGCCCTTTATATTTTTTTTTTCATTTTTTCCTTTTCCTTTATAAAATTGCATAAATTGCTTAAACTTTTCTATGAAAAATGATTCAAACCAAACTATCATCAAACCAAATTTAACCAAAACCAAAATTGAATTTAAATTAAAATCAAAGGAAAAATTAGAACTAAAATTGATAATTTAAACCAAATTGGAATTGAACTACCAGTGTAAGGTTTGGTTACAATTCCCCTCTTTTGAAACCAAAATCGATGATTTTGAACCAAAATTGAAACTAAGCCAAATTAGGGTTATGCTTACTTAGAAGTATATGTGTCATTTTTTGACCTTAAGGTTTCAATTTTAAAACCTAATTGCTTTTCAATTTGAGTTTTGAATTTGTGAAATACACCAAATGGTTTAAATTATAACTCAAGAAAAAACACTTAACAAAATCTAGAGAGATCATTTATGAAGATGATCAAGAATTTGTAACCACTTAATGTTCATGGGACTACACATATCAATATGTATAAATCATAGATTTTTTATGGATCTTTAGGATTGATTAAAGGATAATAAAAGCTTTTGTTACTTTTCTAATTGACAGACTTTAAATATTTCTTTTAATTTCATAATTTTAGGCAAATTAACACAGGTTGTTTCTTTTGTAGGTTATAAAGACCATAGTAATGAAAATACCTTAATTTTTTATATTATAAGATAGATTTATCATGTGTAATAGATAAAGTCTCATTGTGCACTTGCTTTAAATTCAATTGAAAGCTTTTTCTTTTTGTAAGTATTATGATGAGTTCTTTTTTAGTCACATCAAAAATAATGCATGCTTTGTTTTTAAATAGTAGGCAATAGTCTTTTTCAAGTAACCTTTCAACACTTAAAAGATTTTAACTTATCTAAGGAATATACAGAACATTGATATTAATTTAGTACCTATTTCAGTTTGTACTATAACAACACTTCTTCCTTTGTTTTTTATATAGTCTCCATTCCTAATTTGTACACTTAACTTGAAAGACTCATTAAACACTTTAAAAACCTCTAAATTTGGTGATATATGGTTGACATAGTCGTTGTTAACAAGTCAAGTCAAGTTGTTCTTTTGGATGCTAGCATTCATCATCTGTAATTTAAGCTTCTTATTGATTATGTTTACCTTGTTACTATTTATTATATCTTCTCTTGCAAATTTTTTTAAGCAACCTTTTACATTGCAAATTTTGTAACCTAACTCAAGTTTGGTCCAACAAAATTTAAACTAGTGATTTGTTTTTTTACAATACTTATAAAAAGGATGTTGTTTTCTCTCATTAAGTTTACTAGCTTCATCAGTTTTTCTTTCGTATTTCCCTGCTTGCCTTTTCTTTTTAGACTTTTGTTTGTGCTTAAATTAGAAAGTACCTCTTGCTAAATCCTCTTAACTTATCATACTCGTTTGCTCCTATGCTTTTAAGGTATTTACAAGTTCAATAAAAGTGATTATATTCAGATCTTTAGAATCTTCAAAATAAGATATCTTTGTTTTAAACCACTCTAAAATGCTCATTATGGCTTTCTGCACCACTCTTATATCAAGAAAGTCTTCACCAAAAATTTTGTTTTTATTGACAATTTTCAGTAACCTATTACTATAATATTTAATAGCTTTTGATTCCTTTATCGTTACTATCTTAAACTCCCTTTTAAGATTTAAGAGCTACACCCTTTTGGTTTTATCACTTCTAGCAAACTCCACTTTTAGCCTTTCCTATGTTTTCTTTGCAGTCACAAAGTTATTATCTTGTTAAAGATGACTTTTATGACTTATGTGTGAATACATGTTAGAACCTTGTACTGTTTGGAAACTTATTCATTGTGGTTTCTTAGTTGTATAACTATGAAATTCACTGACAATTGTATAGGTTGTGCACTATTTTTTTTTTTCTTTCGGTTATGTATCTCTTTTAGTGACTTTCCAAATATCAAGAGCTGTTAAATAAGTTTTCATCATCACCATCCCTCATGTGTAGTTTTCTCTAATAAATTTTGGAGGTAAAAGTAGTGTAGAATTGGTTAAGGCCATTGAAAAACATATTCATTTACGTTGGATCACTCTTCTAATTTTTCTCTCACAAATTCCCAAGTGTTTTCTCTCAAAGTCTCACACTTACTCACTTTTACAATTCTAATAAGATCATATTCTACCATGATATCATAAATGTTGGTATTTAAACAAGGAACTTATAAACTTTGACTTGAGTTTTAGAAAGTGAAGCAAGAAGACTTAGAATTTGAGAATGAGCAGAAGACAATTTACGTAACCTTTCATTACAATCCAGTTTCAAAACATGCAAGTTGCTTATTTAATACAAAAAGTAATCATAGCTGCGACAATACATAAGAGATAACTTGAAACAAGGCTCTTGACATATAGAGGAAGTCTTGACAGCAACATCTTCTACTGTAACTGAAATTTGAACTTTGGAGGAAACTAAAAAACTGAAACCTGCAAACTTCTTGAAGCAATGCAGTTGCACCAATAGCTCTCGAAAAGCTTTAGCAACATAAAAGTTCGTCCTTTGCATCAATATTTCTTTGCATCCTTACATGGCCTTGTTGGCCTTATCTTTTGTCCCACAAATTCTTCACTAGTTAATACTTCATTCCATTTTGCTCTATACCCAATAGCAACAACACTATGGTCTAATTTAGTGCCATGATCTCCAATCATTTAAACAACACGGTTGGCTTCCTTATTGGTGTTATAGGGCCACCACTAGGTCTGTTGTGGGGATGGTTGATCTCAGTTATTAGGCCACCATTGTTAATAATTAATTTGAAAGCATCATTCATTAACCACCCTTGAAAATCTTGATTCCTCCTTAAGTGTCACAATTTGCTAGTCCATGCTCAAAAAGTGAGATTAATTTGTCTGGTTGTTAACTGTGTAATTCATTTTATTGTTACCACTGCTAAAGCATTGGCCTTGATTCTTGATGAGTGTGACAACTCCTTTTTTCTCCCGTTCATAGAAATTGGCACTGCAATAACCTTTTCACATATGAATGGAACTTCCTGATCAAAATACATTTGACCTTTGAATCTATTTCTAAAATCTTCATTCTCACGTCCACCAATTGATTTATGCCTAGCATGCAAGGCTTGTTTCCACTAGCATTGAAAGATTCTATGCGTGCAACATTCTCCAGGAAAATCTTGTAGCACATCTCCTTTTTGTTGTCCTTATACACAGGTCCATGAGGAGCCATCCATGCCTAATGCCTCTGTTGCAGCCTCAAGAAAACGAGCTTTTGACAGTAATGCTAACACTCGCATAAAGAACAGGAAGGCCAAAAGAATGGTTTTGTTTTGGGCTCTCAACCCTATTGTAATGGCAATTTTGATGAAATTGATAAGCTATCTAGATATTCAACTGAGGATGTAACCAAGCACACAGCTACCGGATTGCTTCTCAGCTTTTATAAAGAATTTGCCTATTGGTTTGTTGTAGAACTAAGACTTTTTGACAAACTTTGCCTAGATCACAATTTAGGAGATTCCATGGAGCAAACATCCTTCTGATTGAACCCTTGATAAGACCTATTAGTTAGGCTCCCTAAATTACTGGGGCTTTCATTTGTCTCTTTATGATTCATGGATTGTACTTTGTATCCTATATAAATACTCATAATTTTCATTCTGGATGTTAAGTGCTTTTCACAATAGAAAAATAAGATTGAAGTCTTGCTCTCACTGTGCTGCTCCTTTTGTTATAGATCAACTCTTTTTTTAGTCAAAGCAACAAGAATTTTATGGTATTAAACTCAAATCATTTTGGGTATTTTATGGTCAAAATATTCTCGAGACATTTTTTTGCATCTAACTCTCTCTATGAACTATTTGAATACACGTTTTACCACATGAATCATGACATATTAAATTCTGATCTTATACATCCAAAAAACAAAAGTAGTTTCAACTATATGTGGATAAAGAGAAAGTCCCTAAAGTGCACAAGCCTTAAATGCTAAGTGCTCATTTGATGATACTGTGACACTAATAAACGTGCATATATTCTGCATCCCCATTTGCAGAGTTTGGTAAATTTTTTTTATTAAATTCGTATATCAAGAGGATCAAAAGGTGTTGGCATTGGCAGAGGCGAATGACTGATAAGTAAGCAAAAACCAATAACCACAATGCATGACTGAATAATGGAGATCTTTTGCATTAGAGCATTGTAGGGATTGAAGCATGCAACATTTAGAAACCATTTCTCACTACATATTAATAAAAGGGGAGATGAAAGTGAAAAACATAAATGCTAGAGTTCAGAAAGAAGGAACGTGGGAAGTAGAGTTTAAATGATAAGAAATCAAAAATACATTTAACACTAGAGTTTGGGTGCTGATGGCCAACTACCTTCGTCCACCTCAACACAGGTTTTCAGGGTCACTTTGCATGGGGAGCCATGGCCTGTACTCAGCATCAAGCTGTGCACTCTCTTTCTAGAGGAAATCTTGTTAGGATCTAATGAACATACACACAATATATACACGGGAATACAAAGATTTAACATGGTTCGGCAATTTGCCTACATCCACGGGAGGAACGGATCTTTATATTCGGAGGTTTTAACCTCTACAAGTTTTCTTACACAGGATCACACTACACCACCCTTCTCTCTCACTTTTTTTTTTGTTACATAACTTGTAGGTATTTATACTATAAGAGGAGGAGACAAATGACCTGCAAAGTATTTGGACGGTTGTGTGAACGGTAGGTTGCGGCGGCTACATCAGGTTCACACTGCAAAAATCTTTGGACGGTAGGTTGACGAATCTGAAGAATCGAAGTCAATTTTCACAAATCTCCACCTTGACGATGATTCTTCATCCAAACATGATCACCATTTCTCCAATACGCCCGAAAGGCGTCAAGCACCCGAAGGTGCACAACTCCGAGAAATGTTGACCAAGTCCAAACAGTGTTGAAACTTGGTTCTTGAAACAATCTTTGTGAGCATATCTGCAGGATTATCTTCTGTACCAATCTTCTGTAGCAGAATATCTCTTTCATTTATAATTTCTCGAATAAAATGAAACTGAACATCGATATACTTTATGCGGGAGTGATGAACTTGGTTCTTTGCTAAGCAAATGGCACTTTGACTATCACAGTGGACTTCAACGTGCTCCTGAATAAGTCTCAAGTCTTTAATCAACCCATGAAGCCAAATTGCTTCTTTGAAAGCCTCCGTGATCGCCATATACTCTGCCTTTGTAGTAGATAAAGCAACAGTTGACTGAAACGTTGATCTCCAGTTTACTGGTCCTCCTGACATAGTAAACATATAACCTGTAGTTGATCGACGCTTGTCGAGATCACCGACATAATCAGAATCAACGTACCCGACTAGACGATTAATCATCGTCTTATATTTCTGGAATTTGAAATATTCATAGTACCTTGAATATACCGTAGAATCCACTTAACTGCTTGCCAGTGTCCTTTACCGAGATTGTGCATATACCGACTTATCATGCTGACAGCTTATGAAATATCAGGTCGTGTACACACCATTGCATACATCAGGGCTCCAACAGCATTAGCATATGGAATATTATCCATCTGTCTTCAATCATCATTTGTATTTGGAGACATTAATGCACTTAGTTTGAAATATGAGGCCAATAGAGTACTAACGGGTTTAGTCTTGCCATCTATGTCAAACTGCTGGAGTACTTTCTTCAGATACTGAGTCTGAGTTAACCAGACTGTGCCCCTTTCTCTATCACGCTTGATCTCCATACCAAGAATCTTCTTGGCTTCTCCAAGATCCTTCATCTCGAACTCTGAGCTCAAGTCACTGTCGATCTCCACCTTGCTCCTAGATGCAATTAACATATCATCAACATATAGGAGCAAATATACAAACGTATCATCTTGGAGTTTCCTCAAATAAACACAATGATTAAACTGACTGCGTGTGTACTTCTGCTTCTGGATAAAGCTATCAAACCGTTTGTACCACTGTCTAGGTGACTGCTTTAAGCCATACAGTGACTTGCTTAGCTTGCAAGCCCAATTCTCCTTCCTGGTGACTTTGAAACCTTCAGGCTGGGACATATAGATTTCTTCTTCCAAGTTGCCATGTAAGAATGTTGTCTTCACTTCAAGTTGAGCTAACTCCAAGTCAAATTGAGCTACTAGAGCCAACAGGATCCGAATATACGAATGTTTGACCACTAGCGAGAACACTTCATTATAGTCTATTCCTTCCTTCTGAGCATAGCCTTTTGCTACTAGTCTGACTTTATATCTGGTACTTCCTTTTTCAGAGGTACACTCCTTCTTAGCATAGACCCATTTGCATCCAATAGCTTTCTTTCCATGTGGAAGTGGTACTAATTTCCACGACTGATTCTGGTGAAGTGATTGCATCTCATCATCCATAGCTAGCTTCCATTTATCACTCTTCATACTCTGAACAGCTTCTTTGAAGGTGTTGGGATATCATCCTCTGTCACTGGTAGCGCATATGCCACCATGTCAGTATATTTAGCAGGTTTTCGGATCTCCCTCCTTTGCCTGTGAGTGGCAATGGACTCTGATTGTTGGTCTGGTGCTGGTGATGGAACCTCCACCTCAACTGAGGTATCCTTCTGGTCATCAAGATACTCCTTTGGCTCCTTTGGAGTCTCAAACTCTACCTATTGGAAAGAGTTTTAATTCTCTTTCTCCATTTTTGTGGTAGTCCTTTGCAGCATCGCTGATTCATCAAAGGTTACGTCTCAGCTTAAGACGATCTTCTTTGACTCAGGATTCCAAAGTTTGAATCCCTTAACTCCTTCACTAAAGCCTAAGAAGATAGCTTTCTTGGCTCTAGGATCCAGTTTGGATTCTGTAATATGGAAATACGCAGGACATCCAAATATATGTATCTGATTATAATCTGAAACAGGTTGTCCAGACCATACCTCTTTAAGACATTTCCCATCAAGTGCAGAAGTAAGTAATCGGTTGACAATATGAGAGGCATACATCAAAGCCTCTGCCCAGAATACCTTGTTCAGGCCAGATTGAGAAAGCATACATCGCACTTTCTCCACCAGAGTACGGTTCATCATTTCTGCTACACTGTTTTGTTGTGGGGTTCCAGGAACTGTAAAATGTCTGATTATCCCTTCTTCATGACAGATTTGCTTGAAGGGATCTGATTTGTACTCTCTACCATTATCTGAGTGAAGTCTCTTGATCTTCCTGTCGGTCTAGGTTTCAATCATCTTCTTCCACCGAAGAAATATGTCTAGAACTTCATCCTTGTGTTTCATCATATACACCCAAATATAATGTGAGAAATCATCAATAAAGGTAACAAAATAATTTTTACCTCCCAAAGATGAATTTTTTGATGGTCCCCATACATCAGTATGAACATAATCCAATATTCCTTTGGTAGAATGAATGGCGGTGTCAAACTTGACTCGTGTCTGTTTTCCCAAGACACAGTGCTCACAAAAGTCAAGTTTTCCACTTTTGGCTCCCTTCAGTAGGCCTTGATTCACCAAATTTTGCAAGGCTTTTTCTCCGATATGTCCCAAGTGCATGTGCCAGAGTTGGGAAGAATCAGGTGCTTCGTTGTCAGAAGTTTTGGCAACAGCTGCTCTTCCTGTAACTGTATGTCCATCTAGGAAATATAGGTTTCCCTGTCGAGTACCTTTCATTGCCAAGAATGCACCTCGTACAACTTTCAAGGCTCCACCTTCTATGGTCACCTTGTATCCGCTGTTGTCTAAGACCCCTAGTGAAATGAGGTTCTTTTTTAAATCTGGAACATATCTGACATTTGTCAGTCGTCTGGTTGTACCATCATGCATCTTTAGGCGGATAGTGCCTACTCCTTTTGTCTAGCATGTATTGTTGTTACCCATCATCACGACTCCCCCATCAAGCTCTTGAAAGCTTGTAAACCAGTTCCTGTTTGGACACATATGATAAGAACAGCCAGAATCAAAAATCCATTTGTCTACCTGGATATCTGTAGGCGAAACTGAGAAAGCTGAATCTTCTTTATTGTCAGCTTCCTTTGCAACATTTGCAGCAAATTTGTCCCTGTTTGGACAGTCATTCTTCTAGTGCCCTTTCTGGTGACAGTAGGCACATTCATCTTTTGTCAGGCTTCTTCTTGATTCTCCTCTGGTTTTTGAGCGAGATTTATTTCTCCCATTAGATCTGTCATATCTCCTTTTGTCTTCTCTTCCTCGGATCACAGTCAATGCTTCTGGTGTCAACTCTCTGGAGTCCTTCTGATCCTTCTTCCGGTACTCATTATTCACCAAAGCATTAGAAACATCTATGAATTTAACCTCATCCTTTCCATACAGCAGGGTAGTGGTTAAATGATCATAACTTTCAGGAAGAGAATTTAACAATAACAATACCTTATCCTCATTAATAATATCAACATCTAAATTTTGCAGATCAGCCAAAATTTTGTTGAAATTATTGAGATGCTCAATCATAGGCATACCTCTCTTATACTGGAATCGAAAGAGTTTTTTCTTCAGGTAGAGCCGATTCTCTACACTCTTTGTCATGTATTTATCTTTCAGCTTCTTCCAGAGACTTGAGGTCATCGTTTCTTTCATGACAAAATACTTTTGATCTTTGGCAAGATACAACCGGATAGTGCCACAGGCTTGACGGTTCACATAGCTCCAATCTTCATCAGAAATATTCACCGGTTTGGGCCCCAGTGCAATATCTGATCCTTCGCGGAACAACAGATCCAGGACTTCGCATTGCCACATGCCGAAGTTGTTTGTACCGTCAAATTTCTCAATATCAAATTTTGCATTTGACATTGAGCTTCTTTGCCACGAACTGGTGGTAGACGTCGAAGGTTACGTGTCAGCTCCTTTTGGATCAGCCATCCTCGACAATGGCGTGTGGAGTCTGGCGGCTGTAATAACTGCTGGGAGTATAGCAGTGTGATGGCATGGGGAAGGTCCAAGCGAGTCAAGGAAAGCCGGCGATATCTGAGCCACTTCGTGCGAGCTTAGGGCAGTGGCCTGGTTTGCAGCAGCGAGAACTTATGGCTAATTGACGATGATATGGTGCACGATGGTTGGACGGAATGGGTTGGCGCAACAGCACACGATGACCCTGAAACAGATGGATCTGGTACGTATGTTTCTAACCTAGCTCAAATACCAATTTGTTAGGATCTAATGAACATACACACAATACACACACGGGAACACAAAGATTTAACGTGGTTCGGCAATTTGCCTACATCCACGGAAGGAACGGATCTTTATATTCGGAGGTTTTAACCTCTACAAGTTTTCTTACACAGGATCACACTACACCACCCTTCTCTCTCGCTTCTTTTTTTTTGTTACATAACTTGTAGGTATTTATACTACAAGAGGAGGAGACAAATGGCCTGCAAAGTCTTTGGACGGTTGTGTGAATGGTAAGTTGCGGCGGCTACATCAGTTTCACACTGCAAAAGTTTTTGGACGGTTGTGTGAACGGTAGGTTGTGGTAGCTACATCAGATTCACACTGCAAAAATCTTTGAACGATAGGTTGACGAATCTGAAGAATCGGAGTCAATTTTCACAAATCTAATTCCCATGCAAGTGTACATAGCTTTTGAATGCTGACGTCGAGAAAGCTCAGCTTTCTCTTTATAGACAGAAGCATTAATCTTCTTCTCCAACTTTATCCTACTACCTGTTCTGAAGATTATATCAGCATACTCAACGATTCTAGACTCCAACAATAATAGAAAATAAGTCAAATTTCTTAATCGATTGCTTTCCTCTCATATTTTTTAAGTGATGATAAGATTACGAGGTCAAGCTTACTCAAAAGAAACACTCGACAATCACAAAAAAGTGTTACTAAATCAAACCCATTTCCCACTTTTCATTTTTGAAATAATACCAGCCCCCCCTCCCCCCATCATTCAAACAAGTGCAGTAGTAAACTTTGTGTCTGCCGACTTATGAATAGTGTTGGCATTTGTTCAGGGTCCATAACTTCAAGTCATACATTGATGCCCCTATCTCGCGTTATTTCAGGGTGTTAACTTCTTAAGGTTATATCTACAATAAATCTACGGTCACTTAGTGAATAAAGATGAGGAAAATAGAGAATTTTGCAACAAAACCATCCTAATCTTTCAATTTCATTCATGCTTCATATAGGAATACATTTGCTTGACTTATAAACCAAGTCTCTTACAAAAGAACTTCAACTTTTCATTCTCATTAGAACTCCCCATACACAGGAAATGTTAATTCTTCTTCTGACTTGATTGGTTCCCAGAGAAGGTTACTGCTACTTTTTCTTGTTTTGATTGGCTTGCTATGCTGGCTGCTGCCACTTGGACCTCTTGCAGCTCATCAAGGTTCTTCCATCCGCTTTCCTGGAATTGGATCTGAAATTGAGGTGCTGCACATGCTGTATTGACACACCAGCAAGTTGCTGCCACCTTTGTTGACTTTGAAGTTACTGTTGCAAGTGGCTAGTAGAGGGAAAGGAGCTTCTATTAGTGTATGCACCATCCACTCTTCTAAGAATTTATCAAAGTGAGAGGAAGTGTGTTTCTTTCCTCTATCAAATCTTAGTTTCTTAATTGAGCAAGCACTTTGATTCTCAGCCATGGCTTTGAATTTTTTCAAGACAACAAACAAGTCAAATTTATGTCTTAGAAAATAGACTCATGTCATCCTTGTATAATCATCAATGAACAAGACAAAGTAGTTGTTGTTGCTGATTGAGTAGGTTCTCATAGCACCACAATATATTTATATGCACAAGTTCTAACTTCTCTTGTGCTCTCCATTCATGTAGGGATGAGTATAAAGGCTCACTATGCTACTTTCTCATCTAGCATGCCTCACAGACATAGGGCAGCTCATGCAATGGAGGTAAGCTCTTCACCAAATTCTTTAACCGTAAGAATTTTAGTGATTCTAAGTTATAGTGTCCATAACTCCTATGCCCCAATTCTGTTTCATCTACTGTTACCAGCATGCTACTTTCATTTGCATATTTCCATTTTAATGGAAAGCTCTTATTAACCAGAGTTATCTTTGCCATTTTCACATCATTTTGATAATAGATCTTGCAATGCAATTTATGTAAAATAGAGAGAATTGTCCTTTTGAACCATTTGCCCCACACATAACTAACTCTGATATGGGCTAGGTACTAAAAGCACATCAGAAATGAACCTAGGACCTTTGTGTGTTTGAATGGCAACAGTTCCTTTGCCAACAACCTCTGCATGCATTCCACTGCCCATTCTAACTTTACCTTTCAAGCCTAAATTTAAGTCGATGAAGATTTGCTCCTTGTTGGTCATGTGGTTTGAAAACCCACTATCTATGAGTCAGGTATCTTTGCTTTCATTTTCTCTCTCATGGTGAGCTAGAAACAGGTGGTCTTCACTTGTTATAGTATCTGCTACTCTTGGTTTCTTCTGTCTTTGCTGGAATTGATTTTGTTATGGCTGTTTTTTCTGACATGGTGGCTGATTCCATTGAAACTGCTGCTTTGTTTGCTTACTTCTGCAATATTTTTCCATTTATATCAGCAATGCTTTCCATTTATGTCTCAACTTCTTACAGAACCCACCATCCCTTTATGCCAGAAATCCTTTTCCAGATGATTTGCCTTTCTGCAAAACTTGCATGGAGAGAATTTATCTTTCCTTTCACTGGTGTTGCTTGCTGAGGTAGCTGAATCTTCACTTTCACTGTTAAAAGATGATTTGCTATTGCTTCCTTTGAAGTGAGTCCCTTTCTGTTTGAATTTCGTTTGAAGGGAACCTTCTACATGTACATGTCTGCTTAAGACTCTTTGCTCATGTGATATCAGAGCTCCAAATAATTAGGCAACTTTAAAGTCTAACAGATGCCTGGATTGCTCTATTGAGGTTACTGCTGCATCAAACCTCTCTGGTAAGCTTCTGAGAACCCTTTTGACAACTCTCTAATCTCCCAAGACTTCTCCATACAACTTCAGGTTCGCAAAATCTCTTCTTAAGGACTATTATTTAACTGTTCTAGCCCTTTCTGAACCTTTAAACTCATCCTGCAGTATGCTTCAAGCTTCATTTTTTGATTTTGCTGGAACAATCCTAAGAAGAATAGTTTCTGCCATTGAGGAATGGATAAAGGTGAGAACTTTTATGTCTTTAGTAGCTCTTTCTCTATTTCTACCTTGTTCCTCCTCAATTAGCTGTGTTGTTTCTGCTGGAGGTGTGTAACTTGTTTCTACTATCTCCCAAAGGTCAAAGGTCATCCAAAAATCCCTGATCCTCACAACCCAATAATCATAATTCTCTCCAATGAAGATGGTAGGAGCAAGGAACGATATACTAGTTATTGAAATACTGAGACTCGTAGAAGCGATCAAGGAGGAAGATGTGAAAATTGACTCTGATTCTTCAGTTCATACTTTAGATTCTGTCAATTTACTGTTCACACAACCGTCCAAAAACTTTTGCAGTATGAACTTGATGTAGCCGCCGCAACATACCGTTCACACAACCATCCAAAGACTTTGCAGGTCATTTGTCTCCTCCTCTTGTAATATAAATACCTGCAAGTTATGTAACAAAAAAAGAGAGAGAGAGTAGGGTGGTGTAGTGTGATCCTGTGTAAAAAAACTTGTAGAGGTTAAAACCTCCGAATATAAAGATCCGTTCTTCCCGTGGATATAGGCAAATTGCCGAACCACGTTAAATTTTTGTGTTCCCATGTGTCTATTGTGTGTATGTTCATTAGATCCTAACAAATTGGTATCAGAACCAAATTAGAAACATACGTACCAGATCCGTCCGTTTCAGGGTCGTCGTGTGCTGCTGTGCCAGCTCATTCCGTCCGACCATCGTACACCATATTATCACCGATCAGCCACAAGTTCTCACTGCTGCAAATCAGGCCACTGCCCCAAGCTCGCACGAAGCGGCTCAGGCACCGCCGGCCTTCCTTGACTCGCCTGGACCTTCCCCACGCCATCACACCGCTGTACTCCCAGCAGTTATTGCAGCCACCAGACTCCACACGCCGTTGTCGAGGATGACTGATCCAAAAGAAGCTGACACACAACTTTCGACATCTACCACTAGTTCGTGGCAAAGAAGTTCAATGTCAAATGCAAAATTTGATATTGAGAAATTTGACGGTACAAACAACTTCGGCATATGGCAATGCGAAGTCCTAGATCTGTTGTTCCGCGAAAGATCGGATATTGCACTAGGGCCCAAATCGGTGAATATTTCTGATGAAGATTGGAGTTATGTGAACCATCAAGTCTGTGACACTATCTGGTTGTGTCTTGCCAAAGATCAGAAGTATTTTGTCATGAAAGAAACGATGACGTCAAGCCTCTGGAAGAAGCTGGAAGATAAATACATGACAAAGAGTGTAGAGAATCGGCTCTATCTGAAGAAAAAACTCTTTCAATTCCAGTATAAAAGAGGTATGCATATGATTGAGCATCTCAATAATTTCAACAAAATTTTGGTTGATCTGCAAAATTTAGATGTTGATATTATTGATGAGGATAAGGCATTGTTATTGTTAAATTCTCTTCCTGAAAGTTATGATTATTTAACTACTATCCTGCTGTATGGAAAGGATGAGGTTAAATTCATAGATATTTCTAATACTTTGGTGAATAATGAGTACCGGAAGAAGGATTAGAAGGACTCCAGAGAGTTGACACCAGAAGCATTGACTGTGACCCGAGGAAGAGAAGACAAAAGGAGATATGGCAGATCTAGTGAGCGAAATAAATCTCGCTCAAAATCCAAAGGAGAATCAAGAAGACGCCTGACAAAAGATGAATGTGCCTACTGTCACCAGAAAGGGCACTGGAAGAAAGACTGTCCAAACAGGGATAAATCTGCTGCAAATGTTGCAAAGGAAGCTGACAATAAAGAAGATTCAACTTTCTCAGTTTTGCCTACAGATATCCAGGTAGACAAATGGATTCTTGATTCTGGTTGTTCTTATCATATGTGTCTAAATAGGAACTGGTTCACAACCTTTCAAGAGCTTGATGGAGGAGTCGTGGTGATGGGTAACAACAACACATGCTAGACAAAAGGAGTAGGCACTATCCGCCTAAAGATGCATGACGGTACAACCAGACGACTGACAGATGTCAGATATGTTCCAGATTTAAAGAAGAACCTCATTTCACTAGGGGTCTTAGACAACAACGGATACAAGATGACCATAGAAGGTGAAGCCTTGAAAATTGTACGAAGTGCATTCTTGGCAATGAAAGGTACTTGACAAGGAAACCTATATTTCCTAGATGGACATACAGTTACAAGAAAAGCAGTTGTTGCCAAAACTTCTGACAATGAAGCACCCGATTCTTCCCAACTTTGGCACATGCGCTTGGGACATGTCGGAGAAAAAGTCTTGCAAAATTTAGTGAAACAAGGCCTACTGAAGGGAGCCAAAAGTGGAAAACTTGACTTCTGTGAGTACTGTGTCTTAGGAAAACAGACACGAGTCAAATTTGGCACCGCCATTCATTCTACCAAAGGAATATTGGATTATGTTCACACTGATGTATGGGGACCATCAAAGAATTCATCTTTGGGAGGTAAAAATTATTTTGTTACTTTTATTGATGATTTCTCACGTTATGTTTGGGTGTATATGATGAAATACAAGGATGAAGTTTTAGACATATTTCTTTGGTGGAAGAAGATGATTGAAACCCAGACCGGCAGAAAGATCAAGAGACTTTGCTCGGATAATGGTGGAGAGTACAAATCAGATCCTTTCAAGCAAATCTGTCATAAAGAAGGGATAATCAGACATTTTACAGTTCCTGGAACCCCACAACAAAATGGTGTAGCAGAAAGGATGAACTGTACTCTAGTGGAGAAAGTGCGATGTATGCTTTCTCAATCTGGCCTGAACAAGACATTCTGGGCAGAGGCTTTGATGTATGTCTCTCATATTGTCAACCGGTTACCTACTTCTGCACTTGATGGAAAATGTCCCAAAGAGGTATGGTCTGGACAACCTGTTTCAGATTATGATCAGATACATATATTTGGATGTCTTGCGTATTTCCATGTTACAGAATCCAAACTGGATCCTAGAGTCAAGAAAACTATCTTCTTAGGCTCTAGTGAAGGAGTTAAGGGATTCAGACTTTGGAATCCTGAGTCAAAAAAGATTGTCCTAAGCCGAGACGTAACCTTTGATGAATCGGCGATGTTGCAAAGGACTACCACAAAAATGGAGAAAGAGGATCAAAACTTTTTCCAACAGGTGGAGTTTAAGACTCCAAAGGAGCCAAAGGAGTATCTTGATGACTAGGAGAATACCTCAGTTGAGGTGGAGGTTCCATCACCAGCACCAGACCAACAATCAGAGTCTATTATCACTCACAGGCAAAGGAGGGAGATCTGGAAACCTGCTAAATATACTGACATGGTGGCATATACGCTGCCAGTAACAGAGGACGATATTCCCAACACCTTCAAAGAAGCTGTTCAGAGTATAGAGAGTGATAAATGGAAACTGGCTATGGATGATGAGATGCAGTCACTTCACCAGAATCAGACGTGGAAATTAGTACCACTTCCACATGGAAAGAAAGCTATTGGATGCAAATGGGTCTATGTTAAGAAGGAGTGTGCCTCTGAAAAAGGAAGTACCAGATATAAAGCTAGACTAGTAGCAAAAGGCTATACTCAGAAGGAAGGAATAGACTATAATGAAGTGTTCTCGTCAGTGGTCAAACATTCGTCTATTCGGATCCTGTTGGCTCTAGTAGCTTAATTTGACTTGGAATTAGCTCAACTTGATGTGAAGACAACATTTTTACATGGCAACTTGGAAGAAGAAATCTATATGTCCCAACCTGAAGGTTTCAAAGTCACCGAGAAGGAGAATTGGGCTTGTAAGTTAAACAAGTCACTGTATGGCTTGAAGTAGTCACCTAGACAGTGGTACAAACGGTTTGATAGCTTTATCTAGAAGCAGAAGTACACACGCAGTCAGTTTGATCATTGTGTTTTATCTGAAGAAACTCCAAGATAGTACGTTTGTATATTTGCTCCTATATATTGATGATATATTAATTGTATCTAGGAGCAAGGTGGACATCGACAGGCTGAAGGCTTAATTGAGCTTAGAGTTCGAGATGAAGGATCTTAGAGAAGCCAAAAAGATTCTTGGTATAGAGATCAAGCGTGATAGAAAAAAGGGCACAGTCTGGTTAACTCAGACTCAGTATCTGAAGAAAGTACTCCAGCGGTTTGGCGTAAATGGCAAGACTAAACCCGTTAGTACTCCATTGGCCTCACATTTCAAACTAAGTGCATTAATGTCTCCAAATACAGATGATGATCGAAGACAGATGGATAATATTCCATATGTTAATGCTGTTGGAGCCCTGATGTATGCAATGGTGTGTACACGACCTGATATTTCACAAGTTGTCAGCATAGTAAGTCGGTATATGCACAATCCCGGTAAAGGACACTGGCAAGCAGTTAAGTAGATTCTACGGTATATTCAAGGTACTGTGGATATTGGCCTGAAGTTCCAGAAATATAAGACGATGATCAATCGTCTAGTTGGGTATGTCAATTCTGATTATACCGGTGATCTCGACAAGTGTCAATCAACTACAGGTTATATGTTTACTATGTCAGGAGGACCAGTAAGCTGGAAATCAACGCTTCAGTTAACTGTTATTTTGTGTACTACAGAGGCAGAGTATATGACGATCACGGAGACTTTCAAAGAAGCAATTTGGCTTTTTGGGTTAATTGAAGACTTGAGACTTATTCAGGAGCACGTTGAAGTCCACTGTGACAGTCAGAGTGTCATTTGCTTAGCAAAGAACCAAGTTCATCACTTCCGCACAAAGCATATCGATGTCCGGTTTCATTTTATTTGAGAAATTATAAATGAAAAAGATATTCTGCTATAGAAAATTGGTACAGAAGATAATCCTGCAGATATGCTCACAAAGATTGTTTCAGGAATCAAGTTCTAACACCGCTTGGATTTGGTCAACATTTCTCGGAGTTGTGCACCTTCGGGTGCTTGACGCTTTTCGGGCGTATTGGAGGAACGGTGATTATGTTTGGATGAAGAATCATCGTCAAGATGGAGATTTGTGAAAATTGACTCCGATTCTCCAATTCACACTTTAAATTCGTCAATCTACCGTTCACACCAACCGTCCAAAGACTTTTGTAGTGTGAACTTGATGTAGCCGCCACAACCTACCGTTCACACAACCGTCCAAAGACTTTACAAGCCATTTGTCTTTTTCTCTTGTAGTATAAATACCTGCAAGTTATGTAATAAAAAAAAAGAGAGAGAGTAGGGTGGAGCAGTGTGATCCTGTGTAAAAAAACTTGTAGAGGTTAAAACCTCCGAATATAAAGATCCGTTCTTCCCGTGAATGTAGGCAAATTGCTGAACTACGTTAAATCTTTGTGTTTCCGTGTGTGTATTGTGTGTATATTCATTAGATCCTAACAGAAGATGAGCTTGTGGAAGCTGCATTTGTTGACGCAGACATTGCTGCTGCAATTTTCTGGTTTCAGTTTCTGATTTCATGTTTGATTTATTGCTTGTTTTTCTAGATTACAGGCCTTCTAAGATCAAGAAGAGCTCTGATACCAGTTGTTAACTTCTTAAGGTTTTATCTATGATAAATCTACTGTAACTTAGTGAATAAAGAGGAGAAAAACAGAAAATTTTGCAGCAAAACCACCATAATCTTTCAATTTCATTCATGTTTTTTTATAGGAATGCATTTGCTTGACTTATAAGCCAAGTCTTTTACAAAAGAACTTCAGCTTTTCATTCTCATTGGAGCTCTCCATACATAGAAAATGTTAATTCTCCTTTTGACTTGATTGGTTCCTAGAGAAGGTTGCTGCTGCTACTTCTTGTTTTGATTGGCTTGCTATGGTGGCTGCTGCCGCTTGGACCTCTTGCAGCTCATCAAGGTGCTGCCATTTGCTTTCCTGGAACTTTCCCGGAATGGGAGTTGGAATTGAGGTGCTGCACATGCTAGATTGACACCAGCGAGTTGCAGCCACCTTTGTTGGCTTTGAAGTTGCTGTTGCGAGTGGCTAGTTGAGGGAAAGGAGCTGCTGGTGGTTGTAATGCTCTACTGTAGCTGCTGTCACTTCTGCCGTTGCTGTTGGTTTGCAGGTCTGTTGCTGCTGCTGGATCTGGTTGAGTCATTCCAGATTCTTCAATCTCAACTTCGCTCACACGGCAACACGGGGTGGTGGGGTTTGAGGAGAAAAGGTACCGAATACCTTGCCCCTTAGAAGGCCTGGCTTCCGCGAACCAGAAAATCACCATCCTCGGACCCATGAAGGTGAAGCAATAGTGAGTCTAACGGCCCAGTAACACAATGGAGTCACTCGGCTGCCAACAGCCCATTTCCGCTATGGACTTCATACACATGGGAAACTTTCCATCCAACGAACACAAAGTGATTGCCATGTCAAACTAGCCGGGACCTCACTGTTGTTAGCCATGGATGACCACTTCAACTCGGTAGTCTAATCATGTATATATATATACAGATGCACAACGTGAAAAATAGGCCAAGCTCGTCTCACATAAAAATTATTTATTTGAATGCAAGAGATATATGGATACTATTTATGACAATTAAACCGATGGCAACACAATATTATCAAAAGAAACGAAACTAGACGTGGCAGATTGCATAAAGTAACGTCGCCAAAACACACTCCCCACCTCCAACCCTTTCGGCTCTGGCCCACTTTCCTTGCATCGAAAAAGTCCTAGTCCTATTCGCAATGGAGTAGGCAGGCAGTCTAGCAGTCAGCTTTATTCCCGATTGAATGAGACTTGTTTTCATGTGCCCAAACATGGCCCGCATGAGAGGTTTCATTTGCCTGTCGCCAGTACAAACCCCGCATAGTACTCGAAGACTCTTGAATTCTTGTACTCTAATTCAAACAAATTTTCATATTTTTAGGTGGGACTAGCGTGCGATTTTTCTGTAGCTCATTCATTAGCTCAGTGCACCGATGCTAATACAACAAGCTGCGGGTGCCGTGGCATGCAACCATCTTGATGTAAATATATCTTTGACCATGGCGTGTACATATCTCTGACAGACAGTTGGCACTCACCCCACATAGCTTGGAGTATTTTACGTGCGCATTGAATTGATGTTGTTGATTAATTAGTACAGTTTCAAGTGATTTATGTTTTCTTAATCACTAAAATTAATCATAGATGAGGTCTACATTCGTTCATCTTCTCGTGCTGCTTATACATTTTACGTACAGCTTATTGCACTTTTCAAACAAAAGATTTTAAAATTACACCAAAAAAGTATTTATATATATATGTAAAAGAAAAAAGTTGTAAGATGTGAGGCCGCATGCCACCGACAGTGACACTTCGTGTAATGACTTCCCATCTACTATTGATATCAGGGACTTGCAGTGTTGAAACTGCACCACTCTCCGAGACCTTTCTCCCTGGACAGGACTGAAATGGAGACAACAGCAACAGGTCGTCACTCCCCTGAAAAGGCTAGGCTGGAAGGAGAAGTCCTTCCACGTCCTACTGATAATGATTCTTCAAGTAGTAAAACTGAAATATCCAAGAGAGGGTCTCATCATCCTCAAGGTAATTAGCCCATTACTGCCGCTCGTTTACTTTTGTTTGTGTCTTCGTATTCCCCCTTTTACTTCCTGCAAGGTGGTGTCGTTGGGCTGGTTCTCGAAACGTGGTTCCAAAAAACCTTATGGGATGTTTAGTACTTCACAAATTGACTCTTAACAATTTTCTTTTTCTTCTTCTTCTTCGTCTTTCCATTAATGTCGTTAGTTTGTTCCTTCTCTGGTAGGGAAAGAGGAGGAGAGCAAGAATAGTATTTATTACTTGCCACTGTACAAAGCTGCAATACATGGTGATTGGAGAACTGCAAAGAACTATTTTGAGGAGAATCCCGGGGCGCTGATGGCAAATATAACTGATGTGCCCTTGACTGCTCTCCATGTGGCAATTGGCACAGGCCTGTCTCTAGAGTTTGTTCAAAATCTTGTAGCTTTGATGCCTAAAGAGTCTCTAGACTTGACAGACAACCATGGTAATACTCCCCTTCATGGTGCTGCTGCCGTAGGAAATACAAAAGCTGCTATGATTTTGGTCCAACAGAACCCAAGATTGCCACTACTTTTGAACAATTACGATGAGACTCCACTTCATTCTGCTGCAAAATTTGCCCACAAAGAAACTGTCCGTTATCTTCTTAAAGTGACTCGAGATGAGCATCCAAGTCCATTCACTGGGAAACTCGGTGCTAGGATCCTTGTTCTTCTACTGGTTTCTGATTACTATGGTAGGTAATCCATTCATACGTTGTGAAGCAGTCACTGGTAGGGCTACCCTATTGGTCTTTCATTATTTTCATAATCCAGTTTCATATTTGGACGTTTTGTGCTAATGGAATATGCAGAATTTGCAAAGGAGAACAAGATTGGAATCATTTCTGAATTCCTCCTTTCTCTCATTGGAGCAGCTCCCATTATACAGGAGATGATGTTTTGATGTTTAGAGTCTAAATCAACTTTTTAACAAAATAATATTAGAATAAGGATTGTCTTTGCTTTCACCTGACACGACTAGATAAGGCTTAACTAGTTTCAAAAAGTACTTGACAGTTTTCGGTTTCATCAAATTTCAACCACCTAGTAAATTCTCAGACCTAACATTTCAGCACCAAGGAAGGGCTAACACTTTATTTGTTGGCTTTTTCTAGGTGTACAAGGTTGAATTGAATCTTTTTTTGTAATGTTCTGCGATGCCCTGAAGTGATCTTACAGAATTTTTTTCATCATCAACGATCTTCCGCAGTTAGTGTATCTCATTGTGTCCAAGTTTAAGATACGCGGCTTGCTGGCCATAATGCAGGATTTGGAACTGAGGCAACCTCAATGCCCGCATTGATAATTTCTGGCTTCGGTTTCATTAATATGACAAAAGACATAATTGATATTCCTTGTAGGACTTCAACTGCCTTCTCTCGCTCAATCAACAAAAATGTTCTCATCCTTCTGAGCTTATTTCCCTCCACAGGTTTCGCTCTTGATCTGCTAAAGCGTTTTCCGGAGTTAGCTCATGAACGTGACCACCACAATAATACTGCCCTGACCATCCTGGCTCGAAAACCTCATGCTTTCCCCAGTGGAAGTCAACTTGGATGTTTCCAACGTCTGTTGTATAAGTGTTAGTCTTCTATCATCCTTGCCCATTGCCTTCCACAGATATGTCTGCTCTTATGCAATCTGAATACAAGGTTAGCTCTGTCGTATCTTGAGCTTTGCAGATATTTGCTTGAAAAAAGGTGATGTAGCTCAAGACGGAGATACAGGAAATCCCAGGGAATACGAAGCGGAATGCCAAGAACGTTCCATGAGATTCAAATTTCTACAACATATATACGATACGAGGCTGATGCATGAACAGACTCGCCAAATTGTCAAAATCTTGTGTGAAGAAGCGATAAAGTCTGCTGAGTTAAAAGCCGAGGACGTGTTTGGACAACCAATGCGAACGGCCACCCAAATGGGAATCCATGAGCTGGTCACAGAGATCATTAAGGCCTATCCCTCTTCGGTTTGGTTCCGTGGTGATGATGAACAACGTAACCCCAAAAAAAAATTTTTAAATGGTGATGAAAAAGGTAATGTTTTCCATCTGGCAGTTCTGCACCGCCAAGAAAACATTTTCAATCTCCTCTATCAGATGAGTTTGCAAAAGAATTATGTCATGGAAATAAGAGATAAAAAGGGAAACAACATTCTCCACTTGGCTGGAATGTTGGGGCCATCTGATCAGATTGCTGGTGCAGCTTTGCAGATGCAGCGAGAGCTTCAGTGGTTCAAGGTTATATATATCTCTTTCCATTAAACACTCCTACACCCAATCCTTTGTTACTTAAGATATCCCCTAGCCATAGGCAACACAGCCAGTTTACTGAGCTCAAAAAAAACATGGGGATCTTATCTTATACTCGCTAGCTATCAGATAGAAGATGGCCGGTTTCTGCTTCCCTGACAACTTTAGCTTGCAATTGTGAGAATTGATATGACTATAATGTTCATCGTGTAATAATTAACATGACAACAACAAAAGGTGCAAATTAGTATGTATGAAGTGAGTCCAACGGTACATGCATTACAGAACCGGTGAAAATTAATTGCTCAGTCCAACCTCTTTCTCCTCATTTTCCCACTCCCCTAACTCCTAGATTTAAGAGTCTACCATTGTCAAATTACCATGTTCTTGATTACTGTGGATTACCTTCCATACATTTGTGCAGGAAGTTGAAAAACACGTGAAACCATCGTTCAAAGGGAGGAGAAACCTCAATAAAAAGCTTCCGAGCCAGGTATTTACAGAAAAGCACGCAGAACTAGTCAAGCAAGGTGAGAAATGGATGAAGAACACGGCTACGTCCTACACAGTTGTTGCTACACTTGTTGCGACATTTGTGTTTACGGCTGCTTTTACCCCTCCTGGGGGTAGTAATTCTGATGGGATCCCAGTTCTCTTGAATGAGTCGGCTTTCATGATTTACGCGATATCAGACGCATTATCCCTCTTTACGTCTTCAACTTCTGTCCTAATGTTCCTGAGTATACTGTCATCTCGCTACTCGGAGGAAGATTTTCTCAAGGCCTTGCCGATGAGGCTGAGCATTGGCCTTGTCACTCTCTTCTTTTCAATAGCAACCATGCTGGTAGCCTTTTGCGCGTCTCTTTACATTATGCTTGCTCATCGAGTAGAGTGGATTGCAGCTCCAATTGTCCTGCTAGCGTGCGTCCCGGTGACATTTTTTGCGCGGTTGCAATTTCCTCTCCTCGTTGAACTAGTTTCTTCGACATTTGGGCCTAGCATTTTCGGCCGTAAGAAGAAAGAATACATCTGCTAGTTGAGAAAAAATGTCTTCCCCGGCTGCAGGACTTTCCTCTTTTGCCAAATCTGTATTCTGTAGTTTCCTAGCAGTGTTGTTGGTTTGCCACTCCTGCATGGCTATTGTTGCATCTTTTGGCCAAGTGGGGCAATTACTGATAATAGTTTCTTACCCGTGATACGTGAATCCCAGTTTCAACACACAGAATTTTCTATTTGCTTTTGGCTGGTGGTGCAAAAAACTAAAAAATAAAAAAAAAATAAGAGTCACTTCTCCGCATACTATTTGAACATTTTTCGTAAGTACCATGCGTGAATGGCTGTGGAAATCTTTCATTTTTATATGCTTGCAGGAATACCCTAGTTGAACTTTGAGCGGAAATAGTTCAAGTTTGTTCCTGACTTTACACCGGCATGGATACAAGCAAGCTAAGGATGCCACAGTAGTGTTTGGTCATCCAGACGTGAAGAAAATTACAGGTGTCTTCGGCATCCAACCCTTCCCTCGAAATTACAAGAAAAGAGTTAAAGTGGTCGCCGCAAATTTCTAGTAAAGAAAGTGAAAGTCAGGCCAGTTTCTACTTTAATAATAAACGTCTTGACTGTGGCCTGATGCAATCATGCAGCCTTAAATCTAAAGGTATCCTACAACAAGTATCTTTACTTTAAAAAAGTTCTTGGTCCATGACAATTATTGAGTCTGGACGTTATGGGACAGGGGCTTATGCAATTAACCGTGGAAACCATTACCCTACAGTAAAATGCAGAATTATAAATATTCAGTTTACAATAAAAAGTAAATTTATACATAACCACGACTTTCCAATACTAAAAGTGGTAACTGAACTGAAAAAATTTCAGCGTATTATTGATTTGGTTAACGAGCTGCAAAATCAATTCGATTAATCTTAAATTATGTCTGGTTTTTGTCTGATAACCTCTGAGCACCCCTAGTTTTAACTGCAAAGATTCTTACTCAAGAGGCAAGGCAAGACAACTAAATCTAGTCCAGAGAACAGAATATTAAACCTTTTGTTCTGGATCTCTCAATTATTGATTAGCTACTATACCCACCAAAGAAATGAGCATTTACAGTTCCTCTTGTCCTTGTCCCCCTCGTCTATGAATTTCCTGCTTATTTCAGCACCAAAATGTCCACTATATGAATAAACTAATAATCTAACGAGTCAAGCACCTTACTTCCAACTCATTAGGTCAAGAATCACAGTCCAAAAGGCACAGATGATAACAAATTTCATAATTCGCTGTTAATGTGCCCAGCAACCAAGTGCATGAACCGCCCTTGCAATGAGATGAGAATGGCCCTCTAAGCTTCTGCAAAGCAAACATAAAATCTGCAATTCGTGTCTGCCTATCCAAGTCCAGCAATGAGTTAGCTGCCTGAATGTTTAGTGATGATGCCAAGCTTGATACTGTAAGCAAGTCTTTGTCGAGTAATATTTTTTATATTTGACCCAAATTGATTCTTTCCCCGATAGCCACCATAGAAATTGTCGACGGGTATGCCACTGAACATAAGATCATAAACAGCACACGCCCTTTTTCTTTTACAAGTGAGTGCTTGTAACACAACATACACGAAGAGGCAGAGATTTAATCTGCTCTATTTTGCTTCTGAATCATACTCATCGTCTCGTTCCAGGATCCCTAGTCCTCTCATGAATCCGGTTCCACAAATTTGTTTCACTGCAACCAAGGTCCCATCTGCAAAATGTCCATTATAAGCAACCCATAAGTGCTGTGGGCTATAAAAATCCTAAGAAAATCATTGGATGCTAGTTCAACTTCCGACAGATGAAATCATACTGACCCATAAAGAGGCAATATACTGGCCCCGGAGTGCTGGTAAATTCTTCATCTGAAGTGTTATGCCCCTCTTCCATCCCATTCCCCATGCCAATTTTTTCTTTTTTCCCCAAAAGAAAGGAGCAAACTATCAATGCTATGAAGAAGCACATTTCCTCAAAAGGCAGTATAATTCAGTACTTCCTTATTGACAGCAGTCTGCCGAACCTAAAAACCCCAAATCAACTTGACTGAGCAATCTTTGCTCATATGCTTTGACGGCTTTGTGGGTTGCTAGAATTTCTGTTAGCAGCATAATGATGAAGCATAACAAGAGCCAGTATTCTGTTGATGCATTATTTAGGCCCAAACTCATCAGTCCGGAGTTCACTTCAAGCCAGTATCAAAACAAGAGCTTCATTGAATTGAAACTGACAAGGTTCTGTGGAAGAGATGTCTAATAGGATCACTGAACTAAACTTTACGTCCAATATTCTGCATTGACTTTTCCAACAAAATTAGGACATACAAAAATCAGATGACTTGAGTTGTTAAAGCATACAGGGACCAGCAATGGGTCTCTTGACAAAATGGCAGGCTTGTCTTTAAGATCAGAGGGATAACAATATGAGGCTTGTCTTTAAAATCAGAGGTCTTTAGGGTGAAGAATAATTTCCATGCCAGTCAGTGAGTAGTTTCTTCCATCAGGTCTAAGCCAGAAATGTATGTTTTTCCCACAAGAAAGTTTCAACACAGCTAAGTTGTATTCCAGCAGATACAGGTAGATCATTCTACCCAAAATATAAAATGCATGTCAACCGTAAACTTATTATGTTGGAAGAAAATTTAAAAAGGAAGCAATGCAGCCCAAATTTATAAAGGAAAAAAAAAAATGCAAGTTATCAAACATTTCTGGCTCCTTAATCACAATATAAATGTGTGTGTAAACATCGACAACCTGCATTGCTGCCAAAGGAGTGAAGGCCAAAAAAAGGACTAGTGAAACCATTTCTTACTCTTAGAGCCAAGCTGAGAACAGAAGTGTCAACTTTCAGTGCCCCATCACCAGATGATTATAACAAATTGCTTTTAGCTCATAATATATGGTTCAATCCCACAAAGGCTCCTTGACCATGATATTTATCTTCTCCTGAAGAAATTTTAGAACATCTTCTCTTCCTTCTTTTATAAGCAATTGTCTTAACCTCCCAAATGTCACACCTGAGGGGCAAACTCCCTTTTCTATCATCTCTTCCATTAAGACACATGCCTGAGCTGCATCACCCTTCTCACAAAGACCATTTATTAGAACTTGAAATGTGTGCATGCTTGGAATAAAATGCTTCTTCTTCATGTACCTCCATATTTTGAGGGCCATCTGTAGCTCATCCCTGTCACAGAACATCTTTATCATCATAGTATATGTGTCCACATCTGGTTCACAAACCTTGATCATCCTACGGAAAACACTAAAGGCCTCATCAGTTTCCTGGCGGCCAATTAAACTGTTCAAAATGATATTATAGGTCTTTGAATTAGGTTTTACCCCATTTTCATCCATCTCCTTCAAGATTCTGTACACATTCTTGACCTTGTTTGCTTTACAGAAAGCACCAATCAAAGCATTATATGTTGCCACATCAGCTTTTATTCCATTCTTTTCCATTTTGAGAAAAGTATCAACAGCATCTTCAACCCGATTTTCTATTCCGAAGTTATGAACCAGAACACTATAAATAAAAGATGTTGGCTTACAACCTGTAGAATCCATTTCTTTTACGATTCCAAGGGCTTCATCAACCCTCCCAGCCTTGCAAAGAATGTCTACCATGATACCGTAGGTCACAATATCTGGTTCACAACCTGTCTTAACCATTTCTCTGAAAATCTCCCTTGCCTTGGGCAGATTTGGAGCCTTCCCCCAGCCCTCAAGCAATATACTGTAAGTCTTTGAGTCAGGAACAAACTGGTCCCTCATATTGTCAAAGACTTCTTGTGCCTTCCTAACATTTTTGGATTTGCATAAAGCACTAAGCAAGCCATTGAATGCTGCTAGATTTTGGGGCACATCGTACTTCTCCATGACATTGAATGTGTAAACAGCCTCCTCCACCTTTTGAACCCTAGCATACCTTCTCATGATAATGCAAAAGGTTTCTACATTCAGCATCTTCTTGCTCCTCATGGAATTCACAATATCCCACATGATCTGATATTGCCTGATCTTAGCCAGAGACTCTATCATGGTATGGTAAGCTCTAACACTGTGCACATAATGCTTTTGCTTCTCAGCCCATTCAAAGAATCGATATGCCACCAAACCAGCATTCTCATATCTTTTGAGGACATCTTCAACTATTTCTGGTGAAACCCTAATCCCCCTTTGGCTAAGGACAGTATCAAGTGTTGCTGTCGGGGATGACATCAAGATTTTGCATACATTTTTTATCGTATCCATATATTCACTTGTTAGCCTATTTGAGCAGTAATTCCTCCGGAACATATTCCACCCAGCAAACTCTTTGTAACGACTCTGAATTTTGCTCATGTTACTGATACAATTCAGCCATTGCAATCTAACCTGGAGGACAACATTCAGGAGACAAATTCATTAAAAAATATATGATCAAAAACAAAGGACTAAGATGTGAAACACAATCAGATAGACCTGATTAAAGATTAAAGCTTTGAAAGATGTCAACTCATGAAGTGGATGAAAAATAAGAGCCTGATTTCTCATTTACCCAAGATGAATGTGAAAAACAGCATTCAGGAGACAAATAAAATGAAAAATATGACCAAAATCAAAGCACTAAGATAAGAGATGCAAATCAATAGACCTGATTATTTAAATATTAAAGCTTTGAGAGAACTACACTTGTGAATTAAATAAAAAATAACAGCCTGCTTTTCTCATCTACCCAGATAAATGCATGTGTGAGTTTGTGTGAATGCGGATTGCTGTTGGGTATAATGGATTGCTTCAGAAGATTTGAATGGATTTTTAAATTTTCAATCCACATATAACTTAAAGGTCCTAGCACACAGGAAGTCCCCAGCACGAGCACCAGGCAAGTTTAGATATCCATCCTACCAAATTCCTTATTTAGAAAACCATTAACTCAACGCAGACTTTACTCCATCCCGGAGGATTCATCCAATTCCTATCCTCCTATCCATCACTTAAACATGGAGGAAAAAAGAATGGACAAAGATAGAGACTAAAGAAATTGGAAAACCAAGCTTAATGAAACGCTTGAGACTGCATCAGATGAGAGATACAGATTTCCAAGTCCTTAACAGTGCAGAATAATATCTGGCTTGACAAGGCAGATAAATCACTTCAACATCTAAACTGGTTCATGATGAGCAAAATATCTTAATCCAAAAATATATACATCTATATATATATATCGAAAAGCAAGAATGAAGATAAAATCAGGTTTAAAGAAATTGAAACTTTTCCAAAAAGATGCAGGGAAGGGAAGCGAAAAAATTGAAACCGAGAGAGAAACATAAAATGAAAACGGAAAATTAAGAATTTAACACACAACAAAATCGATTGCCAAATTACCTTCACATTCTCATAAGCCAAACAGTAACTTACTAATTGAAAACACCCCATGAACAGAAAATTCAGCCCACCTCACGGAAAATGGTTCGCGTCATTATAACAAATTTCCAAACATTCCATCACTTTCCCAGGAACCAAACATATCTCAAAGCTAATAACATTATAAAGACCGAATTTTTTTAAAAAAATAATAATAAAAAAGAATTCCTCGCTGAATATTAAATGCTCTCCAGAAGCAAAGGTCTACTACTAGTTAAATCCCCCCCCCAACATAACGTCGCAATAAAATTAGGAAAATTTCCAAAGCTTTCCGTCAGCTTCTCAGCCAACTAAACAGGACCCCCCCAGAAACAAAAACAACTCAAACAATCGATGGGATGGGCAGAAAAGAAAAGGGGATTACATAAAAACCCAAAAAACGTAATATCAGATCAATGAAGTCCTACCGCCGAGAAGACCAGACCAATCTCAAAAAGCCAAAAAGCCCACAAACACCACCAACTCTGTTGCTTAACCAAATCCCACGCACGACAAAAGAGAGACAGGAGGAGTTCTGGTTTTTTGATAGGACCCTTACGGGAAAGAGTGAAGTCAGAGGAGGGAGATTGTGAGAGAGAAAGAGAGAAGGAAAGGGCAGAGAGAAGGAGCAGAGAAATACCAGAGGGAAATCACGAGTTAGTTCATTCATCCATGTCCTCATGCCTACCAGCAACCACACACACACACACACACACACATACACACACACACACACACACATATATATAGCGTCTACAACATGTTATCCCAACCCATTTATATACTATAAGCTACAGGTATTCTTACATCCTAACAACTCCTCTGTCCCAACTTTGTTTAAATAAGATTTACATAAATTAAAAGAAATTAAAATTAAAGGGGGTTTAAATAAGATTTTATTTAATTTTATAAAGAAAAAAGAATTTATAAGTAACTCTTTTGTTATTTTAAATTATTAAAAAAATTAAATGAATTTTTATTATTCAACTAGTAATAACTAATATGTATTTAAATTGTAATTAGTTTTTCATTTTTTAAGAAAATTTCAATAGTATAATTTTTTTATAAGAAAAACAAAAAAAATTAAATTATTATTTTTTTTCTTTTAAAAAATACAAAGAGAATTAAATTTTGAATTTTTTTAAAGAAAATAAAAAGAAAATTTTGGGAGAAGTTTTTTTTTTGTTTTTCCTTTTATTTTCTTTAATTTATGAATTAAGAAGAAATCAACACATGATAGAGAAAATAATTAAGGTTTTCTCTTAACTTTTATAATATTAATATACTTATAAATTGGTTTTCTTTTTTTAGGTTCATATGCTTTTATTTTCTAAAAATATCTATCCCATAAATATTACTTTTATATTGTATTTTATTCATAGTCATGAATCAAAATTTTTCTACATTTAACTCTATTTCAATTATAAAGATTAATTTTGAACAATAATTATTTTTATTAATAATTTCTTATTGTAATTATTTTTTCCTTTTTTAAGAAAATTCAAATAGTATATTTTTTTCCTTTATAAAAAAGAAAAAAAATTTAAAAAGAATTAAATTATTTTTCCCAAAAAATGAAAAAAAAAATACAAAGATAATTAAATTTTGAGTTTTTCATTTTCAATAAAACAAAAGGAAAAATTTACGAGAAGATTTTTTTTCCTTTTATTTTCTTTAATTTATAAATTAAGGATAAATCATCATATAACAGAGAAAAGAACTAAGATTTTTTCTTAACTTTTGTATTCTAATATACATGTAATTTGATTATTATTTTAGGTTAATAATGTTTTATTTCTTCAAATATTTGTCCTATGAAAATATATGAATATATTACTTTTATTTGGCACTTTATTCATAGTCATGAATCTAAATTTTTCTACATTTAACACCATTTCAATGATAAGATTAATTTTGAGCAATCATTATTTTTATCATTAATTTCTTATTATAATTATTAATAATGACTTATAATAGATACAATAGTTTTTTCATTTGTTTTCTTTATAATTACGAAGAAAAAGCAAGTGTTCTACTCTTAATTTCATGTACCATTTTTAATACTATTAATGATATTGACTTATTGTCTATATTAAAAAGTATAGTTTTTATAAATAATATTAAAAATTATAATTGTTTAAGAGATGATAGAGAAAATTATTTCATTAATAAGTATATAATCACACATAAAAGGCTAATTTGCTCTAAAAATAAGTTAAGTTTGTAAGTTGAATTATATATATATAATTGAAAGGAAAAAAGAAAAAAAATAACGTGTTAATAAAAATAAAGTGATATTACTTTATGAGAAAATTTACATTTAACATTTTATTTTGTATCATATCTTTTAACTTTTTGATTCTTAGAAGTTTTTTTATAATAAATCTAAAATTAATTTTTTATTTTTTTCTAATAAATCTATTTTTTACAATTAGTTATTATCTCTTTAATAAAAAATAAGATTGTGTAATATATTTGTATTAACTTTTCTTTTTCTTTATCTATTTCTATTACATTGATTAATGGTGATTATTTAAAGTATATTTTTTTGTCACTTTTTAAAATATAGGTTGTGAAGTGTTATATGATGTAAACTAAAATGCACTAAATATAAATTTTCTTACAACTAGATTATTAATAAGCATTTCGACCAATTGTTAATTATAAATTCAATTATAAATATTTTATCAAACTTTAAGAATAGAGAGTTTATTATATTTATTGAGAAGTTTTAATATAATATTTATGATAAAAATAGTAATGTGAAAGTTATGTTTTTGAAAAAATTAATTTATAAGATAATTTTTGCTTTTTTTTTAAATAGAAAAAAATTTAAAGTTATTTTTCTTTTTTAGGCTTATTTGGAGTAGAATTTTTTTTATTTTACATTTTGAGAAATAAAAAATTAAGGGTAAATATATGTATTTGAGAGTAATTCTTTTTTTTATTTTTTCTTTTTTACCGTCAATTTCTTTAAGAAATTATGTGGAAAAAAAAAAGTATTCAAGAGGTTCTCACATCTATATAACATCAAATATTATGCTTAAATATGTCTTATAAAAAGTCTATTTATAAATCAATCTTCATTTTTTTGCTAGCCCTAAAATGTGCCACAAGATCTTAGAACTATACTCAGAACGCGTAGATGTAAGGTTCTTTGTTGCAAGAAAATTTCATCAAAAGATAAAGATGCAATCCACAAACAATTTGAACTTTTTATAACAAAAATAATAATATTTATGAAATGCTCCTAAAAGTTTACTTAAACATAAATTCAATGGAATTTAAAAAAAAAAAATTAATTTTTGAGCAAAGAATTGTTTACCTTGAGTAGGGCTTCTAAAAATATGATTTGCTAAGTTTAAAGGTGAAATAGATTAAAGTAAAAATTAAATCTTTCTCCTTTTTAGAGCTATACATAATATAATACACTAGTTATCTTAAGTTTAGACATCTACATGGTTCATTTGAAATTTATTTTTAAGTCATGACATAACCTTTGCAAAACTCCATCAAAGGAAGAAAGCAAAATTTGACCTTTGGGAATTAGGCTAAGACGATGGCTAATAATTGTCTTAAATTAGGCCTATAGCCATATTTATAAATTTAATACTAATTGTCTTAATATACTTTAGACATATGATAGGTTGAATCCTTAGAGAATGTTTAGTCAAGTCCTTAAGTTAATTCTTAAAGCTTATACTATTAGATAAAAATTAACTTTGACAAAATTAACACTCCTTAAAAAATGAAAGTTGTGGTCTTGTACTTTTAGCACAATTGATTGAAATTTTCTTATTAAAATCTTTAATTTTTCTTTATGTATTCTCTTAAGCCATTGATCATTACTCATACCATTAGTCTTACATTGAGATAACTACTCTTTTATTGATCATGAGCTATCCAGTGATTGATTATAAAGTTTTTCTAGTTCCTTGTTTAGATACTAAGAAACTTCAACAGCTTAATTCTAGTTAGAAAAATCTTGCTATAAGAAATTTTTCATTTATCAAAATTATTACCATAAATCAATTTTGCTTTTCTACATTATTAGTGGTAACAAATCTATTCTCATTAATTCCTCATTAGTATAGTATTATATTTGAATAGTTATAGTATATCACATGTATATATATATTTAAAAAGAAATTAAGATAAATCTTCTTTTTAATTTTAGGTGGTCCTTAGTTTTGTATTTATTATTTTACAGGAATAAAAAATTTATTAAGATAAATAGTATAAGCCCACTATATTTTTTAGAATAAGATCCATACAATTATACTTGCCAAACAACATCCTTTTTATTTGCAAAATGATGTATACCTACAAAGAATTCAACACTAATTACAATAACTAATAGTAATAAGAAAAATTTCCCTTTTTCAAATAAAAAGTTCAAAATGAACTTTGTTCTAACCTTCCCAATACTTTTTAGAACTAAAAACAATAGATTATTAATTTACCATATAAACCAAATTTTGATGAAAGAAATGTTCCTACAAAATTAGAAAATCCAAATTAGAAAACAATTATTGTATAGAAATCCAATATCTATAATTCAAAAAACTCATTTCAAAATCTAGATCACCTTGATCCTGTACTGCTTTTTATGTAAACAAATGAGTATAATTAGAACATGGCATACCTAGACTAGTTATCAACTATAAACCACTTAACAAAGCTCTCCAATAAATTAGGTATCTTGTTCCTAACAAAAGAGACTTATTGCAAAAACTCCATTTTACTTTTCTTTTTTCAAAATGTGACATGAAATCAAGTTTTTAGCAAATCTAAATTCATCCAAAAAAATTGTTACAAAACTACTTTTACAATTTCATTTGGTCCATACAAATGGAATGTTATGTTATTTGGATTAAAAAAAATACTCCTTCACAATTTCAAAAAATTATAAATGACATTTTCCAACCATATTCAAAATTTTACCTTGTTTATATAGATAATGTGCTCATTTTTTCCAACTTCATTAACAACATGTTAAGAACTTACAAAGATTTTTCTCAATTACAAAACAAAATGACTTAGTCATTTTCCAATCTAAAATCTCTCTTTTCTGAACTAAAGTTAGATTTTTAGGACATTACATTGTTTATAGTACTATAATTCCTATTAAAAGATCTCTCACCTTTACAAAGAAATTTTCTAACAAGATTACTAACAAATCCTAACTTCAAATATTTCTATGAAGTCTCAATTATATTCTAGATTTTATTTCAAATATTAATAGAATTGCTAAACCATTATATAACTGTCTCAAAATTTCTTGCATTAATTGTAAATTTGTAAAAGGAATCTTACAAAAAGATATTCAAAATATTACATCAAAATATATTTTTACTAGATGGTATACTATTCTCTTTATTTTTTATTTTGAAATTAAATATATAAAAAGAGATAAAAAATTTTATTTTGGATTTCTAACTTCTTCAAAATATACTCTAAAATGCCAAGGAAAGCCAATAGTAAAGGAAAAGCTTTTTTACACGACATTAAAGAAGAAAACCTAAGACCATTCTAAAACCTACAAAACCCATTACCTTGGCTCAACCCATTAAGTCATGAATTGACCAAGTTACAAAAGAATAATAGGCTCAATCTTTTTAAAAACAAATACAAGTTTAATAATGGATAAAATCCATCTTTAAAACCCTAAACTTGCTCATGGCACTATAAGGTCTCTTAAAGGGATAAACAAGTAAATCTCTAAATTCAAAACCCTAAAAGAATTAGGATCTTCATCCAAAACCTTATCTCGGATAAAAATCTACAAAAAGGCCATAACCTATCTAATTAAGCCCTATTTCCAAAACATTTTTACCATGGAAATGGGATTATATGATAAAGATCCCTCCACGACCATCTCAAAAGTCTTTCTTATCGGATGACACTTTAAACCTTAAGCCCATTCAAAACCATAAGCATATTATATGGAAATATTCAAAATATCAAAGTTAGCAAAATTCAAACACTTCTACATAGAAAAATCTCATTCTAACCTTACATACTCTACCTACCATATACAAAAAGTCATTTATCCTCAACAATGGGGATAAGTCCTTTTTAAACTAAAATATTTCTAACCTCCTTAAAAACCAAATTAGACCACTGCCTATTCTTTACTTATTGGGATTACCAATAGGTATAGTACAATATCTTTCTTCTCTAAAACCACAAGGGTAGTCATTCTTAACTATTTTATTTTGACACCAAAATTCATCCCTTAAGAATTTCAAATTGGTTTAAGTAATAGTGGAACTACTTTAGATCTTTTCCAATCATCCTCATTCATGAAATATAAGATAGTTACAATCTATTTAAATAACAATATAAACTTACAAATAAGGAAAATAGATTACCTCCTCTTTTCTTGTTTTCTACAAAATATTTCTTACCTTGGGTATTAACTTGATTATCTTAGTACCAAAACTAAGATAATACTCTAACCATTACCAGAAAATTCAAAATAAAATGGTTAGACTTTTTAAAATCCTAAAAAATTGTCCCAACTTGCTATTAAAAAATGGCTAAATGAAATCCAATAACCCTTATAAGCTAAACCCCACAATACAACATTCTTGACCCAAAAATATTATGTCATGGCTCTTTTGGCAACAACTCAAATGGAAGAAAAATACTTTATAATAATGCAACAATTATTGCAATGCAACACCATCTCAACTCATGAATCTTTAAACACTTTAGTCCATGGATCATGGACCCCATCTGAGTCTAGCAATTCCAGAATTGACCTCTTCCAAGATAACGAGGATGACTATTTTGGAATCCTTTTTTAGATATTTAAAAAAAAAAAAAGAAACAAAAAAATAAAACTATTTTTCATAATTGGTAGCTCCATTAAACTTATTGTGATTGCCAACTTTAAGAACCAATAAAATTACTTTCAGTGATTGATAACTCCATTAAACAGGTTATGACTACCAACACTACAAAAGGATAAAACTACTTTTGGTGACTGATAGCTCCATTAAAACTACTTATGACTGCCAGCTTTGAAAATGGATAAAACTACTTTCGACAACTCCTTTCCAATGAAGGGTTCCCTTCCTTTATAAAAAGAAAAAGAGAAGAACCAAAGGGGGCAAAGTTTTTAGATCTCCTAATTCAAAACCTTTCCTTTGTATCTTTCTTTCTTTCTTTTCCTTATATCAAAATTTCTATAAATCTTAGTAAAACTCCACTGTTTTGGTATTAGAGTCTTTTCCCCAATTTTCCTTCACATTGGTGCATCTAGTATTCTTTACATTTTATCATTCATATTTTCATTATTGTTATGTTAGCATATTATATTTGTAAGTTATTTTGCCTTGAGTTGGTTTGGTTGTTTAACCCGTGAGTTAGTTAGTAAAGGTGTTTGAAACCATTTAAACTCTTGGACTGTAGGAAATATCTTATTTTGACCTTTAATTTTGAAAAATAAATCTCTTGTTATGTAAAACTACCTTTTGTTTCAATTCATCTATATTAAAAAGTTCAAAAACTCGTAAAATAGCCAATAGTGAGGAAATCACTATAGAAGATTTTAATAAAGGGATTGATGATTGAGAGATCCTAAAAGTCCAAAAATAACAAATTTACAAACTTTCCAAATGCAATTTTTTCAAAAATAATTTTACTATCAAAATTGAAAAACGAGACATGAAGCTTATAAAACCTTTTAAAACCATTTATTTATTTTCTCAAAAATCCCTTCAAAACAATATAGACAAACATTATAAATACATCCATATAAAATTAGTTCAAGTAGGAATAAAACCTCTTATAAAAGAAGACTTGAACACATCCATCTTGGTTGTCTTACAAGACACTAAATTGTAGAATAAAACCTTTTTTTACTTTTGCACATGTTTTCTCCTTTTTTCTAAGTGTCTTTTCTTTTTTCTTTTTCTTTCTTTTTATGACCAAAATCACAATTAAAATTTACAATTTATCTTATGCTTTAAGAGAAAGTAAGAGATACCATATACCCTATTAATATAGTCAAATAAAATAAGGGAATAACAATTTTAAGTGCTTATCCTTATTATCCTAAAATATCTTTTTTTGGCTTTATTTATTCCCATTTATAGAGTATGAGTACTAATAATGTTAATTTTTTCTTTTCCTATTACTAACTTCACTAACATAATTGTGTCCTTAATTAGTTTTACTTCTGCCACCTTTTCTTTAAACTGATTATTAATAATAATCTTTACATCATCCTTAATACTAACACCACCTGTATACCAAAGGTTAAAACATATATTAACTATTTCTTTATATCTATTTTCGATCCACTTCTTCTCTTGTAAGCATGGTATATGTATCTTTCTCCTAGTCATAACATTTATCACTTCTATTTGCTTACCTATAAGGGTGTTGATATTCCGTATATGAAAATAAATCTTTTTTCCATAAACTAAATATTTACTTACATGTATATAAAAATATGCGAGAACCTTTGCATATTATTTGTCATACCCTAACATCAATATGACACATCACTTTTGGGGTACATCTTGCACCCTTGCTTACTCTTTTTTACACCTAAGCTTTAATGTAACATGATAGATCTAAGGGATGTTTCAAAGAAATTGCTTATAAGATTCATGTTATAAAAAGTTGGTTAGTTTTACCTTAGTTGCCAACTTATCGTAACCTTTCTCTTTTATCTAAGCTTAATATTGAACTTGAGGCTCGACAGTTACAAAGTTGTAATTGATTATTTGGTAAAAGTCTACATTTCCTATTGCATAAAAATATTAAGCTTTCAAATTTAAGTTTGAGCTATGATGAACATTTATTAACCACAAAGTTTAAATGTTAACAAATACTAACTCTTATTATGTTTATTTCAAAACAAAATTTTACAAACTATAATCACAATTTCAAATGTACCCATAACCCAAATAGAGAAGACTAAAAAATTTAAGAGCATGTGTACATATCTATTAATATAAATAAATGATACACTTTACCATGCAAAATGAATTTTAAAGACAATGATTTTCCATAACCAACTTAAACAAGGTCTTTATACCATTTTATTTCCTTGTTCCTATATTAATTTTTATTTTTTATTTTTATTTATTATTGTTATAAATTTGCAATAATAATATTTTCTAACAAAGATTATAGTCAGAATCTCATAAAAGTGAAATTACTATTTTGAAATTTGTTATATATTATAATGTTTAGAATATATATGGAAATATGATATTAGTCTATCTAATGTAAAATTAAAAAATGTTTGAATTTTGATTTATTGATATAAATGACATGAATGACCTTATTATATTATAATTTAAATATTAATATAATATCATTTAACTAATTAAAAAGAAAATTTTTATATCCAATATTAAGGTATTAATTTGTTATATTTATATTGCATGCATAATAATAAAGTTAAACAAATAAATATGACCAATACTTAAATTATGTATATATAATTCCATCTAAATTAAATATAAAAATTATTCATAATAAATACCAAGCAATGATATAACATTAAAATCTTAATATAATTATTTGTATTTTTAATTTAATTAATTTTAAACTATTAATATTTAATATGAGGTTAATATACTGATAAATATTAAACTTTACGCATTTTTTTTGTAAATTTAGCATGAATTTTAAAAAATAATATTTTTTTTGTCTTAAATCTAACATATCATCAAGCCTTTAAACAAAAATTATCAAAGCAAATGATATAGTATGATGACATGGTTGAAAGATGAGGTAAGTAAAGGATAAATACACTAATTGATATTAATGCATGACATTAATTACCTCTAGACTAATTAGGTTAACCAAGCTAAGATAGTTTAAGTAAAAACTAATTAGTGAAATAAAGATAATAATTAATTTTTTAGTTAAAATTTTTAAAACTTATAAATAAAAATTTAAAAACACACACCCTAAAAAAACCCGCAAAGAGAAAAGGATAACAAAGTAATTAAAATCTCATTTCTCCTTGAACTTAAGTAGCCAAAGCTTAAACAACTTTTACATTAATACTTAGATTGCGTAAAAAAGAAGAAGTTTGGGGTATATCCCATTATTACTGATTCAAGCCATTTGTGATGATGGTGATGTAATGGCAGTTGATAGGCTATTGCATAGTCCATTAGTAATAATAGTAATGCTACTACTATAATTGATATAAAGATTGTAAGTGTTATTATGGAAAGAATTGCTAGTAAAATGACTAACAAAATTAACCTTAAGATTATTGATGTTATGTTGAATTCTAATGGTAATCTTGATATTTTGTTGCCATTATTGAAATTTTTTTTGGTTTTTGGAATTGACAATTTAGATGTTATTGTGGGAGCTACTTGAGTTTTTGTTACTTAACTTTAAAGGGGATGAACCATTCATTAATTCTTTTGTTTTTTCTTTTATGTCTGCTTTTTTAATTTTAATGTATTAGCTTTTAGCATTTAAACTAGAAAATTAACTATTAATCATTTATCTCATTGTTAGGATCCATTTTGCAAAATTAAAGGTCAAAATAAGATATTTTCTATAATTTAAGAATTTAAATGGTTTCAAAATACCCTTACCAACTAACTCACAAGTCAAATAATCAAACCAAGTTAAGGTAAAATAACTTAGAAATATAATAATCTGAAATAATAATAATGAAAATATGAATGATAAAATGCAAAAATACTTGATGCATCAATATGAAGGAACAAATAAGGGAAAGGCTTTGATACCAAATCAACGAAATTTTACAAAGAATTTCTAAGGAGAAGGAGAAGAAATTAGTTATAATGGAAGAAAAGCTTAATGCTAAAGTAAAAGACTTAAAGTTGTAGAAGTTTGATTTCTTATTATTAGAGAAAAAGGCTTAAATTCCTTAATGAAAAGAGGCTTAAGAATCTTTATTAATTGTAATTGGAGAAAATTATAAAGATAGTTATGTTATTTGATTGATCTAATTAGACATGTCAATTTAAATCCATTCAGGTCAACTTGGTTTGTAGAGGTTGATGGTCATTTTAGTATTGTGATTATTTGTGGTGGCTTTGGCCATTAGTTTTGCATCATCATCCATCACAATAATTGTAAAGCATTCATTTTTGGAAAGAAAAAGATAAGTCTAGCTCTGGATATGATTGAAATTTCTTAAATTTACAACTTACCTATCTAATAGATAAAAAATAAAAAGGTATATTAATTTTTTTACCACTTATATTACTTTGAGTAATAGCAATAATTATTCATGATATATCTTTTATTAATTTTAAAATGTAGGGTGTGAAACATTATATGCTGTAAACTAAAATATGTTAAATATAAATTATCTTAAACTAAATTAGTAACAAGTATTTCTACTAATTATTAATTATAGATTAGATTATGATTTTTCTTTTTCTTCAAATTTAAAGAATAAAGGGTTTGTGATAATTGTTGAGAAGTGTTAATGAAAGTTCATTATAGTTTACTTTTTTTGTTGTTTTACCTCTTTATAGTTTCAATTTACATTATAAGATTTATGTGCCTTTTAATTTCTATAATTGTACCCTTCCTTTAAAATTTATTAATTTTAAAAATCTTTTTTAGTTGTAAGAAATTTTATAAAATTCAAATATTATGAAATTTAATCTTTTTGAGTTATCATGAATTTTTTTAGAAACTTTTTCAAATTTATAAATTTTTTTAATTATAATGAGTTCAATTTTTGTAACTTTAACAAAATTTTTAAAAATGAATTCTAAAAAATTTTCATATTGACTTCAAAATTGAATCTCATAATATTTAGATTTTTTAAAAATCTTTTAAAATTAAATAGAAGTTTTAAAATTAATAAAATGATAATAGAAAGTTTTAATTGCTAAAATTAGGAATCTTAAATACCTTATAGTATAAATTAATATCTAAAAAATGTAAAGCATAAGAGAGGTAAATTATACGGATGTTAAGTTTATTTAACCTTATAAGTTATGGTAATTGTTTATGATAAAAAGTCAACTTGAATTTTTTTTTTCCTTTAAAAAAAAGTGAAATTGGGAAAAGTTTTTTTCATTTCAAAAAAAAAAATTTGAGAATAGTTTTAATTCCTTTTTGTGGTTATTGGAATTAGTATTTTTTTAAGAAAATAAAAAACTTGAAGATTATTTTTTGTTTATTTTCTTAAAATTATGTGAATTTTAAAGTAGTTCTCGATATTTGTTTGAGAAATGCTAGTATTAATTATGTTAGATGTTGAGATAAACTTTAGTTACTATACTATTGCAAATAATATAACAATCATTTGTTAAATTAAGAATAGTTTTTTCTTGTTTAAAAAAAAAAAGAAAACAATGAACTCAAATTATAAGTTACTTTTTATTTTCAAGATAAAAAAGAGATTTGGGAATATTTTTTTTTCTTTTAAAACACAAAAAGGTAAATTTGTGAGTTTTTTTTTTTTACTTTTAAAAAAATAAAAAAGAAGCTTTAGGATAGCTTCTTCCCTCCCCTATTTTTGTCCTAAAAAATATGAATTTAGGAATAGATTTTCTTTCCCTTTTTAAGAAAATAGTCAAAGAAAAGTAAAAAAATAAATTCAATTATAAGTATTTTTCTTTTCAAGACAACAAAAAGAAGAATTTGGTAGCAATTTTATTTTTTATTTTTTATTTTTTCATTTTAAAAAACATAAAGAAAATTTTAAGAGTAGTTTTGTTTTTTTTTTCTTTTTTCATTTTTTTAGAAAAATTAGATAAATTTGGGAGAAATTTTTCTTCTTTTCTAACAAAAAAAGGAGTATTTTTTCCACTTTTATTTTCTTTAATTTACAAATTACAAAAAATTGGTACCTAAGTAAAAATGATAATGTGATTTAAAAAGAATCATTGAATTTTCTCTTAATTTTAGTAGTAGAAATAAATATTAATATTAGATCTATGTAGTGTGTGGGTTTATCATATCTATTGAGAAATACATTTTTACTTATATTCATTTAAATAACAAATAAAAAAGAGATTTATATTTTAGTCTTTTTTTTTCTTTTTTAAAAGACAAAATGAATTTGAGAATAATTATTTTATTTTTAAGAAAAAAATAAATTTAAAAATATTTTTTTACTCTTTAAAAAAATTAAAAAATAAATTTACTATTATTTTTTTTCGAGAATTTATTATTTTATTTTATTGATCTCAACTTTGCTCAGTCTAGTATTCACAAATTTAATATTTTTTATCAATTACAAATAAATAAAATTAAGATATAAAATTAAATAATAATATTTAAAAGATAATATAAAAATACTAAAAAATATAGATAAATCATATTTACAAAATTTTATGTGTGCTTTTTAATTTTAATGTATTAACATTTAGAATTTGAACTAGAAAATTAACTATTAACCATTTATCTCATTGTTGGATTCATTTTGTAGAATTATAGGTCAAAATAAGATATTTTTAAGAGTTTAAGACTTTAAATGGTTTCAAATACCCTTACCAACTAACTCATAAGTTGTGCAATCAAAGCAGCTTAAGGTAAGATAACTCAAAAATATAATGCTAACATAATAATAATGAAAATACGAATGATAAAATGCAAAATAAATAAATAAATGCACCAATATGAAGGAATAAACAAGGAAAAGACTTTGATACCAAATCAACAGAGTTTTACAAAGAATTTCTAGAGGAGAAGGAGAAGAAATTAGTTCAATTGGAAGAAAAACTTAGTGTTAGAGTAAAAAATTTAAAGTTGTAAAAGTTTGATTTCCTATTATTAGAGAAAAAAGCTTAAATTTCCTCAAGAAAATAGGCTTAAGGATCTTTATTAATTGTAATTAGAGAAAAATTATAAAGATAGTTGTTTTATTTGGTTAATCCAAATTAAACATGCTAATTTAAATCCATTCAGGTTAATTGGGTTTGTAAATGTTAATGATCATTTTACTAGTTATTTATGGTGGCTTAGGCTATTTGCTTTACATCATCATCTATCACAGTAATTATAAACAAATTCAAGAAGTTCCAATTTTTTAATGATTAATAAGCGGGCTTATATAACAAAGATGCTATAAATATTTTGAAATATGTTATACTGATGGAAACAGTTGTGTTTGAATGAGCACTATGAAAATGCATCCTACTTAGCCAAAGAAAGATGATGGAAAGTTGGCCAAAATGAGCACTAAATACTTTTTGAGAGATATCCTCCAAATTACTGGTATGGTTATCATTTATCATAATAATTATAAAGCATTCATTTTTGAAAAAAAAAAAAAACAAAAAGATAAGTTTAGCTTTGGATATGATTAAAATTTTTTAAATTTACAAATTACCTATATAATAGATAAAAAAAAGTATATTAATTTTTTGTTTACCACTTTTGTTACTTTGAGTAATAACATTAACCATATATGATATATCTTTTATCAAATTTTAAAATGTAAGGTGTGAAATGATATATGGTGTAAACCAAAATATGTTAAATATAAATTATTGTAAACTAAATTAGAAACAAATATTTCTACTAATTATTAATTATCAATTGAATTATGATTTTTCTTTTTCTTTAAACTTAAAGAATAAAGTGTTTATAATAATTGTTGAGAAGTGTTAATAAAAGTTAAGGTTAAATGCATTTAAGTTCATTGTAGTTTACTTCTTTTGCATTTTAACTCTTTATGGTTTCAATTTACATTATAAGACTTATGTGCCTTCTAATTTTGGCAATCGAAACCCTTATTCAAAATTTGTTAATTTTAAAACATTTTTTTAATTGTAAAAACTTTATAAAATTAAAATATTATGGAATTTAATCTTTTTAAATCATTATGAATTTTTTTAAAAACTTTTTAAAATTTATAATCTTTTTTTAATTTTAATGAGTTCAATTTTTGTAATTCTAACAAAATTTCAAAAAATGAATTCTAAAAAAATTTTGAAAAAGAAAAAAGATATTTATATTGACTTAAAAAAATTGAATCTTATAATATTTAGATATTTAAAAATATTTTAAAATTAAATAAAAATTTAAAAATCAATAGAATTATGATAGAAATTTTTAATTATCAAAATTAAAAATCTTAGATATCTTGTAGTATAAATTAATATCTTAAGGATGTAAAACACAAAAGAGGTAAATTACAAAGATGTTAAGTTCTTTTAACCCTATAAATTATGGTAATTGTTTATGATAGATGTCAACTTGAAAGTTTTCTTTTTCCTTTTAAAAAAATGAATTTAGGAAAAGGCTTTTTTCTTTTCAAAACAAAAAAAAAAAGAATAGTTTTATTTCTTTTTTTGTGGTTAATGGGAGTAGTATTTAAAAAAAAAAATTTAAGAGTATTTTTTATTTTCTTTTTAAAAAATATGTGAATTTAAGAATAGTTCTTAATATTTGTTTGAGAAATACTAATATTAATTATGTTAGATATTGATGTAGACTTGAACTATTATACTATTGTAAATAATATAACAATCATTTGTTAAATTAAGAATAGTTTTTCATTTTTTTAAAAAAGGGAAAAGCTAGACTCAAATTATAAGTTATTTTTTATTTTTGAGATAAAAAAGAGATTTAAGAATAATTTTTTTGTCTTTTAAAACACAAAAAGGAAAATTTGTAAGTATTTTTGTTTTACTTTTAAATAAAATAAAAAAGAAGCTTTAGGATAACTTTTTTTTTTTGTCTTTTCTTCCTTAAAAATATGAATTAAGGAATAGGTATTTTTTCCCTTTTTAAGAAAATAAAAACAAAAAAGTAAAAAAAAAAACTTTAATTTTATGTTTTTTTTAAGAAAAAAAAGAAGGATTCAAAAGTAATTTTATTTTTTATTTTTTCATTTTAATAAACATAAAGAAAATTTTAAGAGTAATTTTGTTTTTTTTTCCTTTGTCCATTTTTGTTTTTAGCAAAACTAGATTAATTTGGGAGAAATTTTTCTTCTTTTCGAAAAACAAAAGGAAATTTAGGAGTATTATTTCCACTTTGATTTTCTTTAATTTTAAAATTAGAAAAAATTGATATATAAGTAAAAATGATCGTGTGATTAAAAGAGAAACATTGAATTTTCTCTTAATTTTAGTAATATAAAGAAATATTAATATTAGATCCATGTAATGTGTGGGTTTATCATATCTATTGAAAAATATATTTTTATTTGTATTTTATTTTAATGAAAAAATAATAAGAGATTTAAGTTTTAAATCTTTTTTCTTTTTTAAGAAATAAAAGATGAATTTGAGAATATTTTTTTATTTTTTAAGAAAAAAAAAGTAGATTTAAAATTTCTTTTACTCTATAAAAAATAAAAAGAGAAATTTACTATTATTTATTTTCAAGAATTATTTTACTTTATTTTTCTCAATTATGAGTATTTCTATTATACAAATTTTAGAAATATATGAAAAATCATTAATATAAATTAAATAAATTATAATATATGTTAAATTATAATTAAGTAGAATAGGTAAATTAGATATATATTAAAATCTTAATTATATTAAAATATTAAAAAATTACAAATTAATTATTAAGTTGATATTAAATATTATAAATTGTAAAAATCTATTAAAAATTAAACTTAAATTTAATATTTAAATATTACTAAAATTAAGCAAATACTCCCATATAAATATTTTATTAATTTTTTTCAATTTCATTAATATATATATATATATGGATTTATAATATAGAAAAAAACACAAAATTTCAAAAATCTCTTAGTACCAATATTTGTATTTCTTTCTTGAAAAAAGTTTGTTAGATTTTATATGATAAGTCTAAGAAATATAGTTCAATTATTTCTTTTTTAATACGAATTAAATTAGATTTATCGGGCCATGTACTCACTTCTCTTTAAGATTCATATTTGATAATTAATTTAAATCTCAATTATTTCTTAGTTTGATTTACTAAAATCAATCATAATAATTTATAAGCTCTTTATCTTTTGTACCCAAATAACTAATGAAATTTAATAAGTTAAGTGCCCATCCAAATCATATAAATAAGAGAAACTTTTAACTTCTACCATGCATACTTATTACTTTTTCTATTTTTTTATACTCTCTTGACTCTCAAACTTATTTTTTAAATTAAGTATTAAGTCCTAATGTCATAATGCAATTTGACGCCTCTTAACTTCTACTTACTTTGTAGGTATTGATCTCAACTTTTCTCAATGCAATATTCATAAATTTAATGGTTTTTTATTAATTACAAATAAATAAAATTAAGAAATAAAATTAAAATAATAATATTTAGAGGATAATATAAAAATAATAAAAAATATATAAAAAATTAATTTATTATTTATTTATTATATTATTTAATAAATATTATTACGTTGTGCTCAAGCTGAAATTATTAGGAAAATTTAATTGACGTCAAAAATATCTAAAACGCTCTGAGTCAAAAAAAAAAAAAAATCTAAAACGCCGGGGACAGCAGGGAGACTGTTAAACCACCCTGCATTGACCACGTGTCATCCCCTTAAAGCGTGACGGACAGAAACAGATTTTTCGGCTTGCTGGATTGGGGCCCATTGACCTTCATGCACTGCCACGCGGGGGCCAACCCGAACCTGAATCGTATTTTTTTTTTTTTACTATTTTTTTTGCATTTATCTGTTTTTCAAGTCATAATAAAAACAATAAATAGGGAAGAATTTATGAAGCCTATTCATATCCAGGCATTATAAAAATGAATTTTTAAATTTTTTTTATTTTTTATTTTTTATTTTTTTGTAATGATAAATCCTCTTTGTTTTGGTATATCCCAAGAGGTGGGGCCTGAATTTTATGACTAATTGAATGGTGAAGAATAAAAATTAAATCCCCATCTTTTTAAGCAAAATTTATTATTGAAGTAATGATGGATTTTAAAATGTAGAAAAATGAATTATTTGGTATCAATTTGTTTGATTGCTTTGAACAAATATGAAAGTTGTTTTTAAATATAAATAAAATTATATTTTGAAAATATTTTTATAACCACTTAAAAATAAAAATACTAAAATCATCTTATCAAAATTTTATTCTCTCATGCATCAAGATTTAAAAATAAATATTTAAATTTATAATTACTTAAAATTAATAAATTTTTAAAATTGGGTGACTTTCACAAAATATTTTGTTCATTATTATTATTAGTTTTGTTGCAATTAATCAAATCCATAAGCAATAAATAAAAAAAAAACCAATGCGCAAAAGTAGGAAAAATAAGTTTTAGTACTTTTAATAGAAATGATTTTGGATTCTAATTTACAAAATAAAAAATAAAAAAAAAAAAATATATATATATATATATATATATATATATATATGTGTATATTTTTTATTACTCAACAAAAATAAATATTATATAATATACAATTAAAACAATAACTATATAACGGGCTTTATTTGTGTGTGCGCGTCTCTCTCTCTCTCTCCGTTTCGCATCTCTTCAAATCACGCCAGGTCTCTCTCGCTCTCTCTCTCTCTCTCGCTCTCCCTCTCTCTCGCGCGCGCTCTCTCGCTCTCGCTCTCTTATTGTATCTGGGTGGGTGTGTTCTGGGTGTGTAAACAATTAGAATTACAGTGTGTAAATATGTGGTGGTGATTTGTGTGATTGGTTGTGTGTAGGTAGGGGCAACACGCAGAGGAAGATCTGATGTACTTGCTTGTGGATCTTAATTATACTCAAGATCATGATGGCCCTTCAAAATAAAGGTGTTTTCCCCATCTGGGTTTCTCTCCTTTTCTTCTTTGGTCTAGTTTTTGTCATTATTATAATTAGCTTTTTTCATCTCTTTGAGTGCTGATTTCAGTTTTTTTTTTCATTTTGGTGTTCGTTTGATGTCTTGAATTGGTCCGCGATGTGGCATTTTCCATCTTGGAGCTTTTGCTTAAATGGGGCTTTCTTGACAATGTTTATTAATCTTGATTATCGAAATGCACCGTTGATTTTTTGCTTTCTTTTTCTTGGTGATGGTCACTGTTTGTGTCACCACACTGCTGCATGTGTCGGGTAGAGAAGATTTTTTATTTTTCTGTTGTGTTTATGTAGTTATTATGATTTAAGGCTTCAATTGTATAAGATGAGTTACTTCTGAGACTGGAATGTTTGGAATTTTTGGCTAGTGCAGGACTTGTAGTTCTGTGTTTGGCTTGGTGGCAAAACTGAGTATTAGGGAGGACTTGGAATGGTAATGGAATAATGAGATATAGATTTTTTTTCTTTTTTTTTAACTTTTGGCAGATGGAAATTCAAGACCTGCCAGATTTTGATTTTTTTTAGTAGAAGTCAAATTGATTTCAATTGTAGGCTTCTTGATGCCAAAGTTTAGATTCATCATTCCCTGTATGTTTGATCTAAACAAACCGCAGTATTGACATGATCATACAATGCTAGGGTTTTTTTTTATTTTTTATTTTTTATCAGATGCAGACAATAGGTTAGAATTTCAAATAGTTAACTGTTTTTCTTTTTCACAATTCCATTTAATACATGTATTTTTGATAATTTTCTTCATCACAGTAAACTTGTGGGGCTGTTTGTCCATTTTCACAAATTCTCTTTTGGTCATATAACAAGTGCCCTAGGCCTGATTCTTGATTATTTAATTCATTAATGAATCTTTTCCTTACTATCCCTTCTACAAATTTGATTATTTCCTGCTACATACTAAAGAAAAAATCCAGTTACACCATGAAAACATTAACAAAAAAACTGTGTCATCCAATGATATTTTTATGTGTACAGTAAGCAACAAAACAAGTACTTCAAGCAACAGCATGACCTGAAATACAAAATTAAGTCTACTCTCATGTACCACATGCAAATGAAACAATAATGTATGGAAACAAATGAAAGAACTGAATAAAGTATGAGTTCACAGTTACAGTGGTTTTAACATGTCAAAATTGGATATATAGATAGTTAAGGGTAGACACAAGTAATAAGAGGAAGAAAAAGGATATAAAGCAGACCAATATTGTTGCTAGCTAGAATGGTGAATGTTAATCCATTGTCATGACAAACTTGAATAAATTTTGGTTCTAACAGAGCAGAATGGAGATTTGATATATTTATCAACTCAACTATTTTGAAACCATGATTTAGTTAAGCACATTGAATTCTAATTGCCATAGGCATTTGGGAATAATGAAACACTGGCATTTGTTCCAAAGAATAAACAAATCTATGGCTGTTATAAATTGATTTCCTATTTCAGAAATCTGGAACTGTTACTTTAAGAAATAGTCTTGAGAAGATAGCAATTCTAGAGAAAATGCCATCTGAAAAACCTTTCTTTCTATTTGGTTTTTATCTTTCCTTGATTTGCTTCTTTTTGTGGCACTTGGGATCTGGATGTTAACTAATAAGTCCTTAACCATGCATCTAGTCTTCGCAGTGTCACTGATTGTCTTTAAGCTCACTATCTAAGTTATTCCACAGCTATGTTCCCTGCTTCTTTCCCGCCATATCTCTGCTTTTCCTGATCTTTTCTTTTGCTGCTTCTTCTTCTCCTGCTCCTCAGCCTTTTCCTTTCTTACCAAACATTGTACAAGTATTAGCTTCCTTTCTTTCTTTTTTGTTTTTTTCTTTTTTGGGTTCCTTCTTTCTTGTGTTCCTTTTCCTTTTTTTGTGCTATTGTATTTTCTAATAGTTTGTTACCAACAAACAAATATGAGTGTGATTGACAACCTCTCTAGAATATCTGTACTCATCATAGCTTGTTTTTGGTTGTCTTTACTGGGATAGTTAATTATGCTTGATGATCTTGATGCTGATGGAGGTATCATTGATTTCTTTTATGTAGTAATGTATGGTCTTATTTTATATTGCAGAAAATATACAAAGGAGCTGTGAGGCATCGTTAAAATGCCTCCAGCCCAAGGGGTTCCCTTATGGGAATTCTACTGAAGGTGTTCCAGAGCTTAAAGAACAAGTTAGTGCTCACCCAGGTGGGAATGCTGTGGAATCAATTCACAAATTAAGTAGTGAGTTTCTTAAACTTTCAACTGGATTTCACAGCAAACCCACCTACCATCATGATTTTGGCTTGTGGTCATCTTTCTATCCTGGCTCTCTAAAGGCACAGCAGTTCCAAATGAATTATTTTGAGGGCCAATATTATCCCTTTCCTATGGAAGCTCAATTTCAGTGTGGCCCTTTCAATAAATTCTCTCAAGCTCTTCCATATGAGGTCCAGTTCCAAGATTTTCAGTACTTTGTGGTCATAGACTTTGAGGCTACTTGTGATAAGGAAAAAAATCCTCATCCCCAGGAGATAATTGAGTTTCCATCTGTCATAGTGAGCAGCCTAACTGGCCAGCTAGAAGCATGTTTCCAGACTTATGTGCGGCCAACTTGCAATAAGCTGCTAAGTGATTTCTGCAAGGATCTGACTGGCATACAGCAAATCCAGGTTCATGTGTAATTTTTTTATCATGTCTTGCTTAAATGCTTGTTGACCAGTGTTTTACTGGCACTTATTTGGTTGATGCTGTGGGTTCTTGGCCGACATTGTGTGTCAAAGACCAGCTAGTCTGATGACACATTTTGTACTAGAAATATCCTAAACTTCCTAGTTTCAGCAGAATTGGATTGCACTTCTAATGGTAAAAAGTTAGTTTGCTGGATATTTTGATAGTCATTTTATTGGGCTTGGCATGAACTAGCTCACATGGGAGATGTCTGTGCAGAACTTAGAGCCACAACCAAGTGTGCCCCAAAAGCTCACAGGAGGACTTGGTAGTGTAATGAATGGTACTTAGGTGTAATGAATGGTACTTAGGTGTAATGAATGGTACTTAGGTGTAATTAGCATGGAGGAGAGAAACCATGTCACAGGCAAGCAATGGTTACGATTAGAGGGTATAAGGTAGAGAGGGATCAAAAGTAGGAGTGGGATATCTTGGAGGACTCAAGAAGTACTATGAAGGTGAAGAATGATGCCTTGCAAATTCTGGATATGGAGAGGTGATGGAAGGATGAGGTAGTCATTGAATTTAAATGTCTTCTGGAAAAGAGATAGGAAGGGAGGGGATGTAAGGACGATGTAATCATCAAATTTAGATATCTTTTGGTAGAGAGAGACAGAGAGAGAAAGGGGCAAGATAGTTCTTTATGGCTCTAAGGATTTGATGAGTACAGGACAGGTAGAGAAGACATAAGGCATATCTCTATAAGTTTGGGAGGATGCATGGTCATACCTGAGACCACTAAAGGAGTTTAAGGGAGAGACACCCTTAATGGGCACTGTGCTGAGCACACCAAACCGAAAATTTCTAGATCAATTAAGGATTGAACTTTATTCTTAAATCCCTCCATCAATTTCCAAATTAACACTGAACTAAACATCTGGAATAGTTGTGCCTGGATTCTCCTTGTCCTGCATTGTTTTCATGCTTATTGGCTATATATACTCATAATTTTTCTTAATCATTGTTGCCATATCATTGAAAGTTTTGGTTTTTCACAGTTATGGTGGATGCTACTCTGCATTGTTTGTGCTTGTATGGACTACATATGTTAATATCAGTAATATTTTAAAGTCACAATTTCACAGTGTGACAAATTTGCAGGGTTAGGATCCAAGTTATTGTACTTCATTTGTTATGTGATGTTGGTCAACCAGGGAAAATATACAGTTGACATGATTTAGGTTTGGGGTTTATCAGACCTTTTTTGCAGTGCATGGGGTTGATTAGACTTTGGAAAAATGAAACTTTGGTGTTGAGTTATGGAATTTTGAGCTTTATGTGTTTGGTTCTGGAAGTATGTGATGCAGTATATCTCTACAAGATTGTTCTCTAACTTTGACTTGCTGGTCCTAGGTCTGTTCATCAGCCAGCTTAACCTGACAAATCTGATAAAGCCAAACCTACATAAACCTGAAAGTATTGAAACCATTATTAAGTGTATTTGATGCAGGTTGAGAAGATCTACAACTGATAAAGTTGATTTGACTATGTCTTGCAATTCGTGCAAACCATAATTGCAAACTGTCATGAAATAAACCAACCTTTTCTGTCCACTTTGATAGTTTGGACTGAGGTTGTAAGTCAAAACTACATCATGTTTTGCATAGAGTCAGAGCCACACTATAATGGCCCAAGCCATTAACAGCCCAGCATTGACAAAGGCCCAAGCCACACAGAAACACATTTGTGATGGGGGTTTGTCATAAAAGGTGATAGCTTGTTCACTTACATCTCTTTGATGATGTGGAATGACAACAAAAAAAAGAAAATGCAAACTCCATGGCCAGAGGAATAGGGAACTGATAAGGGATGAAATCCCACATTGGCAAGAAGAGCATTAGTAGGGGCATGCTCATGTGCATTATAAATGGAGATGCCACCCCCTTCATTGAGATATATTGGGATGCTCTAAGATCTGCCATATCTTGGGTTTACCGGCTTTTTCACACTCAAAAACATTCAAAATTAGGTTTTGCCATTGTGTGATGTACCAGACAAAACCAACCCATCAAAATCATAACCAACTGATTACTATGTTCTGTGATTAGTGGGTTGGTTTCATAACCTAAGACTATCTTTTTGGATTGGAGAAATCTTTGAACTGATGCAACATCACTCATGTAACCCTAACTTGGGATAAGTGAAACCAATGTCAATGGTAAATGCATCTCGAGAACCTTGTGAGAGCCTGGCACATTCAGATGCACTTTTGAAGTACATGGGACAGTGAGGTACTTGTTGCATTGTGGTTGGTTTACTATGTTGTAGGAGGTTGGTCTCAATCATGTGATTTTGATTAATTATGATTGGATCAGTTCATGTTTGAGTTACGTGTTTTGAGGGGATATAATATCTTGAGAAAAGAAAATTCTATATAATTCCTTTTTCTTTTATTTTGTCTGATTCAAGGGAGCTAATAGGATAGCTTTTCAGGATGAGGAAAAGTGATTTCATGTTTGTGTAGAATGGTTAAAACTCTAAAGTCTTTTAGAGGGCGTTGGCTTGCGGTAATATTTGTGATTCTATATGTATATATATGTACTTGTAAATTGTGCTTGCTTTTAGTTGGTCGTATACCCTTGATAATTTTTTTTTTATTTTCTGTACAATATATTTCTGTGAGTGTGCATGTGTGGGATTGAGAGCCCTCAATCTTATTCTTACATCCCTGTTTCTTTCCAGGTGGACAGAGGTGTTACCCTTAGTGAAGCACTGCTTAGACATGACAAATGGCTTGAGAAGAAGGGGATTAAAAACACCAACTTCGCTGTTGTAACATGGTCAAACTGGGATTGCAGGGTGATGTTGGAATCTGAGTGCCGATACAAGAAGATCAGGAAGCCCCCTTATTTTAACCGGTATGTCAGATAAAAACCTGAACTGTACATCTGCACTTAAAATGAATTTGACTTGTTTTTGAGGGGGAGTTCCTACTGACAAAATTCCACTTGTACTTACATTTGCTTGCAAATGTACTGGAGTTTTCTTTTGTGTTTTTTTGGTTCTCTTTTTCTCATTAATTGTTATTTTCATGTATACAAAATGTGTCTTGAATATTTCTCATTCATATGAACCAAATTTCATTATATGCTTGTTAGGTGGATCAACTTGAAGGTTCCTTTTCATGAGGTATTTGGTGGAGTAAGGTGCAATCTGAAGGAGGCAGTTGAGGTGGCAGGTCTTGCATGGCAGGGCCGTGCTCATTGCGGCCTGGATGACGCCAAGAATACTGCTCGTCTGCTTGCCTTACTAATGCACATGGGGATTAAATTCTCCATCACAAACTCACTGATTTGGCAGACATCTGATGCTTCATTCCCCTGGAAGCATTCCCCCAACTACCCGCCCTTTTCACAACCTCAACCATACAAACTGAAGGAATTTCCAGTTCTCCCGTATCACCCTTTCTGTTTCTGTGGAGTGAAGGGCAGCAAGATAATGGTTCAGAAGCCTGGACCAAAGCACGGGAACTTCTTCTTTTGCTGTGGGAACTGGACTGCTACTCGAGGCGCCCGCTGTCAGTACTTTGAATGGGCATCTCCCTGACCTATATTATGATGAAGACCTCTCTATGTTTCATCCTTGCATCCTGAAATTTCTTGGGATGTGTTATGTAAAAAAATGAGGGAAAAAAAAAAAGAAAAAAAAATGGAAAGAATGGTAGTGGGTTTGTCTCCTAGTAGGAAGCAAGCATGCCATGCCTGAACCATTTGGCGGGGTTGTCTGCTTCTTAAGAAACGTATAAATATTTAGCTCGATTGCTTCTAAGAGTGATGAAGAACAGAGTAGGGAGCTACTACCTGTAAAGCTGACTCGTTGGCAGGAGAACAAATTGGGAATGCGAGGAATGGATAATTAGGACTATGGTTTATGCATGGTTGGACATGCTAAATTATGGGTTTATCATAAATAACCTGTGGGATTGTGTGACTCTTTGGTTTCTTATGCATTTCTAATGGCAACCGATTTGCTGATCTCTTTCTGTCTCTTTGCCGTGCTCCTGGATGTTCTATATCAGGATTGCAGATGGCTTGGACAAGTCTCTTGAGACAACCTGTGGGATTGATGAAATGTAGAGTATGTTGCCTACCCTGTATTTTTCATGTGTTAGTAGTTGCCAACCTCGATGAAAAATGCAAGGAATAAAGAGATACTTACTATTAAAAACAAAAGTTCAGATTTAAACCAGACAAACTCTCTAAAATTTATTAGAAAAAGCCAAGGTTAAAGAGACACTCTAGTAAAGCTTAGACATTGCAAGGCAGAGAAATCAAAACTATTTATGTATTAAGAAAATTAATGAGCAATTTATCAGAAACTACAAAAATTGTTCAGTTGTTAGCAACAAAACCACTGTTTCTTTCGCTCAAATCCAATGACAATCAGGAAAATCGAGGCAAATGGTTACTACTTTAGCTGACTTATAAAGCAAAAGCAGGAGTTGACAATATTACATGAGGCAGACAACAATTTGCATGCGGAAGGGGGAAATTCAGATGGGGGAAGGGCAATTTGCATGGTGACAAGGGGTGCACTTGCCCACCTTCTACGCATAGATATTCCTTGAATATTTTTGTAAGAAAGTAAAATAACATGTATCATTCTATCAAGGTTCTATTAATAACATATTAATTAAAAAAATTTAAATATGATATTGTGATGCAAGAAATATTTTATAATTATAATCTAATAATAACTATCCTTGTAAAGGTATATTTATCCTACTAACTATATATATATAAAGATAAATATAAAAGAATGTATTAAATTAATCAATTATATGCATTAAATATCTCGTTTGTACATTTCCAATAATCAACACTAGGGTACACAGCAAACAAGGGGTCACCTGCCTATCTCGGCAGATATGGCGACTGGGAGGAGCGTGCATAACTGGGGGCAGCTCGGGACCTTCAAGCTTCTTCTGAACTTAACATCAGCGTTGCAGCGTCAGGTGGCTTAGCGGATATTATTGACACACTTCCCCTTGCATACATGCATGTTTTGTACATATAACATGAAGCTAGCTTTTGCCAGTAGCATTGGTTTGGTTTGGTTTGGTCACATTCTTTATGGACTAGGACTTTACATATGTTGTAAGTGTACGTTTCAATTTTTTAAAGTTGCATAATAGAAAAATCAGAAGGGAGAAAGGAGAGCATAGAAAGCTTTTCTAGTTTTGCAAGACAAGCAAGCTACATCTCTTTAATCATCATTCATAACTTATATATATTATTTGATTACATCATACATTTCAAATTAAAATTTGGAGGCTTAAAACCATAAATACAAAGGTAGCATATTTTAAATATAATAAAAAATTTGATGAAATAAGCTAATATAAACTGAAAATATGCTAAAATAAGCTGATTGTTAATCAATTTAACTAACTTTTAGACTTTGTTAATGAGCTGGAAACCACAAACTGGAATTTGAGCAGCAAAAGACATGGGCAGTACCAACTTTCTTCAACATTAGCAGCACTAACTTTCTTCAACAATCCTCCTTGGTGTTGTTGATTTGCATCCTTAATTTGTTTCTTAATTTCATAAACCTGCCTTTATGAAGTGGTTTAGTCAAAATATTTGCTAATTGCTTCTTTGAAGAGTAGAATGTTTGCATGATTTCATTATTTCCTTGTGCTTGTCTAACAAAATGAATCTTTAGCGGAAAATGATTGGTTTTCCCATGCTGTATAGGATTTTTGGAAATTGTGATGATAGGTTGGTCATCACAATAAATCATATTAGGTTTAATTGGTGTCTAATGTAAATCAACTAGTCATACTAGGTTAATTGGTGTCTAATGTAAATCAACTAGCATATTCCTTAACTTGATGGCTTGTTTTATAGTTGTAGTAGCAGCCAAATATTCAACTTCTGCTGTGGATTTGTTCCTTTGAACACCAACTAAAAATACCCAATCCCAGGTTGAAAACATACCCTAAAATGCTTTTCATTTTATCTTGAATGTCTCCCCATTTATTACTAGTGTAGCCAATCAACTCAAGATTCTCAATTCTTTTGTACATGACATCATAGGTCATTGTATGAGAATCCTTTTTATTAGTGTAGGGTGAAGACATAACTTAAAGTGCTTTTCATTTTATCCAAAATGTCTCTCCAATTATTATTAGTGTAGCCAACCAACTCAAGATTCTTAGTTCTTTTGAACATGATGTCATAGGTTATTGTATGAGAATCCTTTTTATAGCTTTGAAATGTATTTGGTTAGGTACATGCATATATCTTGATAGGAAACTTATTGCTTGCATGATATCTAGTCTAGATGCAAATAGATACAGTAAGTAGCTAATTAAACTCTTAAACTTGTTAGGATTTATCTTAGGTGCTCCATCTTCCTTCAAAAATCTTACACCAATAGCTAATAGTGTGTTTGAACTTTTACAATCCATCATTTAGAATCCTTCAAGGAGCTCTTTTGCTTACTTTTTCTGGCTCACAAAAGTTCCTTCTTTGGTTAGCTTTACTTCCAACGCAAGAAAAAAGGTGATATGTCCTAAGTTAGTTATTTTAAACATGTTCATCATTTTATGTTTGAGATGATTAACTAACTTAGGGTTGCTTCCAATGACTAGGAGATCATTAATATAGATTAAGACCACAAAAAACTCCTCCTTTTCAACTTTCACATACAAGGTAACTTCATTCTTACTTTTGGCAAATGAAAACTTCAATAAGTAGTCATGATTTTGTTGTACTAAGCTTTAAGTGCTTGCTTTAAATCATAAAGGGCTTTTTTCAATAAATAGACTATGTCTCCTTGTCTTTACTTAAGAAAGCATTCTAGTCATTCAATGAAAACTTGTTCTTGCAACTCACCATTTGAAAAAGCAAATTTTATATCAAGTTAATAAACATCACAACCTTTTTAAGTTACAACAACTGAGAGTAAATGTTTTAAAATAATTAATGTCATATTACTGAACATAGCCTTTTGCCACTAGTCTTACCTTTAATTTAATTATAGAGTTATATGAATTCACCTTTACAATGAAAACAAAACCCATTTGACTTCTATAAGTTTTTTGCTCTTTGGTTTGTCTATAAGGATCTAGGTTTTGTTCTTTTCAATTGCCTTGATCTTAGCTTCTTTTGCCTTTCTCCAGTTAGGATCAATTAAGGCTTATGTATAACTCCTTTCATAGAGATCATAAAGAAGCCTTATTCCTCTAACTGGTATACAATCAATCAACTCATCATTTGAAGAATCATATTATATTGAAGATTAAAGTTACATGTAAATTGGTTGAGGCAAAATGACCTTAATATTATTTTGCTCCCTATCCCAAGTCCCTTTCTCTATAAATTTAACATCTTTTATTAATAAAGATTTTATTTATGAAAGGATTGAATCATCTTTAATTACCTAGTGTGTTTGTATAACCTATAAACACATTTAGTTCTACCTTGGAATTTAGCTTATCTCTTTTCTTTTCTAGAATATGAATGTAGTATATGTTACAAAATACTTTCAAGTGGCTTAGAGAAGGCTTTATCCCAAACCAAGTTTTAAATGAAGTTTTTTTTAGGCAAAGCTTTGGTTGGGAGTCTATTTAGAAAATATATTGTTATAATTATAACTCTACCCTAAAACCTTTTGAGCATTTTTTTCTCAAGAAGCAAACATTCGAACATCTTTATTATTGTCTTATTTCTTCTTATACTAACCCTATTTTGTTGGGCCGGAGGGGAGGGAGGGGCAAGGAGCTATGAATTGTTATTGTATGTCAATTGTTAAGTAAACTTGTCTGAAGGAACCTAAAGTATATTTAGTTCCATTGTTTGATCTAACAATTTTAATGTTATAGCTTGATTAATTCTCAATCTAGGATTTAAAAATTTGAAACACCTTTATAGTATCTATTTTCTATTTTAAAAGAAAAAGCCAAAAAAACCTTATAGAATCATTTATGAAAGTTATAAAGTACTTACTTTCATTGCATGAATTTGTACTCGTAAGACCATAGATATCATTATACAATAGTTATAACTTTGTTTTGGTTCTATGGTTTTAATTAGTTGAGAAAAACAATTTAGATTGTTTCCATTGTTAATAAGCCTAACATACAACCTTATTCTCAAATATTTCTAGTGAATCATACACCATTTCTTTCTTGTGAAGATTCTGCATGCCTAAATAGTGAGCATGCCCTAATCTTTTGTGCCAAAAGATTGATTTAGTTGAAATAGCTAGTATAATCACATTCATAGCTTGCTTTACATCTAGATGGAAGCTCTTTCCTTTCATTGGAACAATAAAAAGCCTGAATTTAGATGTATCATAGATAATACACAATTCGTTTTTGAATTCTAATGAGAAGCCTTTCTTTAAAAGCTAGCCAACACTAAGAAGATTTTGATTGATATTAGGAACATATAACACATTAAAGATTAGTTTTATACCTAATTGAGTTTGAATTGTAACTTGTCCTTATTTGTTCACTTGTATAAGATCATTATTACTAATTCTTACTTGGGATGTAAAGGACTAGTTACACTTCTTAAAGGCTTTTAGGTTAGGTAACATATGGTTTGGACAATTACTGCCAACTAGTCATGTCTTATAATTTTTTTTTAATTATGTTGTTGTTAACCACAAAGAATTGCTTTTTAATTTTTATATGATTGTCATTTGTCATATATGCTTGCCATTATTAATTTTGTTGAGGTCATCTTTTTGTTGGACATACATTTTCTCTGTGTCCTCTTTCATTACATTGTTTGCAAACTATATCAAGCCTCCACAAGCAGTACTTTGGTAGGTGAGAGGTCTTTTTACAATGTTTACAAGGAGGATAGACTTGTTTGCACCAATGTTGCTCTCTCCCTCCTTTCTTTAATAGAGGTCTCCTCCTATCTCAATAATCTTCTTTGTTTTTTTAGTTTATAAGGTATTAATTAGCTTAAATAAAGAGATCTTAAAAATCGTCAAGTGAGGATATTTTTTATTCAAATCTCATTAGTATACTAACTAGAATCTTTTGAATAATTCTAGGATTTGAAAAATCTTCTTCAAGAATTCTAATTTAATTTACAAACTTCATAAATTTGTCTTCATAGTCTTTTATAGCCACCGATTCCATCTTTAATAGTTCAAATTATTTTATTAAATTTAACAGTTGTATAGTTCTTTTTCTTTCACTTCTATTACATTCTTCAATTAGTTTTTTTTCATACATTTTTACCTATTTCATGAGTCATAATTTCATTAAATACAACTTCTATAACAATAAAATGTATATAAATTAAAATTTTAAATTATTTAGAAATTAACTTATTGTGATTTTTGAATTGTGTGATAATTAAATTTCTTAAAAGTGGAGGTATCTTTTCTTTTTTTTTGTAACTTTCCAAAAGTCAAAAGTTTTGAAATAGATCTTCATCATTATAGTCTATTGGATTTTTTTTTTTCAATAAATTTAAATAATGGAAGTGAGGAGAAGTTTGATGAAACTATATTGAAAAATTGATTTTGTTTTTTGTAATAAATCTTTTCAAACCCTTTTTTTTTTGCAAATTTTTACTACCTCAAATGTTTTTCTAATGTTTGTTCTCTCTTTGGTAGGTCTTAAAAAACTAAAATGCTTAGACACAACAATAAGTGTATGTTTCAATTTTTGAAAGTTGCATAACAAAAAAATTAGAAACGAAAAAGGAGAGATGAAAAAGTTTTCCTAATCTTGCAAGAATAACTTTTTTTTTTAATCATTATTCTTAGTTTTATATATTATTTGATTATATCATATATTTTAAATTAAAATTTGAAAACTTACAATTATTAATATAAAAGTATAATTTAAATTCAAATATAAATTTGAATTATAATTATAATATATTTTAAATATAATTAAAAATTTAATGAAATAAATTAATATAAATTAATTTAACTAACTTTTAAGTTTTGGTGAGAAAGTAAAAAACCACAAGCGAGTGTTTTAATGATAAAAAATAGTAAAAAATACGTGCAACACCAATTTTCTTCAATAGCATATGCACAATCGGGATGCATAGTTGTGTTATGAATTTTGCCTTCTTTCATATCCGGTTCACGTTCTTGTTTATAGGTTAATTTCAAATGTCAAATTTTCTTTTAGTGGAAAGGGTTAACTGATCCTCATGTGTTACCATAAAAAAAAATAAATTCACGCATAACTGGGCTGATTCCAATTGGGTCCGAAATGCAATAACTTAAATAAATCTAGCTGCAAGAACCGATTTCAATGAGTTCAAAGCCTCTGAAGCATTAGATGAACACGAGGAGAACCAGCCTCAAGCAGCATAAAAACACAGACGAAGATGTTATTGAATTAAGTTAGAGCCAAATTTCCAGGTTAAGTTTGGGATCTAGCATCCACCATAACTCATGGGGGTGGGGGTAGTGGCAGCTACTGCTAGTACAACACCCTGTGCCGTATGCCATAATGCATGGAAGAAGAAAAGTGGTGGCAGCTATTTACAGACTACTGGTTAAATGTGCAGTGCAACCATTAAGGGTCTGGCTGCTCAGATTTCGGAACTGCAGCTGGTAAGGTAGCACAACTTGCTTTTTGCAGGCAAAGGCTGTTGGCAACCATAGAATCACTAACCAAGCCAACATCAACATTGTCAAAATTGAGTGTGCCTCTGATCATCCGATTACTGGCAAAAAGACAAAGCAAAGAATATCATTTCTCTAGAACAAAGCATGAAGAAACAGACTTCACTGCCAAGGCTGCTGCCAATGAAGGAAAACATACCCATTCAGACGGTTATTAATTGTAGTCAGGTCTTTTGAAGGGCTCTGATAAGCATGGGTGCTCTCTCCAACACAGGCATAATAACTTTTGGAGCTGCTTGAGATTAATGCATCCATCTATAAAACATAAAACAAGATCAAGTTATATGTGGCAAGCTTGTAATCCCTAGATCAATAACCTATATCGCTCACAAAAGCTGAATGAGCACATTCCAAAAATAACAATTTTTTCATATTTTTGGGCTAATTTCTTTAACTATCTATTCACTTAAAAACCTCCTATGCACTTTCTCCAGCAGTAACCAATGCAAACAGGGAAGTCCTCAACATTCAGCACTGGAATTCTGATGTTTAATCACTAATGAAACAGTAATCAAAAGTGTCTCCGCAAACTTTCTACATCTTCTAACGGGGTCATTAAATATGCAAAATTTACTGAATCTTCAAGCAAATAATTAAAAGACAGACAGAAACATAAATCTTAAAACAGCTGAGAAGTAAAAGGGCACCTTGGATGTCCGCATTGGGGAGACATACACATTATGTGATGAGGACACTTTCCTTGGGGACATGTCAGGGAGACTTGGAAAAGGGGATACTTTTGGTGATGCAGGAGACTGACCTAATTGGCCAGCAGAGGGGAGGAAAAAGGCAGGTTAAGCAGTAGATTTGAAAAGCAAGACCAGGAATTCCTAGAACGAAATTGAGAGTTGCATATGTTCTTGAGATATTACCATTTTTATTGTAGCTGACTTCAGTATCCTCGTTGGCTTTGGTAGATGTTCCATTAGAATCAACCTCAATTAGTAGAGTCTTCACAGTAGGAACAAATATCTCATTGTAAAACGTAATAATACCAACATGATCCTGCCCTGTCCTCTGTTTTCAGAGCATTCAAACAGTTATAACATATTGCCAAACATGAGAACAAAGGGAGGGGAGTGAAGAATCCATGGCATACCACACTGAGGCATGCTGATGACCGATCAACATATACAGTTTGAAAAACTTGCGGTTTACATTGTGTTTGCCTTCTATAGTTGTTGATGATTTGCTTGAAGTTTAGATTCACTTTAGAAATCTGCAATCAAAACATGACCATAAGATGTGCAAGTACAGAGTAATACTCAAACATTAAGACAAAAAGCTCAAAGATAACTAACACCAAACCTTTACAATTCCATAGAAACAACAAAGGATTATCTGGTCAATATGGCGGTTAAAGAAGAGAGATGTATGTTGAATAAGTATTCGTTGAAATAGGCGATAGACATTCTCTCTGATATGCTGCAGAGACTGTTGTAGCCTTTCCACCATACCATTGATTCTGACAGCAGCCAACTTATTTACCTAGGGATGACAGAAATAAGAAAAATAAATAGTATTGGAACATAACTTCATTGTGTGAATAAAATAGCTTACTCTTAATCTAATGCAAAATTGGTACCAAGTTACCAATTTTCTGTCAAGGAGATATCATTCAGACCAATGCTATATTTACCTATTAAAACCTCAACAGCGCTATTGTTATACGTTGACAGTTAACATGGGCAATTTAATTCCACTTCAGGACTACCAACTCCCCATCTCCTCACCTCCCCCTCCCCCCAAACAGGAAAGACATAAATTAATATAGATTCCATATTTGTTCAGATTTATGTTTGAAAGAAATGTCTAAAATATCAGTGTTTAAATATGAATCTACTAATGAGAATCAACAATGTCCACAACAAATATCAGAGCTAGCCTGGTTAGAAATGAAAATCCTGCTGACTTCTTCATGTAAAACGAAGCCAATCAAGCCATACTCACCTAAAGTTCATTTGAAACTAAATTCAAGTCTATCATCTGAAGCTAAAACCTACTTTAATCACTTTCAGCTAGTAAATGCAGCTGAAAACCAGACACCCAGGAGATTGGCCTACATGTGCTCATTTATAGCTCTAGCTGACACAAAAGCTGCATGAATCTGCTCATCTATACCACTAACCAAGCATAAAAGCTACATGACTCAGCCATGTTGGAAAGGAAAGAAATTTATCAGCTCCCTAGAATCAAGCTCAATTATCAAATCTCTAAAATCAAGCTATCAATCCCTATATTCAAGCAATCAGTTTTATAGTTTCTTATTTTGTAATTAAAATACTTGTATGTATGATCTCTATGTATCTTCAAGAAAATAAAGAAGAATAAAACACTTTTTTCCATGGTATCAGAGTTGCTAATTTCACTTGTTCTCTTCCCTGCAGCTGTGCATATCCTAAACCATGTCTGATGTTCAATCAGACGCCACATCCATGGCAAGTCCTAACCCCAAAATCCAAACCCCTTGACCTCACTCCACTTCCAAACACCCACCTGTGCAGATTACTACAATCTGTCTCAATGGTGACAATTTCTTGCGCTGGTCACAGGTTGTTTGAATGTATCTCAGAGGGCATGGAAAAATTGGCTTACATCAAGAGAGATGCTAAGATGCCTGAGATGACAGGTCTGGCTTTTGCAAAATGGGATGCTGAAAACTCCATGGTGATGACTTAGCTCATGAAATCAATGGTCAAAGAAATCAGTCCCAGCTACATGTATTACCAAACAGCGAAGGAACTCTGGGACAGTCACCCCAATGTACTTTGATCTTGGGAATCAATCTCAAGTCTATGAGTTGACGTTGAAACTTACAAAAATTTGCCAATATGAGGACAATGTTACAAAATACTTTAACTCATTGAAATGGATTTGGCAGGATCTAGACCTATTCAATGCCTATAAATGGAAGCCTACTGATGATTGCAAACATTAACAAAAAATGGTGGATGAAAAGTTGAGCTTTAAAGTTTCTTGCTAGTCTCAATGTTGAGTTTGATGAGGTACGTGGCTGGATTATTGGCTGGGTGCCCCTTTCTTTAATTAGATAAGTATTTGCTGAGGTCCATTGAGAAGAAAGTCATAGAGATGTGATGCTTGTGAAGAAAGTACCAAGTTCAGGTGCATCTGTTGAAAATTCTGCACTGGTGGCATCTAAAGTGTATGCAAGTCACAGGAATATTCCAAATGCATAGGGGGCAGATGAAAAATCTCGTGTGAGACATGCTGGAAGATTCATGGCAAACCAGCAACCTGAAAGAGCATTAGATTGGGTGACAAGTCCAACCATGCTCCACCCAGTGCCAATGAAGTCAAGTCTGGTCCATTCAGTAAGGAGCAAATCAATCAACTTCAAAAACTGCTAAAATACAATTCTTCATTCAGTATTCCTAATTGTCCCCTTGCACTAATAGGTAGGAATCCTATTGCTCTGTCCCATTTTACTCAATCAGCACCTTGGATCATTGATTCCGGGTCTTCCAACCATATGACTAATGCCTCTCATTTGTTTAGTTCCTATTCTCCTTGCTCAGGTATTGAAAAGATTAAGATAGCTGATGGAAGTTTCTCCTCTGTTGCAGGCAAAGGTCTAATAAAATATCTAAGAATAAATCTGTCCTTCATAACCCTAAAATCACATGCAATCTTTTATCTATTAGTAAACCTTCTCACAACTCTAATTGTAGGTTATTTTTTATGATTTTGATTGTTTGTTTAAGGACCAGAGAACATAGAGGATAATTGGCAATGTTAGGATGATCCAAGGACTCTATTATTTTGGTGAGAGCTATTTTGGCAATAAAAAACTCAAGGCTTAAGTAGTATTTGTTCAAGCTTAGTTTTTGATCAAATAATGCTTTGGCATCGTAGACTAGGACATCCAAGTTTCACATATCTTAAATACTTGTTTTCTACTTTGTTTAGAGGAATAAATTGTCCTAATCTCTAGTGTGAAAGTTATCATTTATCTAAGGATCATTGTATTACATTTCAATCTAAACTTCATTATGCATCAAAACCATTTTATTTAATCTATGGTGATGTTTAGGGACCATCTAACATTAATACCTTATCAAGAAAAAGATGATTTGTGAACTTTATTGATGCTCACATTAGATTATGTTGAGCCTATTTGTTAAGTAAAATATTTGATGTCCAACATTTATTTAAAGACTTCTATATCATGGTTGAAAACCAATTCCAAGAAAAAATTAGCATTTTACGTTCCAATAATGGAACAAAATACTTTTAATGCATGTTTAGAAAATGTTTTGAAAGAAAAAGGTATTATCCATCAAGCCACGTCATGAGACGCCTCAACAAAATAAAATTATTGAAAGGGAAAATACACTTGCTTGAAGTAGCACATACTCTTATAAACCACATCCCATTGCAATAATCATAAGGCTTTCACATCTAGGATTTCTGATCTGTTTCTTCCAAGGAATATTCAAGAAGCCAAGGGTGACTTGAATTGGAAATTAGCGGTAATGGAAGAGATGAATACTCTTAGAAAGAGTCGTATGTGGGATGTGGTTGATCTTCTAAAAGGACAAAAACCTATTGGAGGCAAATGGGTGTTCACAATAAAGTGCAAAGGTGATGAGAGTGTAATAAGGTACAAAGCTAGACTTGTGGAAAAAGAATTCACTCAAACCTATGGAATAGACCACCAAGAAACACTTGCTCCCATTGCCAAGATAAGCTCCCTTTGAGTTCTCTCCTTGGCTGTGAACTCCAACTGGCCATTATACCAATTGGATATAAAAATGTCTTTTTAAACAAAGACTTGTATGAATTTACCACCTGGATTTGAAGAAAGATTTGGAGTAAGAAAGGTGTGTAAGTTAACAAAATCCTTGTATGGTCTTAAGCAATCACCAAGAGCATGGTTTGAATGCTTTGGAATCGTGGTTCAAACGCATGGCTTCTGTCAAAGCCAAGCTGACCACACAATGATCTACAAACATTCCCAAGATAGTAAGGTTGCTATTCTAATTGTTTATGTGGATGTTATGATTATTACAAGGGATAATCATATTCAAATCAAGAACTTGAAGAAAAAGTTTGAAAATGAGTTTGAGATCAAAGATTTGGGAGCATTAAAATCCTTTCTTGGAATGGAGTTTGCAAGATTCCAAGAAGGGAATCTTTGTAAATCAACACAAATATGTTCTTGACCTGCTAAAGGAAACAGGAATGCTTGGTTGTAAGGTAGCTGAAAGTCCGATTGAGCCTAATGTGAAATTAGAACTGGTCGCACCTAAAGATGTAGTGAATCAAAAATAGTACCACCAATTGGTAGGAAGGCTAATTTATTTATCACACACTCCATTAGACATATCCTCTGCAATAAGTATAGTGAGTCAATTTATGCATTCACTTGGCTCAATACACTTTGAGGCAGTCTTTAGAATCTTGAGATACTTAAAAGGCACACTTGGAAAAAGTTTGATGCTTAAAAGGAGGGGACATTTGCAAATAGAAGCTTATACAAATGCAAATTGGACAGGGAGTACAACTAATAGAAAGTCAACCTCAAGTTATTGCACATTTGTTGGAGGAAATCTTATCACATGGAGAAGTAAACAACAGATTGTGGTAGCAAGAAGCAGTGCCAAAGCAGAGTTTAGATTAGTTGCTCAAGGAATATGTGAGGTATTGTGATTAAAAAGACTTCTAGAAGATTTGAAGATCTGTACACCATCACCAATCAAGCTTTACTATGACAAAAAAGTAGCCATCTCAATTGCTCATAATCCAATTTTGCATGATAGAACCGAACATGTAGAGGTGAATAAACACTTTACTAAGAAGAAACTTGATAGTGGGATGATTTGTATGCCTTATTTATCATTCTAACAAAAACTCTACACAAGAGACAATTTGACAGTTTAGTGAGCAAACTAGCAATGGATGATATCTTCATGTCAGCTCGAACGGGAGTGTTGGAAAGGAAAGAAATTTGTCAGATCCCTAGAATCAAGCTATCATATCTCTAGAATCAAGCTATCAATATCTAGAATCAAGTGATCAATTTTGTAGTTTCTTATTTTGTGGCTAGAATACTTGTATATATGATCTTTATGTATCTTTAAGAAAATATGGAAGAATAAAACACTTTTTTACAAGCCAACTCATGAGCCTAGAATTGTTGCTACAAAGACACCTTCTTAGCCTAGCATACCCAATGCCAAAATTGTAAAAAATAAGTAAATAAATAAAGGAAATGCATTCAATGATCAAAAGTTTTCCATCATGCAACTACAAACACAAAATTTGATGAGTGATTGAACCAGTGACAATTTGACATCCATGCACATTACCTTGCTAAAGAATATATTAATCCCCATTTCTGCACAAGTTTCCCCACCTCCACCAAGGTTTGGACGTGTTGGACTGCAGTAAACTCATGATCAGAGGAAAGAAACCAACAACACATCCAGAAATGCAACTTTATATTCCTCCAAAATACAAACATTACCTGGCAAATGCTGACTGCAAAGGAGGTGGCAGTAGCATTGATTTAACATTACCATAGACCAATAGACGATCCTTCACAGGTGATGGAAAGGAGTTACGCTCAACCAACACACTCCGATACTCTGTGCATGGCCCCTTTGGAGACCTGAGATCACCATTTTGACCTGAATAATGATGGCGAAAGGCATCCAACATAAGAACACAGTAATATAAGTTAACCTAAGGTACTAATCAACACTTTACGTGCAGTTGTCCATAAATATACCAAATAATAACATATGGGTGCACACACACACACATAGACAGATGGAGGGAGGAATGATTGAGGAAGGGGAGTTAGGGGGGGAAGGGAGAGAGAGAGAGAGAGAGAGAGAGAGAGAGAGAGAGAGCCAGTTGGCAACCAGATATTAACTGGAGATATTTCATGCTTATACACATTAGACAGATGACATACCTCCAGGAGTTGAGTTCACATACAAGGAAATTGCATCTAGAGAGGGCATTGGCTCTGCTAACAATCTCAGACGAGTTATCTCCTCAGACAATGCTGGTCTAGCAACTGACAAAGAATTGTACATTGAGGAGCCCTTTTCCCACACCATACTCTCCAACAGTCGTTCTTCCAAAGAATTCAAGTGCCGCCTCAACTCCCTTGGAAGAGATTCCTCATGCCTAATGAAACTCTCTATCACTTTGCTAAGATCAAAAGCTGTGATACCAGTCCTCTCTAAAACTGCAGGAAACAACATTGTGATGGTCTTATGTGTTGCTAGAATGAGTTCAGCAGAACACACAAGCATACACCTGTGGAACCTCTCATTAGTTAACAAAGAGGTCAAATTAGTTGCCTGCAATATTTGGGCCTCTGCTACACACATTGCTTCCAAAACCCTATAATATAGCTTGAGTGCCTCTAGTCTTCGTTGTTGTGGCCATGTGTCATCCATAAGGTTAGTTTTTTGCAGGCTTCCAGTTGCACAAATCTCACCTGGAGCACTACTTGGAAATATAGCTTCCAGTATTATATGTGCCCGGCGTGTCACATCATTAGCTACATCCCTGTCAGAAGACATCAGAAACTGCTCCAGCTGTGCTGATGGGCTTGAGGGTAGTGGACAAATAACAGTACGAAGCCACTTTGCAGTTGTCATTGCTGTGCTTACTGGTGTAGTAGCCAACTTTGAATTTACACCACCAAGAATACCGCTTTCATGAGTTGCAGGCGAATGATGTGAAGAGAGTGGACTTGTAATGGTTTTTGTTGGCGATGACAATGAGTCAAATTTTCTCTACAACAAAAGAAGGCATACAAAATAAAAGAATGAGGTCTAAATGAAATAAGATCAACCATAAACATTTGAATTATTATCTATAATATAGGGCTTTTGGAATACCAAAAAAAAAAAAACCTTGGTACTAGTCTTATCAGTATCAGCACCATATTGCCTTCCGAACCCAAGTAAGCCATCTTCCTCATGAATAAATACCCTCTCATCCAATTCATACTTACAACAAATTGCTTCATAATCCCTCTCTAAAATATTCAAATTGGATTGCAGAGAAGATTCTTCCATTAAATTGTCAAAATAGATCAATCCATCTGCATCAAACAGAATCAAAATTCAGAAGGCATTGGAAGACCCATACTAAAAGACCCATAATAACCATTGGGAGACAATTTTTTATAGTACCCGTGTTGAGATTTACTAGGTTTTCATTTTTGCACTCGGATGCAAGATAAGGCTTTTTCTTCAAGATACTGGTGATTAGATTATTTATCTTTTCCATCATTTTCTGCAGCTCATCTTCTGAAATTCCATACCCATATTTTTTGCAAAGAGATGCAAGCAAGTTAACCCCTTTATTGCCTTTCTTCACTGCACAAGAAAAATATATCAATTATAGATTCCCACAAAAAGATCTCAAAAAGGAAAAGGCAATTCCAGTTTTAGCTTTTGAAAGAATAAGGCCATTACCAAACAACTGAGAATCATTGAAGCTGAAATTTCTGAAGCCCATTGGAATGTGAATAATCAAAACAGCCTGACAAATATCCCATTTTTTAGCAAGAGAAAGCATGCCATAATATCAGATAACCATATTAGAAGCACTAGCAATGAAGAAGCAACTTGTAAAACAGAATTAAGTGATTGAAGTGCAAAGTCTAAAGCATACAGTTCAGAGAGTTTATAATCTTCAGTCTCTCCTTTCCACTACCAGCATTTCTGGCAAGATATAGCTCTTATATTGTATAAACAGTACATGCCACGACCATTGGGCAACCATACCAGCATAGCAGTACCAGGAATTGATGGGAAAAGAAATCAGACTAACCAGAACAGAAACCAAACCATTTGTACATGTCACTAGATCCGTGAAACGACTGAATGCATGGACACGAAGTGCCAAAAACAGCAACCATCCAAACCGATGATAGACTGACATGTAGGCAGTGTCACTGGAAACTGCTAACTGCTTCTCAGAATTTGTATCGCTCACCGAGAAAAGTTCCCGATACACACGTTTATAATGTCTGGTATCATTAAAATGCTCAAGTAAAAGCAACAATATTATAGAGAAAGAAGACAAAAATAGAAGGTGCAATATAGAAATAACTAAATGGCTCAAACTTATATAGTAGATGAGCTACAGAAAACCAAGTGGCTGAAATTCATATGTAAATGATCTATGATGCACTTCTGAAAACACCACACAAACCCAACCACAAACACAGATGCCAACACACACAAATGCAGCCCAAGAGAGAGAGAGATTTACAAAGTCACATGAGTGGGAATTTTATCAGTATATTGAATAATCAAAGATCAGAAATTCAAAGTTTTTCAAAGCAAGGGCACAATGATAAGAATCTGCAAGTCGTGTACATTGCAAGCACAAAATAACCATATATACAAGTTCTCTCTCAATAATATTTCATTATATGCATGTTCAAATGGTTGTCATCATAACTGCAACCGGCAGATTCAGTATAGCTCATTAACAGAAGTAGAAAACAAGCAGCTTTCAGAGTCCACTATACCATTACTCTCTCAGCATTCCCCCTTAAATTTCTAACTAAATCAATATGATGTAGAATGACATAAAAGACAACATCCCTGAGGCCAAAATGGATGCCACAGCTGGAAATGCTGAATAAAGAGCTTTTGGTTGGACTTGATGCAATTGCTTATCTTCAGAAGCATGATAAATTTGCATGCACAGTCAACAGATGATAATTTGCTTGAATGCAAAAGAAAAGAGAAAGAGGATAAGGAAAATCATGTCCACTTATTATTGGCTTCTAACTGAATTATTGATAGAAATAAAACCAGTGCTAACTCACATGAGACTCTAAATCATCCAATGATAAGTAAGCAAAATTTCAAGTGGTTTAGCAGGCTTCCTAGTCCTATTATTATGCCTTTTCTTCCATTACACCAGTATTAGCTACTAAGCCTACTTCATTTAAAATAGGCAACAAGTCTAGGAATTGACAATGTGATCCTAATATAAGCTTTGCAGAATATAACTTCATACATCCAATCAGGAAAAAAGCAAAACAGACGGGCAGAAACCGTGGTTTGTGAAGGCAAAGTTCAAGATAATGCTCATCTAATAAGGGTACATCTACATAAAAGATCAAGCAGCCAACCAACAAAGAACTAAAATTTGTGGCAAGAACTAGAGCATCATATGCAAGGAACATGATACGAATACCCACCTGCTCAAATCAGTCAATTGCTCAAAATTAGCTTGCAACTCCTTTGCCTAGCAGGAAGAAAACAAACACAAGTGCATGATTACATAATTCAAACAAGACCCCACCTCGATGGAACTCATATTAAAATAGGGCAGCCTATTAGTACCTCAAGTCTCTTTTCCCAATCTGCGCCATACGTAGTACTTAAAATTGGACCAGCCTTGACCACAAACTGTGGTAGCTCCCTAAAGAATTCCATGATGCTGCAAGGAATAAAGGAAGTGCGTGTACAATTAGAAAACAGCAGTTCAGAGCAGAGTGCGCCTACATTCAAATGCACATTTTATCTCGGGGAAAAGAAAAAAAAAAAAAAAAGAAACCCACTTCACCCTGGCAGATCTCAGTATTTGGCATAAACTGGGATCAGTATAGTTGAGCCGCTGCAGGTCATCATCTCTTTTCTTCTCATTCAGCTTCTTGACAGAATACAAGACAAATGCAAACCAGAACTTTTCTGCTTCTTCCAACTAATCCATAAAAACTTATACCAAATCGGTTCAAGGCAATTACGCACACAAACAAAAAGACCAGTAATTTTGACAGGAAAATGTTAAATTAAGCGTACCGATCGGTTCCCAATGGCTGAAACATTCGATAATAAAAGATGCTTTGTTTCTTTTAAAAGCTTTGTGGATTGTGCAAACGTTTTCTCGTCCAATGATAATCCACTCTGTCACCAAACCCACATCCAGATTAGGAAGAATTTTACCATACACATAGATTTAGACCTAATGACGCGATATTGTCAAATTAATAAAACTACGAATATTCATATAATTGTATATCTGTAGTTCCAAAAACATTGCTTTCTAACAAATTAAACAAAACAAAGCTATTATTGATGAAATCATCAACAACACATCTGACCAACAACAATTACCTGAAAAGCTAAAGAAATTAAAAAAAAAAAAGAACGCTAAAATTAAATCAGATTTTTTATAATTAAAAAAATTAAAAGAAAAAGGAAATCTTGAACCTTGCAAAATTCTGAGAACCGAGCTTCACTACCATGAATTTCAGTCACATCACTATGTTGTGAATGACTGGCTGATGCAGCCGAAGGCTTGTTGGACTCCTCCATACTATCTCCTCAGCCAGCAGCTGCGATCACTCTCACAAGTCCCCAAAACCCAATCCTCACAACCCAACATCGAGCTTGATTTTCTGAGAAATACCATTTTTTTTTTATTTTTTTATATATACATGTGTGTGTGCGCGAGAGAGTGAAATTACGAATGTATCCCTCAGTCAGCCTTGTTTGGCGCGCGAGGCCTCGTCGATTTCCCGCCAGATCAAACCGACACTGTTTAAATCCTCATTATTACGATTGATCCGAGATTATTTCCTATAAAACAAGAAGATTATTTTAAGAATTGTAATTTGTTGCCTTTTAATCCCCCCCCACAAAAAAATGCTTTTAATTGTTGCGGTAAGCACATTCCCACACATTTACATATTTACTAAATCTATTTATTTTCATTTATATATCTTATAAAAAATGCAACTGAAAAATTAATAATTAAAATTTTAAATACAATAAATATTGAGAATTTTTCTATATTAAATTAAAAAAAATTATTAATTGCATATAATTTAAATTAAATTTAGTTATAATTATTATAAAATATCAATAATAAGTCTAGTATTTTATGATAGTTGAAACCTTTTAAATTAATAATTTAATTATTTCATATTTTAAGAGTGAAAATAAAAAAAATAATTTTTGTGGAGTAAACAAATTAAGAAAAAAAAATAAGAATTTAACATTAAAAATATACTTATGGGGGTCTAGTGGAGGCAATCAGTCCACCTCTACTCCTCCTTTTTTAACTATTCTTTCACTGTAGATGGGCTATTTTGCATGAGTTTAAATATATAAGTTAAATTAAAGATATTTACATTTTAAAAAAATGATACTTTCATTTGTTGTAAAAAATTTTATCTTTTTAATTATTTATTTTACTCTTTTAAAAAAACATACGACCCGACTTAATATATATATAGCAAAAGTAATAACCCAAAAAAAAAAAAACATAAAGAACTAAATTAGACCTTTTGTCTATTTCTTATGATTAATTTTATAAATTGTTGTCAATAATTTTGACTATTAATAATTAAATTGTTTGCGTAATCGCTAATAGTCTAGTTAGTTGCTAATAGTTTAATTAGTTACTAATAATTTTGATTAACTCTTATTTTAGTTGCCAAAATAATTTATAATTATGTATTTGCAACTATCATGGTGATGATTTTTTAAGTCACCAAATCTTTTGATGAAGATTTTTTAACTTTTTGCAACTACATTTTTAGTCATTTATTGGTTTGCTTTTTATAGTTAATGTAATTATCTTTTATTTGTTAATGACATACTACTATTAAACAATGTAAAGGAATTATAGATCTTATGGATCAAAGTACTTTTGAATTATTTTCAAGTTATGTCTAACTTGAAAATCAATTTGAATAAATTTTAAAATGTTCCTATTGGTTGTACTAACATTTTAGAATTTTTGGTTGAATTTTAAGGGTGTAAATGTATTTTTCAGTCTATAAGGTACTTAAATGTCACAGAGTTAGGTTTTGTGTGTACTAACCCACGCGACACTTAGTTGATCTTGCATGTGAATATGAGCTAAGCCTTAGAGAGTTTGAGAGGATCAGCGGAAAGCAAGTGAGAGGCAAGTAAGTGAGTTGAAAGTACTAGAGGAAGAGAGAAAGAGTACAAAAGAGCTATGTAAGTGAGTTTGTATTAAGAGAAAGGATTCATGTTGTACAAATGAGAGGGGTGACCTATTTATACATCTTAAGAGAAGGTACTATAATGGTATATCCTATATATTTATAAGGAATATTCTAGATATGCATTTAATACTGTACATTCTGGAATTCTCTAGGCAATTATAACACACTCTGCTAGAAGTCTCTAGATAAAGACACTTTTGCATACTGACGGGACCTTTTGTAGGCAGCAAATGGGTTGGACAATGCTAGCAACCCGCAAAGGTTCAATCTTGGCTTAAGTTTGCACCTTAAGGATATCTCAAGGATACTTGAATGGACTGAATCAAGGTATCTTTGTGACATCTTCCCTCACTCAATCTTACGACATCCTTGTCACATTCTCAGCCTTATATTGCCGAACATGATCAGTAAACTGCTAAAGCTGGTCCTCCTGTTCCCAACTGGCCTCTTAGTCTGGCAAATCTTTCCATTTCACTAAATACTTGGTGTAGTTGGGAACTCCTATTCTCCGGATCACTCTATCAACGAGGATGTGTTCCATCTCCTTGTTGAATTCAGTGACCACCATAGTTAGTGTGCATTTGGACTCGCTTTGACTTGGATCCTTGTTGTCCTTATGAAAATACTTAAAAAGACTTACATGGAAAACGTCATGGATCTTCAGTTTTTAAGGGAGTTAGACTTGATAGGTAGCCTTTCTCATATGCTTGATGATAGGAAATGACCCTTTGTACTTCCATACCAAGCCTTTGTGTACTTTGCGTAGAGATTTTAATTGGTTAGGCAGCAGCTTCACCATCACCATGTCTCCCGCTAAGTAGTCCTTTGGGCGCTTGGCATCATTTGGAATTAGCCTATTTTTTCATCCTCTTAGCCACTTTGTCAGGGTAAACCCTGGTTATATCCACTTCCTTATACCATTCTTTCGCAAACTTAAACGCAGATGGGTTATTGCCAGTATAAAGAAAGGCAATAGCACTTGCCATTAACGGCTGTTGTCCTGTGACAATCTTAAACGAACTTTTGTTTATAGCCTTGCTCTTTTAGAAGTTGTATGAGAATTAGGCAGTATCGAGTAACTTCACCCAATCTTGTTGGTGAGCACTAACATAGTGCCGTAGGTATTACTCTAGCAAGGCATTGACTCACTTAGTCTGCCCATCGCTTTGAGGATGAAAGCTTGTCGAGAAGTTTAGGTCAGTTCCCAACAAATTGAATAGCTCTCACCAGAATTTGCTCGTAAAACAGGGGTCTTTATCGTTGATTATGCTCTTTGGCACACCTCATAGTTTTACCACATTCTTGAAGAACAAACAAGCAGCTTCATTTATCTTGCAATCAACAGAGGTTAAAATGAAGGTATCATACTTATTGAATCGATTGATTACCACCATAATACTTCTGTGTTCCTTGGACTTTGGTAGAGTTACAATAAAGTTCATTGAGACACTTTTCCATAGTTTTTTGGGGATGGGTAGTGACTTAAGTAGACATGGTGGTTATTGCTATTCTACCTTGTCTTATTGGCAAACCAAGTACGTTCGCACATAGGCCTCGACGTTTGTATGTATATTTGACCAAAAATAATGTTGTTGGACAAAAGTAAGGGTTTGTGTCATACCTGAGTGACTAACTTATAAGGAATCATGAGATTCCTTAAGGATCTTCTTTCATAAGTTTCCCCACTTAGGCATGAAGACTCAGTTCCTGAATATCATTAGGTCTCCATTATCTGCCCAAAATCAACAAGTTTTCCCCTCGCTAGCCAATATTAGTAGATTATTGGCTAGACTGTCTTGCCCAATACCTTTTTCGATTCGTTCAAGGAGGTTGATTTTAGGCATACTAGTTGAAAGAGCAATTAGCTTCGTCTTTCTGCTCAGCGCATCAACAACAATATTGGCTTTGCCTGACTTATATTGTAGTGTATAGTCGAATTCTGTCAGGAAATCTTACTAACGAGTTGGCTTGGGGCTAAGTTTCTTTTGTATTTAGAAGTAGCTCGTAGTAATATTGTTGATCATGATCACAAATTTACTTTTAAGAAGACAATGTCTCCAAGTGCACAAACAATGAATGACGACAATTATCTCCTTATCTCAGATGGTGTACTGCCTATCCATATTATTGAGCTTGCGACTTTCATAGGCAATAGGATGTTATCTTGTATTAAGACTCCCCTGATGGCTCCCATGGATGACTTTAAGGTGATGTTAGATCTTACATTCTTCTGCGAAACCTTGGTTTTTCCCATTCCTGCTTCAAGTTCTTTTATGATCGTCAACGCTCGCAAGATTCGAGTAATTCCCTTAAAGCGCAAGGAGAAGTCACAACCATCAATGATTTTTGCCTTGTAATTCAAACAGGGTCTTAAGTCAGATCTTAGTTACGTGACTACCATAAGGGAGTTAAGTAATGGGGAAGACGTAGCAACACCAACTCCCGCACTGCTGCAACCAATCTAGGCTGTCCTTACCAAGTTCAAGGACGTCATGCCTTCTGAACTGCCGAAGAAGCTTCCACTAAAGCGAGATGTGGATTACCACATTGAGCTGAAACCTAATGCCAAACCTCCTACCATAGCCCTTTATTGCATAACACCCCCGGAACTCGCTGAACTAAGGAAGTGGCTCAATGATTTGATTGATTCGGGCTACATTCGACCATCAAAAGCCCTTTTTGGTGCATAAGAAGAAGGACAGATCATTATGCATGTGTATTGATTACCAAGTCTTGAACAAGGTCACTATTAAGAATAAGTATCCAATACCCTTAATAGCTAATCTTTTTGACCAACTTGGAAAGGCAAGGTACTTCACTAAGTTGGATTTGCGATCGAGTTACTACCAAGTCTGCACAGCATAATGTGATGAGCCAAAGACAACCTGCGTAACACACTATAAAACCTTTGAGTTCCTAGTCATGCCCTTTGGCCTCACCAATGCACCAGTCACCTTTTGCACACTCATGAACAAGGTATTGCATCTTTTTCTTGACAAATTTGTGGTAGTCTACTTGGATGACATCATGGTGTACAACAACACACTTAAGGAGCACGTTAAGCACTTCAAGCAAGTCTTCTAAGTTCTCTAGGAAAATGAGTTATTCGTCAAGAAGGAGAAGTGCTCATTCACTGAGCAAGAGGTGGACTTTCTTGGCCATCAAATCAAGGATGGTAGGCTAATGATGGATCCAATAAAGGTGCAAGCCATCCAACAATGAGAGCCTTCAACCAAGGTCCCGAAAATGTGATCCTCCTTGGGGCTTGTCAACTATTATCATTAATTCATCAAGGTATATTCTACCATAGTAACACCCTTAACTGACTTACTGAAAAAGAACCACCCTTGGCATTGGACGAGAGAATGTCAAGCTTCCTTCGAGAGATTAAAGCAAACAATCTCTAAGGAACCAATCGTGGTGCTATTGGACTACAAAAAGTCTTTCAAAGTGTACACCGATACATCCGACTTTGCCATCGGAGGAGTCTCAATACAAGATAAGCATCCCATTGCCTATAAAAGTTGCAAGCTCAATGACACGGAGAGACGGTACACCATCCAAGACAAAGAGATGACTGTCATCATCCACTGCTTGCGCAGTTAGAGACATTATCTCTTTGGAAGTAAATTTATGATCATGACCAAAAATGTTGTTATGAGCTACTTTTAGACGTAGAAGAAACTCAGCCCTAAGCAAGCTTATTAGCAAGATTTCCTGGCAAAATTTGACTACACACTGTGGTATAAGTCAGGCCAATTCAACATTGTTGCTAATGCACTGAGCAGAAAGGTGAAGCTAGTTGTCCTTTCAACATCAAGGAAGGTATAGGGTAAGACAACTTGGCCAACAATCTGCTGAGATTAGCTTGAAAGGGGAAGACCGTCACCTATGTTAGACAGGTAATATTTCTAACTACATTAAGGAATTTACTACCCTCATGCCTGAAATCGAGATGTCTGACAGGGAGCTTCTCTTCTACTTTAAAGATGACTTGAAGGATTAGGCTAGAGTCGAGCTGGATAGGCGTGATATGCAGACCCTGGATCCTGCCATTGCCACTGTCGAGACCTTCGTTGACTACTCTGCCCACTCCAAGGTCAAGAAGCTAGACTTTAGCAAAAGTGGGGGAAAGAAAATCGGGCATAAGAAGTAGAATTCTAGCCACAATAAAGGTGGATAGCAGAGACCCTCAAGTGGCCATTCTAAGCACGAGAAAAAGTCTGCAGGTAAGCACAACTCAGTTAATCCCCCTAATCCCTATTTCATTTGTGATGGACCATACTTGGTGAGAGATTGCCCCAACCATAAAGCAATGAATACTCTGATGGCGGTACTTAAGCCGAAAAAGGCCGACAAAGAGCCCCAATCTGACATGGGATCTATCCAACAATTGGGTAATCTCTCAAAACGTTTCTCCTTAACAGTCTCCAAAGAGAAGAGACTATTGTACGTTGACGTTGCCATCAAGGGTAAAGCAGCTTATGCGATGTTAGATACGAGGGCAACGCATAACTTTATGGATGTATAAAAGGCCAAACGTCTAGGCCTCAAACTAACGAAGGGAAACGACACCATCAAAGCTGTAAACTTGGAAGCAAAGCTTATCCAAAGCATAGTGCACTAAGTAGCTGTCCAGATTAGTGAATAGAATGATAAGTTGGACTTTACCATTGTTCCCATGGTTGACTTTAAGGTGGTATTAGGTCTTACATTTTCATAGATCAAGTTATCGACTTAATCGTTAAGGTTGCCTACAATGGAGCTTATATCAGTAATGCTTCTTTCCAAGCCACCAACACCAGAGTCCATGGTTTCCTTTGCTGAAGCCTTGGACTTGTTATGCTTGGCTAGAGCATGCTGCTCCTCACGCTCACGAATTTGTTGCCTTGTTTGTTGCTCCTTCATAGTGGTCGCAACAAATCCTTTTTTGTTTGCTATGCTTGTTGTCTCAGCAAACAACAAACAAACAAGTTGTACCTAAGGTTGAAACTATTACTCTGATACCACCTATTATGGAGTTAGGCTTCGTGTGTGCTAACCCATGCAGTACTTAGTCGATCTTGCATGCGAAGATAAGCTAAGTAAGCCTTGGAGAGTTTGAGAGGATCAGTGGAAAGCGAGTGAGAGGCAAGTAAGTGAGTTAAAAGTGCTAGAGGAAGAGAGAGAGAGCATAAAAGAGCTTTGCAAGTGAGCTTGTAGTGAGAGAAAGGATTCGTGTTATACAAATAAGAGAGGGTGACCTATTTATGCATCTTAAGAAAAGGTACTATAATGGTATATTCTATATATTTATAAGAAATATTCTAGATATGCATTTAATACGGTTCCTTTCGGAATTCTCTAGGCAGCTGTAAAATATTCTACTGGAAGTCTCTAGATGAAGACACTTCTGCACACTTCTGAGACCTTTTGTAGGCAGCAAACGAGCTGGACAATGCTAACAACCTACAGAGGTTTAATCTTGGCCCGAGTTTGCACCTTGAGGATACTTAAATGGGCTGGATCAAGGTATCCTTGTGACATAAAGCTTCCTTTAGGAGATAAATTGAAATCTAAAATTAATTAGGCTTCCATGGGTGAGAGGGTTCGGTCTCTTTTGTTTTTTTAGAGGAGTTTTTTTTTAATCTATTTGTGAAAGGTATGCTTACTTATATCAAAAGTATCCTTTCATAAATCTTAATTTACTTATTTTCATTGTTTCAAGCTCTAAGAAGCATTCTAATATCATTTACTATTAAAAAATGATATTTAGGGGGTCATGGTGTGAAGGACTTCATGCTAATTAACAAGGTATTGTTTGTTAAATGGCTTTAGAGATTCTATTTTAAGAAGGGTAACTTATGGAAAAATGCAATATCTTAAAAATATGGTTATAAGGATTGATGTTAGGTCTTAAAAGGTGATATTAGGTTGATTGTTATGTCTCTTTGGAGGGATACTCAGAGGTTGAGTGAGGCTTTTTAGTTCAAAGCTAAGGTTAATATTAGAGATGTAAATGCACTTTGTTTTAACATACTGTATAGCTCAATGATAAACCATTTGCTTATAGATTTCTTAACTTATATTTTTCCTACTCTTCTTAATTTTCTATAATTGTTGACTTTTTTAATTGGGATGACAATATAGTCAATTTGCATGGCCTCATTGTTAGGCATATAATGGATGTTTAATAGCTCTTAACTAGCAATATCAATTGTCATTAGGATATGCAAGACAAGATTTATTGGAAGCAAGTTTCTTTGAAAGTTTTTTTTGTACAAAATTACTATTAGACTATTGCATGGGTTAAGCACTCATTAGACTATGACTAAAATTTATTCCTTCCAAAATCTTCATTTTTTCTACTACTAATGGTTTAGTATAGGATCCTTACTATTTTTAATTTATGTAGAAAAGGTTGGTTTATTATTAATGTGTGCTCCCTTTGCTATGCTAACAATAAGGATGTGAATAATCTAATGCTCTATTATAGGCTTGTTAAGGACATTTGGCAATCTTTGTTGAGCTATTTAAGTCTATACTTACCATTAGGAGTTCCAACCTCACTCCTTGCTCCTTAAGCAATTTTGTCTCACATTTTCCTCTTTCCTTTTTTGGCACCTTTGGAAAGACAAAAACAATAAAGTTTTTTTTTTTTATATTGACATATATAACGTTAAGATTGTACTATATTGGATTATCTTAACTTTATGGGTTTAAGGAAAAACTTGAATTATTAGATTAGGATGTGTAATATATTTATTTATTTATGTCTTAATCATGGTCATATGATTGTTTGAACTTTTAGTTTATGGTTAATTGATTACTCTTAGCTATTTTATGATTAATGGATTTCTTTTTTGTGGAGCAATGTAATTAGTGAGGTTTAGTACATAGTAAAAAATGTTATGTGTTTTAAGGTTGAGGAAAGAGAGCTAAGTGAGGGAGGTGAAAGGCTATAAAGAGCCATAAAGGTTAAGGCCTTCAAAGAAGAGGCAATAGATGTGTTGATTGTAAAGGCAAAAGGCACTAGTTCCTATTGTATAACTAGTCAAATGTGGAGTTCCAATCAATCAACTTATTAGCATTGTCAAATTCAAATTTGAACCATCTTTAATGCTTTAAATCTAAGTTTAAAGCAATTTGTATAATAAAAGGGAATAATTAAAATGAAAGAAAAAAAATAGGACAAGTCAAATATAAGACACGAGAATTGAGTACCAAAAAAAAGAGATATTTTACTATTATTTTTAATTTATTGGTATGTTATAATTATCAAAATTAAGAGAAAATTATCGAAAAATTTTTATCGTGACATTTACTTAATTTGAAGAATATCTAAATATATGATTTAAATTTTTATTTTTCTTAATAAACTCTTATAATTATAATATTTGATTTTAACTTAATAGTTAGTTTGTAATCTTTTTTAATAGTTTAATAAAATTAGAATTTCAACATGTATTTATTTTTTTAATTATGATCTAATATATATTATAATTTATCTTATTTGCATTAATAATTTTTCAAATATATTTAAAATTTTCCCATGTAAATACTTATAATTAAGAAAAAAAAAGAAAATAATTGCTCAAGTAAAAAGCCTCATTGCAAAAGACCTAATATGTAAGCAATAAAGGGAAAAGTCACTATTAACAACTAGTGCAACAATTTAGTTGCCAATAGTGACAACTTTTAATGATTATTATTGGCAGTTAGTTGTCAATTGGTTTAACTTTTGGCAAATAATAGGTCATAATAGTCGCAATAATTTTATTTCTTAGGTAAAAAGTCTAATTTAGTTCTTTATATTTTGCTAACTTTTAATTTTTATTTGTAACATTTTTAATTTTTTGTTGTTAAAGTTAGTTTCCCTTGTTTTTCTCTGTCAATGGTTTTGGTCCTTTTCCATTAATTTTCCATTAACTTCGCCATATTAATATGCTACGTTAATTGTCTAATACTGACTCATATGTTATATCATCATTCTTTAGGACATGACATTTAAAAAAATGAAAAATTATATAAAATTCCAAAAAATAAGAACAAAAGTATAAATTCAAAAAAGAATCCAAATTTTTTTAAAGAAAAAAAAACCAAAAACTCAAAATAAAATATAAAAATTCTTTAAAATCTCAAAATATTTTGAAAAATTTTGAAATGTTTAGAAAATTAAAAATTTTCAAAAAATTTAAAATGTTTAGATTTTATTTTGAGTTTTGTATTTTTTGAAAATTTTTTAGGATTCCTTTTTAAATTTATATATTTTTTATTTTTTGGAATTTTTTACAATTTTTTTAAATTTGAAATTTTTTTTTAATGTCATGTCATGAAAAATAATGATATGGCATCCAAAATAGTATTAAGAAGTTGATATGGAATTATAGATCTTATGAATCAAAATACTTTTGAATTATTTTCAAGTTATGTTTGGCTTGAAAATCAATTTAAATAAATCAAAAATCTTTCTTATTGGTTGTATTGACATTTTAGAATTTCTAATTGAATTTTAAGGGTGTAAATGTAATTTTCAGTCTATAAAGTATTTAAGGCTTCCTTTGGAAGATAAACCAAAACCTAAGTAGACTTGGGCTTCTATGGTTAAGAGGGTTCAATCTCATTTGTCTTTTTAAAGGAGTTTTTTTTTAATTTATTTATGGAAAGTAGACTTACTTTTATCAAAAGTATCCTTTCATAAATCCTAATTTACTTTTTTTAATTGTTTCAAGCTTTAAGAATCATTTTAATATCATCTAGTGTTCAAAAATGAGATTTAAAGGGTCTTAGTGTGAAGGACTTTATACTAATGAATAAGGTATTGTTTGTTAAATGGCTTTAGAGATTCTATTTTGAGAAAGGCAAATTGTTGTAAAATGCAATATCTCAAAAATATGATTATCGAGATCAATGTTAGGTTTTGAAATGTGATGTTAGATTGATTGCTAGGTCTTTTTAAAGGGATACTTAGAGGCTGAGTGAGTCTTTTTAGTTCAAAACTAAAGTTAATATTAAAAATGTAAATGCACTTCATTTTGACATATTGTATGGCTCAATGATAAACTATTTACTTATAGATTTCCTAACTTATATTTTTCCTACTCTTTTTAATTTCTATGATTGTTGACCTTTTCAATTGGGATGGTAATATAGTCAATTTACATGGCCTTACTATTAGGCATATAACAGATGTTCAATAGCTTTTAACTAGCAATATCAACCATCATTAGGATAGATAAGACAAGATTTATTAAAAGCAATTTTCTTCACAAGTTTTCTTTGTAAAGAGCTATTATCAGAATATTAAATGGGTCAAGCACTTATCTTTTTGTGACTTATTTTACGAAATTCATATGGCTGAAATTTATTCCTTCTAAAATCTCCATTTTTCCACTACTAATAGTTTAGTATAGGATCCTTACTATTTTTAATATATGCAAACGAGGTTGGTTTATTATTAATGTGTGCTCCCTTTTTTATGCTAACAACAAGGGCGTGAATAATCTAATGCTTTATTATAGTCTTGCTAGGGACATTTGGCAATCTTTGTTGAGCTATTTAAGTCTATACTTACTATTAGGAGTTCTAACCTCACTCCTTGCTCCTTAAGCAATTTTGTCTCACATTTCCATCTTTCCTTTTTTGACACCTTTGGAAAGACAAAGACAATAGAGTTTTTTTTTTTTTTTTTCTAGCGTCTCCAACGTTAAGATTAAACTATATTAAATTGTCTCCACTTTACATGTTTGGCGCAAGACTTGAATTATTAGATTATGATGTGTAATAGATTTACTTATTTATGTCTTAATCATGGCCATATAATTGTTTGAACTTTTGATTTTTGGTTAATTAATTACTCTTAGCTATTTTATGATTAATGGATTTCTTTTTTGTAAAGTAATGTGATTAGTAAGGTCTAATACATTGTCAAAAACGTTATGTATTTTTTAGGTTGAGGAAGGAGAGCTAAGTGGGGGAGGTGAGAGGCTATAAAGAGCCATAGAGGTCAAGGCCTTCAAAGATAAGACAATATATGTGTTGATTATAGAGACAGAAGACACCAGTTCTTATTACATAACTAGTCAAGTGTGAAGTTCCAACTGATCAACTTATTAGCATTGTCAAATTCAAATTAGAACCATCTCTGATGCTTTGAATCCAAGTTTAAAGCAATTTGTACAAGAAAAGAAAATAAATAAGAAGAAAGAAAAAAAATAAAACAAGTCAAATATAAGGCATGAGAATTGAGTACTAAAAAGGAGAAAGATTTTACTATTTGTTTTAATTTATTGGTACTTTCTATTTTTGGAAGATTTTAAATTAAATGTCAACTGTACATGCAAGGGTGCCATATACATAAACAAAGGCAATTTGTTAGCATATATCAATAATTAATATTATCTCAAAAATATTTTAAGTGATAAATTATTAGAAGTAGATTTGTAAAAATGTGTAAGGTATATTATTTGATTGTGTAACAATTATTCGGAGAATTGGATTATCCCATTGTTACTTTCAATTATGCCCATGATCAGTTATTTTTGCCACCAAACTCAATTACGGGAAATGATCATTGACTATTAATCAATTGGTTCACCCAATCAACTAATAATAGATAAAAAAACAACTCATATTATTGAATTGTATGGCTATTTGCATTACAAGGATCAATATGTTAGATTTTTGAAGAAATATATCATCATAAAACATTAATTTTTTGAATCTTGAAATTACTTGAGTTTGTAAAACTTGAAACCATTGATGTGATTAAAGAGTATCCCTTAACTTAGTAATTGATTTTTTTCTCCTAACTTTTATCATAGTCCTGCGTCTTTAAATTGAATTTTCTTATGTGTTACTAAGAAAGAGAATTATAAATGTATACACAACTTTATAGAGTAAAGTATATTCATTAATGTTAGAATCATAATCAAGATTATAGTCTTTAATATGCATAATAATATATAAATTATTTTTTTATTAATTAGACTATTTTATGATTGAATCCTTAATTAAAAAAAATTATTTAGGAATATTCTTACATAATAAAGGTGGAAAATAATCAGATTAGTGCTATGGACACCAAAATGAGATAACTTACCCAAATTGCAATAAAGTAAGCATTTTACACCAAAAGAAAACAACTAAAGGGCTAATGCTCTTTCTCTCCCATTTAATATAGATACCCCATTTCTTCATAGCTAAAGCCTTTAAGTTGTGGAAATTAGGTGTCACTTGATTGTGTGGTGTCACCTTGACTTTGAGATATTCATAAGTGTTAATGATCAATTTGTCTAGTTTAGCTTAGACTTATGATCAATTCACTTAAATTAGCTTAGAGGTTTATAAGGGTAACTATCTTCCATTCCTTTATGTTTGTATATATTTTTCAAACATTGGTATCAAAGCCTATAGGGCTAATTTCATTGTAAAAAGTTATTCAATTTTTCTTTGATTTTTTTCTATATTTAATATTCCTATTATTTTTGGATTGTTTTATTCAAAAAATTGTTTCTCTTGTATATGTTATTATGTTGGGATTAAGTTTTTTATGTGATTAGCTAGTATTATGTGTTACATGCTACAAACATTTTATGCTAATTGGTGCTATATTTTGTGAGAAAGACGATACTTGAACTATACAAAATTTCCTATTTATATTCAAAAAATGGTTTTTTCATAACACAAAATTGGTATGGATAGGAAGATTTTGTTATAAGCTTTCCAACAGATCATGTTGAATGTTTTTTTTTTTTTTTTTTGGATAAGCCATTTGAGAATAATTGGAACTAACAATTTTTTGACTCATATGAAAAGTTTTGGGATTAATATGAAAAATCAAGAAAAGATGAGCAATAATCTTGTAATTTTCACTCTCAAGCTTTTTTCTATAAACTATAACCCCAATGTTTAATGTTTTTTATGAAAATCTAAATAACAAAAACAAAAGGATTAAAAATTGTAAAAAGTGGCTATGCGCAAAATTTGTTAACCGATAGTGTCTATTTAGACAGTGACTCTCTAACAAAGAGTGAGAATCTTGTACTTTATAATATGTTATGGTGTGGGCATGACCACAAAGTTATAGTCCTTTTGCTTGTAAAAATTTGTCATGTATCACTTGATAACTCAAGGTCAACCTCCAATTGCTGACTTGATAGATTTTTAAAAGAGTCATAAAGTGTCCATATTTTATTATTTTTTGATTTTTTTTTAGAAAATGAATTATTTCTTTTAAAATTCATAATAAATAGTAAGAATAGCAAATATATATAAAATTTACACCAAACGTTTTTGTAGTTTTGTACTTTACAAGATTCTTCTATTATTTTTCAATAATGAGCAAATTATAAGAATGAACAGATATTCTATTGGTAATTATTAATATCTTTTTAAAAAATGTTTTTAGGTGAAATATGATTTGTTTAACTTAAACTCCAACTAATAGTGTTATCAATGAGTGATGCTATTATTGTTAATATTGTTCTATGTCTCTTATTATGCATGTAATTATTTATTGATCATAATTTGTCATAATTACCATGTTAATATGTCTATTTATTTTGTGTAATATTTGTAACACTTATATAGCATGCATAACATGAAATTGATTAAAAAGGTTTGTTTCGAGTAAGAGCTTTTAAGTTGTTAGGATTCCACAAATATTCACCTAAAAATTTAAATTCTGTACAATTTGAAATAAATTGAAGTAGCCAAATATTAGAATAATGGAAGATAATTAAAAACATAATGAACTTTTGATTTTGTAACTAGTATTGGATTATTATTAACATATTTAAAGATTGATGCAAAATAAATGGTTAAGTGTTAGTATCAATTCCTAACAAATGTCTTCATCCATGACTATTAAGATCATTATAACCAAACTTGACAAGAAAACTGAGTAGTATAGTGAGAATTATAATAAAGTAATATCATAAGGCTAAATAACATTGAAAAGGCTTAATGTGTTAAAAGTCATCATTCACATCATAATTGGTTAATGGGAAGAATGTCTTAACATTGTAAAGGTGAAATCATAAAATCTAAGAGGAGTAATGAGAAGTAAGTGTGATTTGCATCACTTTATTGAAAGTATAAAGGATGAACTTATCTATGAGTTTTATAAAGCTTCCTACGAGATGTAGTTGACTTAAAAAAACAAGTTAAGTGAACCTTAACTATTGAGTTGAATAAGCTTATGATTACTTTGACTTTTTATAAAGAGAAGTCATTATATAAGATAACACTTTATAGTGTGATCTATTTGATTAAACTCAAAGCAATTGATCATACTCTTATGAATACGTAATATTCATATTGACTTTACTTGAAAGGAAAAGGAAATAAGCAAATATAGAAGAAGAACAAGATTGACTATTGCTAGAAATGTGATAACAAAAGAAAGGATAAAACCAATATGCTATAATGGTAGCCAAAATTTGATCATTTTGCTATTAAATGCACTGATGTGGAAATCATATCCTTTAGTCTTACTTTTCATAGTTTATGTTTCTAGCTCAATTTATTTCTTGAATCAAATTCTATGTAGATTACTAAGTTAAGTATTAAAAATCATATAAGTTTCATTGAATCAGAATTGGTTCAAGGAAGATATATGTAAGGAACCATTTGAGAATAAAAGAAAAGAGGATTGACTCTTACAAATTAAAAATGTGATATGGTCAAGCCCTACCATTTCTTAATATTTTTTATACACTTCTTGAAATTTTATGGAAACTTATTATTATTATTCTTTTATATTTATGCTATAAGCTTACTTTTTTGAAAATTAGGTTATAGATATTTAGATAACTCTTAAATGGTTTATTTCTAATTGGATGTTCATTATGGCATGTTGAATATCTATAATGGATGTTTTTTTTTCCTTAATTACATTTTGTAACAACAAGGTTATAGATACAAATGTTTAACATATTAAAGGAATTAGCTTAAGATAACTATATATAGTTGCTTACTAAATAAATGTTAAAGCCTTTTATTTTCCTAGTGTGATAAAGGAATTAGTGTGGAATAGATTTCATTCTTAGGAATTTAAGCACATAGAGTGCATATTCTAAAAATCAATTTATAGTTTAACATAATTGTCTAGGCAATGCTTTTTTAGGTTTCGTCATACAATAATCTCTTAGACTTTGATCAATAATAATCATTTAGGAGTAAATTTGTAATTCTATCCTTAACGGTAGGTAAAAGTCTTAACCTCAAAAAGATGTTTAATTATATGGAAAAGACATGGGACACATATCATCTTCCAATACTATGAGTAGTTTAATAGATGTTATAATGTGTACTTAATTAGATATTTATTAAGCTATGAAACTAGGGAAATGTTTCCAGTAAAGCTCATTGATAAGTTATATGAAGTCTCAGTATCTTAAAGGCATTTTAGTATATTCTTTGTGTTATTAAGGATTGATATTTCAATTTTTATTTTAAATGACAATAAAAAGTAAAATAACGATATAAATCAATATCAAAATGCATGTTCTTGCTAAGTGATAACACCATTTTATGTGATAGCAAGAAGCATACTTATGGAGCTTATTTGGTCATAAAGACTAATATTATAGCTTATTTAGTTATAATGCTAGTAGTGGTTTAGCTCTAAGAGATTAATGAAACATTTAGGAGTGTACAATGACTAATTGAAAGAACAATATACTGCAAAACCAAACTTATTGACATTAAGTACAACTTTGTAAGAAGACACTTTGTCATATATGAACACAACTTTATAACATGTGTTGATATTTGAGATGATGACACACCCTCTTATTACAAAAATATAATGAAATGCATATACAATATAAATATAAGATGATGTGAATATATGATATTGCAACAATGAGAAGAATACACTTATTGTTGCATCATTTTAATAAAGTTACATGAGATTGATATAAGATCAATCCTAGCATTTAAGTATATCACAAAAAGAAAAGGTATGTTAAACATGTTAAGATTGGTCCATTCACATGGATAATTGCCTATAACGCTAAGAGAACATGTAAAGATGAGACTATATGGGCAAAAGCATATAGTCACCTTGAGAAGATCAAAATGAGGCTATAATTGGTAATAGTCAATCTATAATTCCACTCTCTATATCACCTATTGAAAGTTAGATGTGAGGTTTTAATTAAACACTCTATAGTGAAGGGTCATATAGAAAACATATGTTAGGCACTTAGTAACGACTGGACTAAAATCTGTATAGTGATATTAAAAAAAATAAAAACAAATAGATTTATGTATTTTACTAGACAAAGTGATCATCGTAAGACAAGTTTCATAACACGTGTACTTAATGATGATAAAGAAAATGGAAGAATTCATCCATATTTTTTCATTGTATAAGTCCTCTGAGGTATAAGATATCTCATATGGTGCCCTTTGTTACTTCCAACTATAGTTTGAAATATCAATTTAATGATCACTACTTTAACATATTACTTATAGTCATTAATTATTCGACTTTCTAGACACATCTAGAAAATAGTTAGATTAATGCTAATAATTATAAGTATGGAAAAAAGATTATTGTTGGTTAACATTTATCATATGTATTCATTGACCAATTAGTTACTTCATCCAATGGGGCTTGAGTGTAATTATGAATATATGATGAATAATTGTATCAAGTTTAGTCTAAAACGGATAAGATAAGTTGTAATTAATGCGATAAAATATGTCTAGAGTACAGTGAGACACAAGGTTTATTATAAAACTCATTTATAATTTTTCAAAAGATTGTAGCTACTATGTTATCTCTAATAGGCATATAATATGAACTCCCAAGTGTAGGTGTACTTCCTAGTCACACCACCCATTTAGTTGTCTGAATAGCTTATAAGAAATTGGATGTTGAGAATTTATAGCAATGATTGGATTCATTCTAACTCATTATGTGTGAGTGAAAGATACTGTTTTAATTGGTATCCACCCATGATGACTAAACAAACTCAATCATGCCCATGATCAATTATTTGCCAGCAAACTCAATTATGGGAAGTGATCATTGAATATTAATTAGAGTTATTATTGCAATTGATTGGTCCACCAAACAACTAATAATAGATAAAAGACAACTCTTATTATTCAATTGTATGGCCATATGCATTACAAGGCTCAATAAAGGTAGAAGACAATCGGGGGAGTGATATGGACACCAAAATGAGAGAGCTCACAACAATTGCAACCAAGTATTTCTCTCTTACATAGTGTAGATACTCCATCATTTCTTTATAACGAGTCTTTGGGTTGTGGAAATTAGTTGCGCTTGATTGTGGTTGCCGCTAATCAGTCTGTTCGACTTTTTGATCCTGTGATCAGTTCGGTCAAATTCACTTCAAAGTTTACCAAGGTAAGTATTTTCGGTACCTTTATATTTGTCTATATGTTTTACAACATCATGGGCAAAGGGAATCGAATAATTTGACCTTGAGTGTGGGCCAAGTAAGTATTGTCGGTACATTTCACTTGATGGAAAGCCTAAGCGAAAGCAAAAATGATGCACGAGTCCTCTTTTCGTTCATTGCACGCAAGATGAGCCACGCATAGAAGGGTCTCCAATCCACTATTTCTGACCATAAAACGATAAAACAATGGCCACATAATTGATTAATTAAGGAGGTTGCAAGAGAGAATTGAATCTCCATGGAGGTCAACAAAGGGAGAAGAGAGTGATACGGGAGTCCATAATCGGTGGCAATGGCAGTGATGATAGTACTGCCACTGGTGAAATTTACGAGGTTGTGGGTGTTAAGGATCCTGATGATCTTCTCTCTGTCTTCTCGAGATCCTTTCACAAGTTTGACTCTTCCCTCCAATAATGCTTTCATTCAATGCAATGCATTTATACATACATACATACATACATACATACATACATACACACACACACATATATATATATATTTATATGGGTCATTATATATGTAAATCTTCAGTTGAAATGGCTACTACAGTTTCCATTTATTCAACTAATCCGTTTGTATTAATACATATTTGTATTAACCCTAAATCTGATGGTTATTGTAATTCCTGGAATCTACAGAAACATGAAAGTCAGAAGCCAAATTTCAATTTTGCTTTCGAGACTATATGTTAGTGTCAAACAACAAGACGACATCATTTGCAAGTAGTTGAAAATATCAAAGCTGATGCCAATAGAAAATTATAGACATCAACTCGTCAAGTGATCTTTTTTGTTTACTTTTTGTTTTTTGAACTAATTCAAAGCAAATAAATAGTTTTTTCAGTTGTCTTTAGTAGTCATACTTGATCGTGAGCCATCTCTGAGCCATGGACACTTCTAAAATGATGTCAATACTCTTTTAATACATATTAAATATTATAAGATATATTCAAAAAATAAAAAAAATTAAGAGAGGTGTGTCGAACATTTTTAACTTATGTATATATATATATATATATATATTAGATTCTAATACATATATAGAATGTTTATGTGTCATATATGTATTAAATATATAAAATTAATTTAAAAAATCTTAAAAATCATACACAAAAAAAATTATTAAACATATTAACAAATAGAGTGATAATAAAAAATAGATATTTTTTCTATTATTGTTTTAAGTTATACTTTTTTAAATATTATATTAAATGGATATGTAATATTTTTTTAAAAAAAATTAACAAAATAATAATTTTAATGTAAAATAACATAATAATTATTATAAATTATAACTTGAAAAAAAATAATGATACTGTTTAAAATATTTAAATTACACACACACACACACACACACACACACACACATGTATATATCTATTATATATTTTATAGGTGTATTTATACCGTATTTGTATCCTAATTTTTAAAAAATGTGCGTGTTCTCGTGTTCATGTTATGTCGTGTCCGCATTCATGCATCATAGCGAGTTATCCATTTTAACTATTGATAATGATCGTAACAGAAAAACAAGCACCTATTTAAAATAGTTCATTGGTAAAACGAGGATTATACATGCAAGAAACTAAACTTTTCTTAGAACCTTGATTTTTTTTTTTTTTTTAGTAAAATGTATAAAGTGGTAATTTAAGGTACTTTTTATATAGTTTTTTTTTCATAATATTTGTATAGTTTTTGTTATTAAAAATGGATAATATAATTGTTTAAATATGAAGTACATCATACTATTTAATTAAATTTAATATCGTATGGACATTATTGAATTTTTTTATTAAATTTAATTTTATATTACATTATTGAAGTTTTTTATTAAATTTAAAATTTTTATTATTTTTTTTCATGCACATAGGCTAACGCTTTTGACTCAACGAATATGATTTTTAATTAATTTTTATTTTTGAAACTAAAAGTGAACTAAATAAAGCAAACCAAAAATTTATAAATTTAAGATTTAATCAAAAAATTTTAAGTTTTATGAGAACCAATGGAGTTTGATTAATTTTGAACTAAAAATTTTTAAAATTCTAAGGGAACTGCTCTAATTTGGATAATTTTTTATGGTTCAATTTTAAATTTTAACTTAATCTTTGGACATTGTTAATTAAAAGATTAGAGTAAAAAAAAAAACATACTTGATGATATTTGTAATAATAATTATCGGATTATGTATTCAAAAGTATGTGTGGCACACTTAATATTTATCAATCTCTTATACTTGAAAATTATATTTTAATTTTTTTTCATTTCTTTATTAAAACTGTTTAGTAAGTGACTTTCAAAATTGGCACAAAACTTCAACTATTTGACAAAAGCTTACTAATGTAGCATAAAAAAGTATAATTTTGTTATTATATTAATTTTCATCAAAAAAGTATATTTTAAAACTATTTCTTTATTATAAAATATGTTATTGTGATAATGATATTTCTATAAGTAAAATGTTTTGGAAGAAGCGAGAATTTTTGGGATAAAATATTACGTACATATACAATTATTTATGCACTTTTATTTTAAATTTTAAAGATATATCAAATTTGATGAAGACTTATTATCTTTGTGAGCTTTTTTTATTTTTTGTTGTTTGTTAAAGGAAAACCAAGCAACCGGTTAGCTTTTGAAATTCTTTTGTTTTTCATGATTTCCAAAAGAGATGTGTGAAAGTAGCCATGTATATTGCTCTTTATTTACATAAAACCTTCTGTGATTACAAACATTAGCAACAAAATTAGAAGTATTAGGATGCAGCAGTGTAGCAAGCAATAGCACACCAATTTGATCCCAAAATATTATATTACTTGTTGGACTTTTCACCTATGCTTTCTCCTCCGCATATGTTTAATAATAAGCCTCAATGAAAAATTCACAGTAACTGCAAATTTGTCTCTAACATTGGATATGAGTATTGTTGAAAGCTAGAGTTGTGTTGAATGTGTAAAGAATGAGGGCAAAGAAATATGGAAAATCTTAAAGTGTCAGCCAAAACATGCACATTTTGTATAATTAATAAGGCTCTATCCACAAAAGAATTTTAGGAATAAGACTAACTATAATTCCCTTATTGAATTCAGAGCAAATCAATGGAGCCCTTTTGTTTTACATTTTGTTGGAAAGGGCTATGAGAGAGCGAAGATGGTTTGTTCTTAGAGATAAAAATGTGAGTTTTAGGGAGGGTTTGTGTGTGGGTTGTGATTTACTTATATGTGTAATTCCATTTGAGTTAGTGGAGTTAGTTAGAATTAATTCCCAATTGTATTTGTACTCATTAGTTGGTTACAAGGGTATTTAGGCTTGTGGGGTTCATGAGCTTGTGCCCACTTTTGTGTAATAACACCCTTTGTGTTTTATTTCAAAAACCTATATATCCATTTATTATTTTCTTTCAAGATTATCTATTTTGTTGTCTCATAGTTTTGCACTCATTGGTCTCATTTCCCAACGAATGTGAATGCAAGTACTTACCAAGTAAAGTTGGATCTAAGTTGTGAATCTCAACTTCAGTTGTCCAAGTAGCATATGAACTCAAGGAAAATTTTCCATTTGACAAAGCAACAGTGAAATCTTCTATTTGAAGAAGCAACAATCTAATCATCTAAGACAACTTCAATAGTAGCATATTGTGGTAGACTAATTGACACCTTGGACAAAAGAGGTTCTGTAGAAAGGTTAGAAGACAAAGGAGGCTTAAAATTCCCTTGTTAAGGTGATAAATCCTCCACATTGAAAACAAAATTAATATTTATGCCAGTAGGTAAATCAAGTATGTGTTATATTTCATTTTTTGAAAGTGGAGAAAGGGCCCATGGCTCAAGCATCTAGTTTCTTCAAGATAGGACAAATGCAAACCATAATATAATTACCTACATTGAAATTTTTAGTCCTATGTTGCAATTTAGCAATAAGTTTATAATCACTTAATGCAGTTTTTCATTTTATCTCAACATATAACTAGCAAACATAATATTTCTGTCTAGAATAATATTTCTATCTCAACATGAGATGCAACAATGGGTTAAAGAAATCTTAAGAAAAAAAAATACAGAATAAATGAGCGCATAAATTTAAGTGGTTTGCCTTTTAACTCATGTCAATAGGTAATAAGTATAAATTTGTACTAATGTAAAATGGAAATGCACACGAAGGTAACATATAAAAGGGTAATACACAAATATGGGTATAAACCCTCAAACTCATAAACCCAAATACCCTTGTAATTAACAAATGAGTACAAACACAAGTGGGTATTAATTCCCATAAATCCAACAAACTCGAGTGGAGTTATATGTAAAAGTGAATTACAATTGATAAATAAATTACTTTTAAAGGCTCACATTTTATTTTAAGCTAATAAACAAAATAAATTGTGAATTTTTAGTATCTTCACATATGTAGTATGACTTTTAAAAAGCAATGAAAGATATCTCATAAAATTTTTATCTCAAATCTAGCATATTATTAAATTGTTCAAATTAAAACTATCAAAGTCAATCACATGACATGCCAATCGGATACAAAAGATGATGTTCACTGAAAAAAATGTAATGACTGAATATTTGTTCATGAAACATCATGTTTGGGTTATTTATGTTATTTACTTGCACAATTTTGAATTACTCACTAAAACAACAATTAAATAAAACATAACCCTAACCTCTGAATTGTAAATAAATTAAATTGAAAAATAATTAATCTCTTAATTTAAATGACGAACCCTAATTACTCATCAAATCTAGAAGAGCAATTCTAGAAAAAAAAAAAAAGCCTAGCTGCAAAATGCCAATTTTAATTCAAAAAACACAATTAACAAACTACAATTACAAAAAAGTAATAACTTAACAAAGTTTTCAAATAGGTTGATTGTTGTAGTTAACTATTTTATTTCCAAATGAAGAAAATAAGAAATGAATAAAGACTCATCACTTTACAATAGTTTTTTTTGTCTCCTAATCTTATATCTTTTCCTAAATTCTCCCAAGGAAAAATCACCTTTAACTACTAGTTCTGCACCTACCTTCATTGCCTATACCATAAAAAGAGGCTTTAAAAAGAAAAACAAACTCCTTGACCTCCACTTCTAGAATCTTTTTCTTTAAAGAAATAAAGAAAAGTATAGTCAAAAGTAGTTATTTCTTTAGATTGCGAAAAGGGTGATGTTTAATTATTGCTTTTCTATATTGCACTTTGTTAATTATGTTCTTTCAATTTGAACAAGACTTTATAGTGAATAAATCTAATAGCTTACAATCATTCACTAATGTAATTGTACTTCCAATCAGTTGAAACAATCATCAATACTTTCTTTCTTTCATTAAGACCTTATCTCCTCTCCTAACCATTATTAGCTTCACCTCTAGCAGAATATTGGCAACCTATAAAGTCTAATAGGCCAAGCGATATCACATTTTTACAATGCTTTGGGATGTAAAATATGCCGCCTAAATTACGAAACGCTTCATCATGAATCTTTAGTCTTACAATTCCAATGTCATTAATGTTACAAGTTGAACCATCAGCCAAGGATAAAACATCAATTATCTTTTCTTAGCACAAAAGGAAATACTCTTTTCTAGAGCACACATGTAAAATACATTTAGAATCTAATGTTCATTTTTGAAAAATTGTATTAGCATCTTTGTAGATTGTAAGGATATCTCATCACCTATAATAATTGAAAAATTGTCATCATCCTTGTTATAATGAGTACAATTTTTTTTATATGACTAAAATTTTCACACTTGTAGTAAAGAATACTCTATATTTGGTATTTAGAATTGGACTTGTTGCTTGTCTCTCCTTTAAGGTGAACTTTTTTTTTTCTTTGAATATTGTGAGACAACAACACCACCTACATTTCTTCCAAATTTTTTGTATCTTAACTATATAGTAAAGTAATTATTAAATTATCATGTGACTTAAAAATAAGTAAAGAAGTAATAACACTTTATCTTCTTTCTCAATTTTTACCTCAACTTTTTGTAGTGATTTAGAATTCCACTACATACATTTGCTTAATCAAGTCAACAACATCTTTCATTTTCAACCAATATTATTTTTTATTCAAATGTAATTTATCGATCAAAGTCTCCACTATATAGAGTTTTATTTTTAGATTCTTTTGCAAAATTGATGTTGAATTCTCATCCATAGCATTCTTAATAATGTTATTAACGATACAAAGTTGAATTGTACTAAAACATTTTAACATAAATTATGCCACATATAATCTTCCATCTTAGGTGAGTTATAATTGTTTCCTTTCAATGAGCTAACCGAAGGAGGATAGGATAGAAATGCAAATGATGCAAATAGATGTAGAAAAAGGAAATAAAGAACAATAAGAAATAAAATGAAATAAATTTGTAAATAAAACTCACAATTTTATTAAGGATCTAGGGACCTAAAATTATAGAGATATAGTTGTAAAGATATAATGAGCGTTTTAGGGTTTTTGAAATTTATAGGACAGATAGAGATTGTTGTAAAGCTAAAATTGTTCTTTAAGTATTTGTTCAACTTATGAACTACTTGATAAAATTTGCTTTAGATTTCTACCCTTAGAGGAGTGACTCTACTACTTTTATAAAATGTTTGAATGGCCACTTGTGATGGAATAATCCATCTACTTGAGAGTGAATAAGCTAGAAAGTTCACACGTGATGGAATAGTTCGCCTATGAGTGAATAGTTATTATTAGGAATGGTAGACAAAGATAAGTTTTTTATCTACTTAGGATTGAATAGGCTAAAAGGTCACTTATGATGGAATAATTCATTTATGAGTGAATAGTTGTGGCAAATAAGGGTAAGTTGTCTTTTATTTCATTTTTTTTTTTCAGACATCCTGTGAGTAATGGTAGAAAAGGACGATATTTGAATTTATTTTTTCTTTTTCTTCTTTTTTTTTCTTAATTTTTTTATGGTGACAAGTGGTGAGGAGGTGAGGGAATTTCAAAGTAATCGTCTTCATTATCATTATGAAGATAGATGATAGGTTATTTGAAATCTGATTAAGTTTAAGAAGAGGTGGAATTTTTATTTTGCAATAATTATTATATTATTACAAAATATTCTTGTTCAGTTTGGACTATCGCTAAAAGGGCTAATGCATAAGACTTCTGGGCTAGCAAAATGGTGCGTTAGGGTTTTTGTTGTATATAGTTTTGGGTTTTAAGCCATTGTAAAATAACAGATTTGTTAGGAGCTTAAAAGGAATCACACCATTTTACCTTGAATTTCTTAACAAGGATCAATATGTTATCTTTTTTCTAATATTCACAGAACCATGACTAAACCCAAGGTAAAAAGAATTTTGTGAAGAGGAGAAATAATGGAGAAAATCTCCTTTCATCTTATAAGGGTTCATATTGTTGTTGAAACATGCCATAACTTTCTTAGACCTTAAGAATTAAGATGTCTAGTGAGGATATGAAGTAGTTTTATCCATTATTATGTAAACCAATTTGGGATTTTTAAAAGGTTAATTTTTGTATCAAAATAAAATAATTGAGAATGGTTACCTTTTATAGGTTTGAAGGAGAAAGGTATTAAATCATACTTATTGGTAATCCTAATAGGAAAAAGATGAGCAATGGTTTATTTTTATTTTGAAACATATAGGAAAAGATTTAGGTTATGAAAGATCTTGTCCCCAATCTTACAGATGGATAATTCTTTGTCTTTGGCATGTAAAGTAATCAAGTTCATGCTGGTTTTTGTCTATGTAGAAATGTTTGAACTTAGTGGAATGGGTTAATTCCATTATTACCATATAATAAGACTAAGGTTTAGACAAATCCCAGGGTTTGAAATACCAGCCTTGCAGGAAAACTTTTGAAATTACCAAGAAAGGATCTATATGATAAAAAACACTTTCCATGGTAAAAAGATTTTGAAAATGGGCTTTAAGAAAATAAATGAACGTCTTTTTTGTAGTGTGTGATTATGATAAAATAATCTGAAACTGGTTTGAAGATATTTAAGTTTATAAATTTTTTTGAGATAAAGATTTTAAGGAAGAGCCTATCTTTTGTTTTGTTGAAACAAGTTTTAAGAATTTAACATCTTGGGTTTGAGAAAAAGTTTGTAATGCCAAAAGTAGTTTTAATGAGTTAAATAGGGAATTAACCCATTGTTGTATTTGTCATTGTTTTTATAAGGATTAGACAGTTTTATCCTCTGTGACCAAAACAATCTAATATTTGATGGGTTAGGTTGAGGTTATAGGCTTTATGGGTTCATATTTGGGTTTTTCTTGTAGGGTTTATAATGAGACATTTCCTTTTACTTTGAATTTTTGAGGCATTATGACCTATTTTGTAAGAATTCTCAAGTTAGAAAATTAGGAATAAAATTTGTATCTCCTTTAATAAATTTAATTTCAAAATAAAAAATAAAAAGCATTGCTAACCATTAGACAAAATTTTGTTTTAATGTAATGTTTTGGACATCTTTTTGTAAAACTTCCTTTATAATTTTGTAATCAATGTGAAGAAGAAATTTTTGGTTTAATAAATCATTTTAAAATTTTGTAATACACATGACAATGAAGAGGATTTCTTTTTTTATTGTGAAATATTTTTTCTTCTAATAGGCAAAAGTAAATTAAACTATTTGTTCCTTAGTATGATGGATTTCTTTAAGAATACCTTCATATCCTAATTTAAAAGTATCAGTTTCAATTATTGTGAGGACTAAGGGATTAACCAAATAAAAAAGAGGGAATTCACAAACCTGACCTTTTATTTGTTAAACATTGGTAATATGTTCATTTGTTATGGGAACATGAGTATTTTTTAACCTATCCACTATAGTAAATCTTTATCTTACCATCGAAAGTTGATAAGGTAGAAATTTAAATGATGTGTCACTGACACATTAACTGTACGATCCATCAAGTTATCATGAATCATTAGAGCAATGAGCAGAGTTTATGTCAACCTTCTATTTAATAAATGCATCCCTTCTAGAAGTCAAGGTTTGTTGCACGTATTAACTCTAAAATTACTACAATTATCTGAGTATATGGTACTATCAAACAAATTATAACTAATTTAATGAGTTATTCGAAGTTTCACAATCTGAATTGGTTCATATTTACACATGTATGGTTTGATCTTTGAGACAAGCATATGACTACTACCAAGATCAATAAGGTATTAGAGCTTATTAAAGGTAGTGTATCTATTATTCATCCTCTCCTATTATGATAATATTTGTTAAGATTAAGATATTTCTTAATGATTTTATTAGCTTGGAATTGTCATAAGGTTAGGTAACCTTTGACAATTCAAGCTCTTAAAAAACTCATCCAAAAGCACTACTCAAATAGTTTCTTTTTGATGGAAATTAAAAAATAGTGGAAATATGTAGAAAAGTGTTGGAGACATCTAAAATTTTATAATGCTATACATATGGAGCCAAAAGGGAAAGCATAGTTTTCATATTAAATGCTAATAACCCTAACATAGCCTAAATCGATCAATTTTGTATGTATATGGCAATCCATATAAGGGATATTGTGACAATGTTTGGTTTGAGTTAAAATTATGCAAACCTCTAATGGGTATCCCCTAACTCTATGTAAGGAATTTCAATGTGGTATTGTCTAGCACTAAGAAAAGAGAAAAGAGATTGATTGATTGATGTAAATAGACTTCATTCCAATTCTTCCTTGATGATAATAATCTCATAGATTTAGAATTTAAAGGGCATTTATATACATAGGTTAATAGGTAACTAATGCAGAATTTTGTATAAGAGTGGCTAGATAGAGTTATTTCTAATGTGGCATAGAGAGAAAGTGTCTTATAGTACTACTTGTCCATGAGCATCAAATATGATTTGATCATAGGCCCATAGTCTTAATTTATGACTAGGAGAGAGTTCTAGTCATAAGGGTGATAGGAGAGAGTTCTAGTTTGAGTCTCAATGGATGGAATTTCTAAACTATTAGTTAATAATTTAATGTGCTTGGTAAGTTCTAATTAACAATTCTTGTAGCTACCAATTAGTAAAGAAACTTAAGACATGCAACTAATCACTAAGGCAATGAAGCTTACTAGAGTTAGCAATTTGAAGGTGAAGATTAAGAAGATAAAGAGTGGTATTGTTAAGATTCAAGCACAACCCATATTAAAACAATTAGAGGAGTAAGAAATCGAACTTAATTAAGCATAAGAGCAAGAGGAAACATCATGGCAACAATTAGAGGAGTACGAAACTGAACTCAACTAAGTATAAGAGCAAAAGGAGATATTATGGCAACAATGCTTTTAAGTTGATTAGTTGGCTTATGGAGAACAAAACACATGTTTTTGAAGCAATTACTATTAAACATAGGTAGTGAAATACTATAAAAAAGACTAAAATCAAATGAATGTTGCATTGAGAACCAAAAATTATTGTCTTAGTCTTAAATTTTTTCAAAGATATGTATATAAAAGGAAGAGTAAAGAGGATGAAGGAAGTCTTAGATGGAATTCCAATAATGATCATTAAAGAGATGAATATGGTGCTATGTGTAAAGGTGTTAAATGCATAAATACCTAAGGTAGTTTATAAGATAGGCTCTCTTAAAGGCCTTAGATGTAATGGATTCTCATGATTATTTTATTAAAAGTATTGGGCTAATATAGGCTTAGAATTTCTAGAAATGGTTAAAACATTATTCTTAATTGTCTTTCTGCTTGAGAAACTCATTAAGACTTAGATTGTACTCATCCCTGATAAACATAACCCAAAGGATGTAAATGGATTTAGGCCTATAAGTTTTCAATTATAGCTAAGGAATCAAGTAATTGCCTTAAGCCTTAGTTATCACGCATAGTGTCACCTTACTACAATGCTTTCATTCCAAGCAGACACATATAAGATAACATCCTTATAATGCATGAAACTTTTCACAGATTGAAATAAAAGAAGGGACAAAAGGCTTATATGGTGATAAAACTTGACATATAGAAAGCATAAAACAAAATTGAGTGGTTATTTTTGCAAAAGGTCTTAGAAAAATTGGGATTCAACGATTAGTGGATGACAAGAGTTATGTAATGTGTATTGATTATGAGTTATCAAATTCTTGTTAACGAATAACCTATAAAACCTTTTTTGCCAATTATAGGACTTAGGTAAGGAGACTTATTATCCTCATGCCTTTTTATAATAGTGTTAAATATGTTATCTCAGTTATTTGATAGGACAATTTTAAAGGATCAAATAAACTACAAAATCAAGCTCATATGTCATGTTAAGCCACATGTTTTCTTTTCTAATGACATATTATTGTTTGAAAAAGCTTCAACACAAAAGGCTACAACAATGATTTCCTTAGCTGGAGCTTATTGTTATGGCTTTAACCAGATGATTAATTTGCATAATTTAGCTTCTTGTTTAGCCATAATATGTACAAAGATTTTAAGTTGCAAATACTCAAGCTGACAAAGATGAAGCCATTGGCTAAGGAATAAGTACCTCAAGCTCTCATCAAATTTTGAAAGATCAAAAAGCGAAACATTAAAATTCATCTATAAGAAGGTAGTTAAAAGTTTTATACCTATAAACAACAACTCATCTTATTAGCTAGTTGAGAAGTCTTAATTAGTATATGGTGTAAGTTACACCTAGCTATAACATAATGGTTTTCTAATTGTCCTTGAAAATTTACCAACATATCAATCAAAAAATTTCAAAGTTATGGTCAAGCCAAAAAAGAGATAAGAAGCATGTCCATTGGGAAAGCTAGGAGACCCTTATTCTGCGTCATATGGGGGTTTGGAGTTTAGAGACTTTAAGGGATTCAATCTAACCCTTCTTGAGAGGTAAGGCTGGAGAATTATTTAAAATCCAAAGGCTTTTTTGGTCAAAGTACTAAGGGAAATTTACTTTTTATTAGGTCATTTTCTAAATGTTTAAAAGTGTTACAACCCTTCTTAATGCTAGCAAAACCTTTTATAGGGAAGGAAGCTCTTAGCTTTAGGTCTTAGATGGGATATTAAGGACACTATGTGAGTACTTAGAAGGACCCCTAGATTTTGGATATCTTAAGCTTTGAAATTCAATCTCCAAACCTTAAAACTGAATCAAAAATAATGGTAAGGGACCTTATGTATGAGAATTTTAGAGAGTGAAATGTTAAGAATTAAAAAACTTATTTAACTTTCAGAAAATCATGGTAATTGAAAAAAAAAAAACAAGGTAATGAAAAGTGTCCAAATAAACTTAGATGACACTATGATGCATTAAAGGACTACTTTATTAAAACAGGTTATCACAAAGCAGTGCAAAACCCCATTCCTTTCACAATCTAGTGCCTTTGGAACAACCTAATACCAACCTCGTTGTTTGAAAGCAAGTTTGGTCCTTGAAAGTTCATCCAAAAATCAAGCAACTCATTAGCCAAGGTCTAAGCAATTTGTTTCTAATGCACGTAAATCTTTGAAAAAGGCAAATGATAGAGGAGAACAAATGTCACCTATGTGAAATATAGTTGGAGACAATCATCCACACCTTATTGAATTATAAGCATGTCTAAGCAACATGGTTTACCAATAGATTATGTTACTCCCATTATATCTCCAACCAAGTACAATTTTAAAACTAATGGCCAACTATAACTAAACAATTCTTAAAAGGGGATAATCAAGATTTGTTGGATCATCTAGCTATCTTGTGTTTGAATATTTAGAAGGCTAAGTGTTCTTTTGTATACAATGTAAGAAAATCAACCCTAAAAACATGTTATCTAATGCATACCAAGAGTAGGAAGTTACTAGCCTAATCTATCTCCCAATGATAACATGACAGAGATACCTTTACATACCAGTGCAACACTTTCTACATTAGTTACCAAACATTTAAATCTATATTAGATAGCATGCAATCTCAACTTACAAGTTAGAAGGGCAAGTATCCTTTTCACGTCATTTAACTTTGCTTAAATTAGTTATTGTGGTTGTACCAATGTATGCTATGCAAAAAACATTGCTACAAGCATCAATTATGACTTAAATAAACAAAATTCATAAGAAATATCTCTAAGTAAATATAAAAAGTGGAAGGAGAATTCATATGGTTAAATGAAATAAGATTTGTCAATTTAAAGCTATTATGAAACTTAATGTTATAAGTGCTAATTTTATGAATTAAGCTTTATCGGCAAAGCTTGCTTGATGCATGATACAAGAATCCCAAAACTTATGGGCTAAAGTTCTTTAAGGAAAATACTATAAAAATGAAATAAAAGTTGGTAATTTTGCCTATATAAAGGTAGCTTCTTATACTTGGCATGGAGTCATTCAATCCCAATCTTACTTATAGATTAGTCTAATAAATTTTGCCTACTTTAGAAGTTACAAGTTCTTAAGCACATCTATTATTTCATATCACAAGCGTGTCATCAATGATTACTTACAAATGTTGAGAGATGTAAGAAAGAGCTATGTTAGGATGAGATATGTCCACTTTGCCAATCCACTAAGGAGACCTTGACACATTTATTGAGAGACTATAAAGAAGCACATTTGTGGAAGCTACTACTAACACCAAAAACACATGTCACTCTCTTTCTTCCTACAAAGCAAAATGGCTGGAATTAAATGTAAAGAAAAACTTTGGATAACTGCCTTTAATTAATTGGAGGGATCATTTTTATAGTTACTTGTTAGTGGCTATAAAAGTAAAGAAATGACAACGTCATAGGTGGGAAGGAAAAGTAAGAATTATTTAGAGACTTTCATTCTTAACCTATGTAATAAGGCTAGTGACTCTTAAACACTTAGAAATAAAGTATAAAGTAGAAACTAAAACAATGTTTTAATTAGGTGGGAGCCACCCCTGGTTAGTTATTCAAAGATTAACACTGATGACATTTCTAAAAAGAATTTTTGAAAAGTTATAATGGCAAGAGTACAATGTGATCTCTATAAGATGTAGTTAGGAGGTTTCCTGCGCCATATTTGTCCTACCATAAATTTTGTTGCAAAAATCTAAAGGCATTTTCATGGACTTTTGTACACTTAAAAATCAATTCATAAAAACTTATTTTTTAGGCTGACTTTAAATCTCCTATTAAGACTATACAATCCAACCCCTTAAAAACCTATTCATAAATAAATCTTATTTTAAGTTGTAAGGAATTGCTTAATAGAGATTAAGAAGTTAAAATCATGCATGTTTTCAGATAAGGTAATCACCTATTCAATGTTTTAGCAATGCTAACCTTATCTCGATAGTTGGGTTTTGGCCCCCTTGATAATATGGTTTATATTTTGCATAAAGACATGGCTAGAATGCTTCTAATTCATATGGTTACTACTTAGTTTAGGTTAATCCCTTATTATGACAAAAAACAAAGAATAAAAAGAAAAAGAAGAATTTAATTTTAGGGTAAATATAAATACTAGAATAGCTAATCAATAATAAATATATGTATTTATATTCATAGTAACTATGATTTGTCTTTATTGTAAAAAATGGAAATGAAATTGCCATACAATTAAAAATTTTACACCTTTTCTCACATACATTAACTAGTCACATCTATAATAATTCAATAAGATCCTTTATTAGTCCCCTAAGTCTCTTGACTTGAAAATGCAAGTATTTAGTACCACTTTGTACCAATACTTAGCATCAAGTTGGTGTGGGATATGCATGTTAAAGGAAATAGGGTAAATATAAAGTTAATGTCCATAGCAACAAGTCAAGAGATGTTAGGTGCAAGCTATGACATTGGCATCAAGCAGTCTAAAAGTTGGAACGTAAAAGATGGTTTGTGTTGCTGCAATATGCAATGGCATTACGGTAGTGTGTAGTAACATTAGCATAAAATGGGAAAGGTGTTTGAGTTATTACAGTAATGTGTACTAGCAACTAAGTGCTTGCTCAAATATATCAATATCTCCTTCTACTAAATGGCCAAATTTCTTAATACTCTTTAAGAAGGTATACACACCTCACTTAAGAATTGGTCAACGTTACCACACAGATAGAGATTTAAGCCAATGTTATGAGGACATAAGGTTAACATGTGTCACACAAATTGGCTACAACACCATAAAATGTTGGTGTATGGATCAAGGTCTAGGCCAACAATGTGCTAGGTAATATACATATAGAAGTTGGGCATATGTCACTCAACAAATGACTTAAAAGTGTGCAACAAGCAAATATAATCTCAAGCCTTATAAAAATATGGAGATCATGGGTGGTTCTTCCTAATAATATAGGTATGTGACTAATGGGTAACATGTGTTCTAATCAAACTTCTTGAAGTGTCTAACTCTCCTTAAAGATAACAAGATATGGAGTTACTACTAGCAAAAACATAGGAACTTTTATGTGTAACTAAGAGTGGACAGATTGTATCATCAAAGTAGGAGAATGTAGGTCAAAGAACACTATACAATAAACTTGATCATAGAGTACAATAATGGGGAAGTGAGGGTACTTTTCTAGACTAATAAAGTCATGAACCATGTAATCCATTAAGGTATGATTAACTTGACAACCAAATTATGCAAATCTAAGTAGTTGAAGGTGTTAACTACAAATTTTGTAAATAAATGGGAGCAACCAAGGGTTTACAATAAGGAAGAGAGAGTGAAAAGTGTGGGAAACATTTGAGTGCTTAGTATTGTATTCTTTATATGCTTTTTGTAAAAAGTAATAAAGATTACAAAGATTTTTGTATATGTAGTATCTATCGTTTAATTTTTGTACAATTTTGTGTAAATACTTTACTTATATTTTTGTATGCAAGTTTAATTGAGATCAAGAGATGTCTTAGAACTATCATAAGATAGAAAATTTGAAGGGAAAATTTTGGTCATTGAAACCCTCCCATTATGAGTCATACACCATAGAAGTGTTCCATAAAATCAAAAAAAAAATAAATCAAATTGTATTGAATTTTCAATTAATTGAACTAATTTTATAATTAATTAAATAAATTGAAAAAAAATTTATAATTTGATTTTAGTTCTTTATATTAAAAAAATCGTAGTTAACCAAATCAAACTAAAATACTATTATATATATATTCTAGTAATAAGAAAAAAATACTATTAGTACAATTATTAATAACAAATAAATATTAAAAAAATATTATTATATATTAAATAATTACTTATTTTTCTTATATATAATGATAATTATAATTTTTTAAAAAAAACATATGAAAAATATTTTTTTATTTAAATTAAAATTTTTTATTAATCAAAATTTTGGCTCTGTTTTAATTTTTAATTTAATATAACTTAAATTTTTAGTTCATTGAATTGAACCAAATCATGCACGACCCTAATACACCCTAGCATCCTTTTTTTCATTTCATTTTTTGAATAATAAAAAAAGAAAAAGAGTTATCATAGAGATATCAATTATCACCCCTAGAAATCCTGATGGGAAGTCACCCGTTGACGTCCTAATTCTTCTCTTCATATATAGGAAAGATGCCCTGCTCAAAAAGTCATAGTTCCGAGTAGATTGTCCCCATACCCAATCACCACAGTTCCGAGTAGATTTTCCCCCATACCCAATCACCACATATCAAATTTGAAATCTATCGATATGCTCACCTGTAAATCCTTGTTTTATTTTAGGGAGGGGCGGTACATTTCCACGCCATAGGGTGCTTCTGGACAAATACAAATTGGACCATAAACGCACTGGTGTCCACCAAGACACAGTACTAAATTGTATTATGTGATTTATAATACTAGACAATTAATGGACGCCCAACAATTTGGAATTGATTTGAAAAAAAAAAAAAAATCAAAGCCTATATCTTAAAATTATTTGAGTCAGATGGGCAACTTAGTATTGATGTACTCGAGGTGAAGAAATTACACTTTTTTTTTTGTTTTTTTTACTAAATGATGTATTCTATTTATAAAATTGCATTCAAATTACGAGACTTCAAATCACCATTTATTCAATAGGAAACCTGGACGGACAAATCTGTCCAGCAATTTCAAGTTATTCACGGGAATTTAATTTTATGTAGACTTCCGAGGGGGTTTGAGAAAAATCCACTCTCACTCATTCCCCAGCCACAGAAATTCTCTCGCAATGGGGGTTAATGCCCATTGGGACACAAACCCCATGTGCAAGCTCTCTAAAGTTATGCATGCAGGAGGACCATTCCATGGCAACGTGGTCCAGTGCTCGACCACTGTACCTCCTCCTGCATCAAGGACGTTTGTCTTCATGTGACCCTATTCCTGCATAGGAGCTAGAGTGGTCCAAAAACAGTTTTGAATTCTGAATAAAAAACAACCTGTAACTGTTGCGAAGTTACTTTCTTTGAGATAGACATGATTTCTTCCCAATAAAGCGTGTAGTCGTTCTGTATGGTCTGTTACGTGAAATGAAAGCCTCGACTTTAATGACTTGACAAAGTATTCCGACTCCTTGCACACAACAGGCATTTGCTACCATTCTTTGCGGTGGCAAGGTGGGGCTATTTATGGACTTGGCCATCCCAATTTCCTACGTAATGTTGGTGAATGTGACCGAAGACTGTGTGTGCCTTACAATATGTGCTGCAGCATCACATTCGGCATTCATCTCTTTCCTGTCAATTATTCCCTTGCATGGAAATGTTTTGCAAGAATGCACCACCTAAGCCTTAACCTCTTATAGTAATCAATTAATTTGGTGGTTATCAATGTCAAGCATGCTTCATGAATAAATTTCGGTTTATGCTTTCTTCTTTTTCCTTTTTTTTTTGTTTTTTTGTTTTTTTTTTTTGATTATTGATTAGGTTTGATATAGATGGTTGCTGAGACTGAACATAAATATAGTACCTTTTAATGCACGCATCTAATACTAGGGATTAGTGTGAGAATTTTGATTTTACCCCATTAAAAACTGTCTTGCCCCCACTGAAAAATAGATTTTTCCCCTACCTAATTTAAAAATTCAAAATAAAATAAATTTCTTCATTAGATAAAAAGAAAAAAAATCATCTATACGAAATTTATAAACTCACATAACCTTTCCTTATCAATAGTCATATAATATTTGCATATTTTTAAAGTATGTCATTTGTCTTTTCATCAAGCAAAACATTCAAAATAAAATATATATTTACAAAATTTTGCTTTGTTTTTGACTTATTATCTAACTACCGAATTAATAATATTATTTTTTAATATATTTTTTATTTTAAAATTTTCATCTAGAGTTTGTTTTAAACTAAAAATGCTTCATCGGTATATTAACAGAAATTTATAGTGAAAATTAAAAAACCAAAATAAAATTTTACATGTCATTTATAACTAATGCATACATTATTTGTACTTTTCTGTGTATGCGACTCATTTTTCTTTACACATTGTTGCCTCTAGTGCTTAATTTTCCTCATTTTCCCTTACACATTATTGCACCCACTGATTAAAATTTCTGGATCTCATGCATGACAAGATGTCACCAAAGTAACCAAATTAGCAAATCATATACTTGTAAAAACAATATTGCTACAAATATAATACTTTCTCGTGCGATATGTAATTAAGAATGCAAATACACAGATTAGATATCAATAATAACACCTCCCACGTTACAGCAATATCATAGGGTCATGTGAATACTAAATCCAGTCCGTCCAATAAGTGAGAAAACAAAAATTAGGGCACGTTCAAAACCTAACTCCGTGACAATAGACCTGGAACCTAAAGCCTGACCTGCATACAGATGCAGTACTGGCTACTAATAGTTCTAGTAACAAGATGCCTTCCCTGATGCATCACACGACATGTCTCGAATATATATTTATGAGTGAATAAATTTAAAATACGAGTAATGTGGGGTTAATTTAGATGCTTCAATGTAGTTTTTGCCAAAACGAAAAGAAGAATACTTGATACACAAGCAAATCTTGTACACATACGTGATACATAATGAATTTATATCGTTTATTAATGGAGATTGCATGAAAATGCAAATTGTTGCGCACACACGTATACATAAAAATAACATAGACGTATGCATGCATGCTGCTCGCGTATTTTGTTGCTGATATGTAGATTGGTTCAAATTAGAAATTAATAGATCTTGCAATATGTGATCCCAACTAGGTGGCATTTTGGAGCTAGGAATCCTATGTTCCAATATGTTAACTGAGTAACCACTTTGCTAGTTCGAATGGCCAACAAGTCTACGAGACTTGAGGGAGATTAGGGGGCCGAATCCCCTTACCTTCCTAAACTCCCTACATTAAGTGGGAATTAAATAGAATACAAAATGCCTTCTTGTAATGTCTTTCGATTCCCACATCCCTACTAATATATAACTGCTAATCACTAATTATTTCACTGTTCAGTTCAAAACACACACACACACACACACACACATATATATATATATATAGTGGTAAGTTGTGAGACAATGTGGAAATATTTATGTTCTAAAAATCTTGTTTATTTTTGTTTTTCTAATCATGGCATTGTACATTATGAAGGAGGCAATAATTTTAAATTCTCAACGAATAGAATATATATATATATATTAAAAAATTAAATATGTACAAATTTATTATTTTTATTCAATTTTTTAAAAATGAATGATTTATGTAACTCGAATGTGTAAATTTGGGGTCACAATAAAAAATAAAAATGAAAAAAAAAATCTTCTCATTATACCAAATTTCATCGTCCATTTAGAAATAGTAATATAAGAATTTGGAAAAATTATGTGATGGAATATTGATGTTATTTTAAACGTAATAATTTCAATTCTCCAAATAAAACATAAACCGTAGAAAGAAATTTAAGACCATTTACCATGTTATCAAACTTTTTGGTATAAAAAGTTGAGGTAATATTTGGTAATATTTATACATGAACGGTGAAAGACGGAAGAAAAAGAAAACTCAATGCAAGAAGCTAGTTTCTAATATTAAAACCACAAAAGGTAGCACTGTAATGGGCACTCTTGCCATTTAGTACCAAAAAAAAACAAAAAAAAAGAATTTCTTGACGTTTCACAATTTTATAATATTATCACGATAATTTTATAACTCAATTAATTCGATGCCTCCAAATTTCGAATGCATCCAAGAAGCCATCTTCTTCCCCCTTACCTTATGAGTTTAATTTATTAATTTTCATTCTGTCATCGAGTGCATCCCTTGTTATCTCAGCGCCGTGTCCAAATTTTCTTGCCAGCAATCACGCACGATGAGCTCTTGCCAAAAGAAAGGTGGCAATTAAACATTGGTAAGAACAAGCAAAAGGGCCAGAAATACACCAATAAAATAAAGAAAATTAAAAAAAAAAAAAACAAAAACAAAAGGACGACAAAGCATGGACTGAATTGAAGAACATTCATAACAAATTAAGAAAGGTTCTTTTTTTTGTTTTTTCCTTCATGACCCAAAAGTTCCAATAAATTCACAAAGAACTGAAAATCCCAGATCAAAAATGTCCCCAACAGTAAGGGTTTTACATGCAGAAATTCCCATCTCTTCCTCACAAAAATAGCAAACAGAAAAAGGGGTAAGATCAGGAAGAGCAAAAGAAAGGAAAAATAAGAACATCTCCAAATCATCACCAGTGAATGAAGCCTTTTCTTTTCTTTTCTTTTCTTTTTCCTTTTTCCCTTGCAGGGGCAATGGCAATGGCATGCAGTGAACCAACAAGAAAGCTCTAGGAGTACAGCTCCAAGCGCTTGGCACACAAAATACAAGAGTACTTCCTCTTGATGTTGTGGCAAAGTGTCAAGAAACAGAAGCTCCACTCGATCTCAACATCCATGGCCTCCACTTTGCCACCACAGCAGGGACACGACCCTGGAGCTTGTTGCCTCCCTAATTCCCTCTCCTTTTCTCGACACAAAAACGCTAAACACATCTTTTAATCAATTCTCTACTTTACCTTTTGCCTTCTTTTAAGGTGTTGGGAAGCGCCTGATATGCTTGCCAGTGTTAAATTGTGGCCCTGGAATTTAGGCAGTACAGGAACCTGAAAATAATAAATAAAGAAAGTTAAGAGCTTCGTATCAAACGCGAGTATTTAATTATAAATGAAACAGAGAGTCTCTTAAAAGTAGAATATTCTTCTATTAGTCATAAAATTTAATAATAAAATTCTCTAAATTTTTAATTTGAGATGTGAAATTCGGTTATAAGTCCTTACGACCACAAAAAAGAGAGAGAGAGAATATTCCTTTATCTCATGCAAGATTTTCAAAATTGAAATAATTATTAAATCAGAAAAAAATTAAAAATTAAAAATTGAATCAATTCAATTGAATTGAAACGTATAAAATATTTAATATCTCTATAATATATAATAGTAGAAATGTATAAAATCTAATAATATATAAGATATAATAATTACATATATTATAACATTATATTTGATAGACTTAATTATATTTATTTGATAATTTAACATATATTAGAATTAATTAATATAATATATTGCTAAATATAAGTAGTTTAAATCGAATAAATTAATTATGGAAAAAGTATATTGTAATTTATATATTCTTATTTTTATGCATTTTCATTTTTTAATGTAATATAATTTACGTTTTCTTTAAAAATATCAACAAGTATATGAGATAATACAACACAACACACACACCCACACAAATAAATACATACATATATATATATATATAAACTAAATGATCGAACGGAACAAATCGGCAATAATTTTGGTGGAATCGGGTGGTTTTCTGGTTTTCGGAGTGGTTCAATTTTTATTTGATTTTCAAGTATAATCAGACTGGACGACAGATCGATTTCTAATTTTTTTTTTTTTAGTCAAATTAGTCGGTTCAGTCCAGTTTTCAAACACTGATCTCATATTGAGCTTGCAAAATGATTTTTCCATTATTGGTTTGGATAAAAAAAATAAATAAATAAATTCTTCGAGCTTTTGCTTTAATCTCACTAAATTCCTTCAATTCTCACATTTATTGTTTTAGTCCTACAACTTTCAAAAGTTGTTTGCTCCATTCTAATTTTGAAGTGCTGGGGTAGCTAGCAATTCTCCACTATCCCACTACAGGCCTTAAGGTGCACTTACCATTTTGTTGCTCTTCACTAATTAAAAACACGTAATTTCTATTTATGTCACTATAATAACTTCATCTTTTATTTGAAATGTCAGCCAGCATCACAGTGTCCTTGGCAGTGCCCATTGATTTAGATTGAACTATTATTAATACGAAGTTTCAAGACTATGATGGTAAGAATAAAAGCTAAAAGACTTTATTTGCAGAAAAAATTTAAAAAAAAAAGTGTAGAATTACGGCACTAAATTCCTTAATATCTCTTCATTTAAGGTGAAGAGCCATTGTGTCTAGTGCTTGTTTGGGCTGAATGAGAGGAAAAAAAAGACAAAAAAACAAAAAACTACATCCCAAAATTGACTAATTATCAAGAATACTATGCACTTGAAATAATATATAATATAAAAATATTGATCAATGAAAAACAACATGTCCTCTCCACTAAGAATGAAGTTTTTCTATTTGTCTTGGAGAAAATACTTTCGTCTAGACTTGTTTTAGCTTGTACTGGATCTTAAAACAATAGTGACAATTAACTTTATATCATTCATCCATCAACCATTGACTTTGTCCCATAATTTATCAAAAAATAACTTGGTTTCCTCGATATCCTAAACCTCACCATGGGTTAGTAAAGCCTTTCACCAAATACAAACCCATCACAGTACAATTCCTAAACAAGCCTCCTTCAAATTTGGAAGCATCCTTTCTATATTCATTACACCAATTACCCTAAACTCTCTAAGGGGAGTAACTAGTAATAACTAATTCCCCAACTACCAATTAGGCAGTAGTATGGAACAAGATGCAAAGATTAACAAATTAATTGCAAAATGTAAAGATCAGCAAATTAATTGCAAAAACTAGTGGAATTAACTGTGAAGAGATTACTTTGGAATTTGACTAAAATATAGTAATATCATAAAAAGTGACGAGAACTATCCATATTGGAAAGATCTTAACAGAGAGAGGCCTCAATTTTGAAGTGGTCAAGGCAACATTATAGAAAGTTTGTAACCTCTAAGAAGAGCTAGAGGTTCAAAACCTTTGAAACAATATTTTTCTATTATCTTTCAAGAGAAAGAGAGATGGAAGATGAGTATTGAATGAAACTCATGGTCTATGGTCAACAACACACATAGTCATATGATGACCTCCTCATTTAGCCTTAAATGAAATTAACTCATCCAAATCCTTGCTATAATTTTAGATCTATGGTTTACCTTTATCCCATATTACAAAGAACAATGCCTAATAAATTAAAGACTTGTTTGCTAGATTGGTAAAGGTAAGTTTTACTTTGGACAACTCAATGCAGTGAAATAGTTTTATGCATTTATTGGTTTATGTGTGGGTGGATCAACAGTTGCATACTACATTTCATAAGTATAAAGGGTTGCTAGATTTTTGCTATGGTTGTAGCTTGTTAGGTCATATAAGAAAGAGTTGTTCTAAAGAATTAAGCCATAAGGAAAGGAAGGGAGATGAGGAGAAGACCATTAGTTATGAGCCCGACATGAAAACGTATCCAAAAAATTGAGAATTGCTTCTTAGCCTTCAATCTTTGTCCATGGCAAATCAAGTGGTTTAGGAGATGAAATAATTCCAATGATAAGTAATACTCTTACTTGCAACAAAGATCAAGAGGAGGAAAAGGTGAAGGAAAAATTCTCTTTAAATTCCTAGTGCATTAATTGTTTTAGCACATTAGATACCTACAAAAGAGCCCACTTCTAACCTCAGTAGCACTACTACCATGGGTTAACAATACACTGACAACTAATCATATGTCAAATCACACATAATTTAATGAAAGAGAGTATAGCGACTTTTCTTTTATGATGAAAATCCTTAATCCCAAAAAACCCCACTTACCTTGTATCTCTACCCTGGGCAATTTCACAATAGCAAGCCTTCAAAATTGAGAAGGCAAAGTCTAAGGCCCTACATAAGAGAGCAAAGAAATTTGTATGATATAGTTAAACCCTAACAAAAGAGTCAAACCATTTATGTCAAAGGAAAAGAAACAATTGATGCTTCAACCACTCTCTTAAATAAGTTTTAATCAAACCTACACCAACCAAAACACATTTTGCCTTAAAATGTCAAATCATACATTGTAGGCCTTTGCACTATGTCACTTAAAAGGCCCATAAGAACCACAAGAGAGAACTAGAGGCTTAAGAAAAGGGCTCAAATTAAATAAGTTGGTCATAGGTCAATGTTTAGACATGGATCTAAAGCACTAAGTTTGATAAAATGAGGAAGTGGCCTCTTATAACACCTATTAACTTATATTGAAAAAATGAAGATTATAACAGAAATGCAAGCACAAATCCAAGGCATTAATGAAATAAAGACTAATAAAATAACAATAATGGTTAGCTTATAGCCATACACTTGCCAATAAAGCTATTGGCTGGAACTATTAAAGGTTAAAGTAGTTTTTAATAATTCGAGCTATACAAGAACTCAATTAGAAGCATCATCATTTATTGGTTTCTTTAATGGGAAGAAAACAAATATTTAATAGACTTAAGAAGTTTAAAGAAAATTATAATTTGAAAGGTCAATATATGTCAATCTATAGGGGAATAAAAGAGGCCTAGTTTTATGGTGGTAAGATAATGTAAATGGTACTCAACTTGGAAAGATAAAGTATTATATAAATATTAAGTGTGATACCTCATATAAGAATCCTCAATTCTTAATTTGAATCTATGTAACACCATAATTTGTTAAAAAAAAAAAAAAGAAAGAACTTGAAGAGATTTTGAAATCTCTAGAAACACAATAAAGGTAACCATGGATTTGTTTAAGTGACTTCAACACTTTCATGGGAAAACATGAAAAATAAAGGAAGTAGTCAACATGGAAAAACTAGAAGGAAATATTTGTAAATTTTATGGATGATTACTCTTTAATGGACTTGTTATTCAAGGGTTATCAATATACCTACATTAATCAATAGATGGCAACAAACAATGTATAAAAGGGACTATAGCTATTGCTAATGTTGAGTCAAAGGAATTGTTTCTCAGAGCTTATTTCTTATATAAGCTTCAAATTAGGTTGAATTGTCCATTAATTTTGTACTCCCAAGTTCCTTATTAGAAAAGGCAACATAGATTCAAGTTTGAATCTAAATGGATAGCCTTTAAAGAGTGTATAAATGTGATTAAAAGTAACTAGAATTTTCCCATTTTTATTTCTAATAGCCTATTTTTTATGGAATATTTAGAGAGATATAGAGGAGCATCAAGCAAATGGAATAAAGATATTTGGTTGATATAGGTTAATATTTGGAGACAAATACACAATTTTTCTACAAATGCACTATTAAAAAAAAGGTAGAGAAACTTTATAAATATGTTATGAAAGGAAGATGGATGATGGATTAAAGCAAAGTAGAAAATAAAAATTAAGATTACAAGTTTTGCTATAATCTTTACATAAGCCAACTTGTTAAAGATAGTAAGGAGGCGTTCAAACATGTTTTAAAACTTGTTACTTTAAAAATGAAATAAGTCTTAAAAACAAAAGTTACAAAGGAGGAAATTTCAATTGTGGTATTCCAACTTGAAGCTCTAAAGGCCTTTGACCTTAATGGCTTCTCAGGGATTTTCTTCCATAAATATTGTTGCAAATAGAGGTGATATGAATGGTTCAAGATTTCTTCAAAGTAGGAAGGATAACTTAAAAACTCAATCCAATAACTATTGTCCTAATTCCAAAGAGCAAGAACCCTGTCCAAATTAATGGCTTCAAACCAATCAACTTATGTAATTTCATATACAAAATCATATCTAAGGTGATTAGTGAAAAAATTAAAATTATGGCTTAATGAGCTAATATTTTCTTTACACGTAGCTTTGGTTCTTAGGAGGGCTATATAAGATAACATCATTATTATATAAGATGTTTTCAAAGTACTAAAGAAAATAAGGATAGGAAAAGAGGGGTAACGATAAAGTTAGACATGCCAAAGGCATATGACCAATTATTTATATTATAATTGTTCACTAAATTATCTTACTCATTTTATAATTTTTTAATACTTTTCAATTAGCTTATGATTGGCGTGGTTACTCCCTCGATGTTCTTGAATTCTCAGGACTTTGACATATTGCATCATTGTTTATCTTAGTGATTATCATTAGCACTCTACTAAATTTTTAGTATTTGTAATTCGTCATTTATAGTTTTGCAATATTAATTAATATATTAAAATAGTAAGCATTCTTGTCATTTAAATAAATAAATGAAATTTTTGAAATTTTTTATTTTTATCAAAAGCATTTTAATGTTGATTTTACATTATTTTATGTTAATGTAGTTTTCTTTTTCCTTCTTTTACTGACGTTTCACATTTTTACATCAATATATTATAACTATTTTTGTGAAATGAGTGTGCCGAGTAATACATTTCTCCTTCATTTTCTTTTACTTTGGCCTTATTTATGTGACCGACTTCTATCTCTCTCGGCTCTAATTATGTTTTAACTTTTACAATTCTACACATTACAAAGACACACTGACTTATGACTTAAACCATTTTTATTAACACTAACATTTTAGTAATTAGAAGAGTCTAAATTCCTATTCTTTTAGCAACTCAAGGGACACATTTATTCATCTTCTTTTATCATTCCCTTGGTTTCATGTCTTAATTTAATTACAAATTCTATGATTGATATTCTTTAGAAAACTAAAAGGAGACATTAGTGGGGTATATAATTGCTAAATTTGTATAACTAATAGTGACTATATAACCTACATATTCTTACAAATTTGCATGTATATATTCTAAGAAAATAAAACATAGCAGGCAAAAAGAGGGGCATAATGCAGCCAAAGAGCATTTCATTGAGTGTTTCACGTTGCTAGAAGTACAACTTGAAGGCAAGACTTATTTTGGGTGAGAAGGAGTTTGGCTTTTTAGATATTTTGTTTATCTTATTCCACACTTGATTCATTATAAATGACAAATAAAGGAGTGTCTAACGTTGAAGGAATGGGCACAAGGGTAAAAATTCAAGCCAACCATTTCTGAAACTTTCAAAACAATCATGAGTTCTCTAATTATCAATACACATCACATCCTGTTTCCTATAATTTCTTTTCTTTTCTGTTGATTTGTATTTCGAGTATCAAGCAACTACAATTTTCAGCTTTACAAAGAGAGCAAAAGGAGGTTAGATATTTGATCTTTTACAGGCACACAATAGCCAACAAGACATGTGATACAAGAGATCTTCTTGGGGGAGGTTTATTTGTCAAAACACGAGCTTCAAAACATTAAGGTATTAAATTTATATCACTACTAGAATCCATAAAAGTTTTATTCAATATTGTCTTCTACTAACTCTTTTCATGCAACTTGAGAATTACATTTATTTATCTTAACTTTTTACTAAATATAAAACATTAATTTGTTTTTTTTCTTCTTCCTAACAATTAACTAATTATATTCATTAAATTAAATAAGAATAGCAGTTGAAGCATGGGAAAATAGTTAGTTAATGGATTTCAATTTCGATGCCTCCAATGCTTGAAATGCTTGTCGTGTAGCCTACACAAAAAATGCATCTAAGAAACCCTCTTCTTCCCTCCTACCTTAGCTTATGCTTGTAATTCATTGGTTTTAATTCCGTCATCAATTTGCTTACATTATCTTAGCAGCAAATTTTAATTTCTAGCTGGCAGATGACACACAGAGAAGCAGCTTTTTGCTAAGAAAGGCAGCAATTAAACACAGATAAGAACAAGCAAAAATGCTACCATACATCGAAAGAGAGGTTCCCAACTTTCAAAGTCAATTTTGACAAGGCATGGCCTGTATTGAAGAACATTAAAGCAAAGAAAGGTTCTTTTCTGACAACCGTGGAAAGGAAAGAACTACACTAATTCCTAATGAATTCACAACAAGGACTGAAAATCCCAGATCACAAATGTCCCCAGCAGTTAGGATTTTACATGCAGAAATTCCCATCTCCTCCCCACACAATAGCAAAGAGAAAATGGGGTAAGATCAGGACGAAGAAAAGAAGGGAAAAATAAGAACATCTCTAAATCATCACCAGTTAATGAAGCCCCCCCGCCCCCCCTTTTTTTTGGTTTTCTCGTTCTTCCCTTGCAAGGGCAATGGCAAGGGCCATGACAATGGCATGCTGTGAAACCAACGAGAAAGCCTCTAGGAGTACAGCTCCAAGCGCTTGGCACATACAGTACAAGAGTACTTCCTCTTGATGTTGTGGCAAAGTGACAAGAAACAGAAGCTCCACCTGATCTCAACATCCTTGCCCTCCACTTTGCCACCACAGCTGGGACATGACCCTGGAGCTTGTTGCCTCCCTATTTCCCTTTCCTTTTCTCGACACAAAAACGGCAAACACATTTTTAGTTAATTTTCTGCCCCCTTCTTTTTTGTTTTTCTTGGGTTAGATGTTGGGAAGAGAAATAAAATACTCTCTCCCCCCTCTTCCTGCTGCTGCTGCCCGATTTAATTGCTGTTATGAAATTGGGGCCTTTGAATTTTAGTCAGGACAGCAACCTCGAAATAAAAAATAAAAAATAAGAGGAAGGTAAGAGCTTGGCATTAAAGAGCAGTCTTTATAGTTGAAACGGAGGGGTTGTTAGAAACAGAACATCCCTTTACCTCATGTTGAGCTTGCAAAACGTTTTTTCCATTGTTGCTTTTGATAAAATAACAAATAATAAAATTCATCAACTTTTGACTCCCTTCTCGTTAAATGCATTCAATTCTTGCATTCATATTTTAATTCAAAAAACTAATAGAATAGATTTCCATAATCTAAAATTATGAGTGTTATACTCAAAAGGGAAAAAAAAAAAAAGTGAATATGCATGATAAATAAATACCTTATTTTGATTGACTTAATATTATTAAAAAGTTGTGAGACAATAATGGTAGAATTAAAAGCTAAAAGACTTGATTGAAAAAACAAAGTGTAGAATCACAACCTTTTTTTTTTTTGACCCTTTTTTTTTTTTAAGGTGACGAGCCATTGTGTAAATGTTAACAAAATATATGGTTTAAATTGCACTATAGATCAAATAGATGAAAAGAAATTTACATATAGTATATTGTAGTTTGACCTAAGAATAATTCAAATGCTACTCTTAAAATATGAAAAGAGAAAACATATTGAAATTTGATTTTGACAATAATTATTCTCCTCTATTGGAAATAATTTGAAATTATTATGTCACCACAAATGTTTCAAAAAGATAAAACCCTTAATTCATTAAAATAACTAAAAAATTTGTTTTGAAATTGAATTTTGGGATTGAGTTATTTGTTGCGTTGATTTTTTTTTTTATTTTTAAATAATGGGGATGTTGCTAGAAAAGTTTAAAGGGAAATTTTCCTTTATCTATGCTTTTTTTTCTTCTTTTTGCAATTTCTTGTCCCTTTCAAAATATGATAAACTTTAACCCCAAAAGAAGAAAAAGAAGGGAATGCATCTTTCCATCTCCCTCTTATATTTACTAACAATTGTTAATCATAATATGTTTTTTGTTATAAATTAAAATATAAGATATAAATTAATATTAGACGCAAATAATTATATAAAATAGAATTTCTCTTGATTAGAGCATTCGCCATTTTATACAAAATTCCTCTTAGAAAGGGATGAGGAGAAAGTATCAAGAGTTATTCCAATCCCAACCGTAAATGCTGACTATGGTGGTGTGAATGGCAGCTGGGGCTTGTTTGGATCCAAAGAAAGTGGGAATTTTAAGGCCCACAATTTACTAATTAGCAAGAAAACGACGTGTCGTAATTTACAAGTTCATTTTAGGCGATAATGTTGAGCAATCAATGACTTCAGATCGGGTCAAATACCAGAAGGAAATATCTGACAACAATATTAGTATTTTTATCCAACTCTTTTCCCCTCCTTTAACACGTGCAACGTAACGCTTAAGCCCTTTTTTTTTTTTCTTTTTTCTTTTTTTTTCCTCCTCAATTAGTATGATAATACTTCGGCAAGAAAAAAAAATTACTCTTTTTATTTGTTGTCTATGTGCATTCGAAACAAAGGAGAACATTTTATAAAGTACGTATCAGAATAATAAATAAATTTTTAAATATTACTTAAGAAATTTTAAATCATATAAATATAAATATGATATATTTTAACTTTTTAAAAGTAAATTTTTTTTAAAAAAATAATGATCTGTGATAATTTGGTACCATCATATGGGTCTAAAACTTTAAAATCATAAATAAATTTAAATAATAATAAAAATTATATAAAATTAAAATTATATAAAATTTATGTAAAAACAACTTTAAATAGAAAAATTATTTGTTAAAAAAGAAAAAATTCACTAACTCAAAAAAATATAAAGAGATTATTTTAAATAATTTATTTATTTCAATAAAATACACATATATTTATTTAGATAAATAAAAAATTTTAAATTTAAATATAGCTAATCCCTCCGCTTCCACGGCAAATTCTCAAACAAATTTCTATTTTATTGCACCGCCAGCTTTCCAAATCGAACCAAATAAAATTCGGATCACCCAACTCCAACAGACTCAATTTCTCTTCTAAACCTTTTTCATTATATGTATAAACCAAAAATATAATTTTATTTTTCATTAAAAGATTTATTATATCATTAACTATTTAATAAAATTGTTCTCTTTAAATTCTCCATCCTAATTCCAAACCTTGAATAGTAATTTAAGTTTTCACCATTTAAGAGACCTAATTTCACTTTCTACTTTTACATATATTTTAAATTATGTTCATTTTGTTTTCTTTTTATAAAACTAATACTTTATATTTACGTTGTTGATAATTTTAACCTTTTTCAATTAATTTATTATTAAATATGTCATATGATATATGCCATGTTAGCTGCATGATACTAACTTGATGACATTAAAAATATTTTAAAATTTTTTGAACATTTTGAAAAATTGTAAAGACTTTTGAAAATTTCAAAAGAAGTTATTAATTAAAAACAATTCAAAAAATCTAAAAATTCAACAAAAAATGAAAATTAAAAGGAAAATAAAAAAATTTCTCTCTTTCTCTATCCTGGCTTTTTTTTTTTTCTCCTGGCTTTTTTTTTTCTCTTGTTTCTCTTGTACTCTTTATTCTCTCTTTATTGCTCTATTTTTCTTTTTATTGTATCTTTAATGTTCTTATAATTTAAAAATATAATATTTTTGAACTCTATTTTCATAAAAACTCGTTTGTAACATAAAGATGAGACCAAAAAAAAAAAAAAAAGAAAGAAAAAGAGAGAGAAAGGCAAAAGGATGATTTTGGAAATTTTTATTTTATGATTTTTAAAATATTTTTGTTTTTGTACAAAATTTATGGACTTTTATTTTTTAGATTTTCTTGAATTTTTGATTTTTTTTTAATTTTTGAATTTTTTTCTTGAATATTTAGAGTATTTTTAAACTAATTTTCAATCTTTAGAATTTATAATTTTTTTGAATTTTTCATAAATTTTTCAATTTTTTAAAATTTTAGAAATTTTTAAATAAATTTTGACATCATCAAAAAATAATAACATAATATTTGAGCAAGTATCAAGTAATTAACAATGTATTTCACATGATACCTTTAACAATAAGTCAAATAAAATAACCAAAATTACTACAATAAAAACATAAAAAATTTATTGAAAGAAATTGAAGTAAAGATATATATATATATATATATATATATATATATATATATATATATAAACAAAATCTATTAAAATAATTACATGAAATTTAATTAATTTTAAAATACTAAAATATTTAATTTAAATTTAAATTTTGATTTATTAATTTAAAATATTATTTAATATTTTAATAAAATTAATATTTTAATATTTATATATTTTATTTAATATAATTTAATATTTATTATAAATTATTTAATTTATATTAATAAATTTTTATATAAATTTAAAATATGTGTAGTATAAATATTTATGGTGGAAAAAGTTAAAAAAGAAAAATAATTATACATTTTTGTTTATATTTTAGAGAAAAATATTTTAAATTTTATTTTTAAAAATATTTATAATTTAATTTTTTTATTTTATTTATATAAATTTAAATCAAAATAAAATTTTTAATAAATATAATAAAATTTTATATTATATATATATATATATATTATCTATTTATAAACAAATTTGTTAAATTTCAGCATTAAACTAATTGAAATTAAAATAACTAATGATTTTTTTAATAATTTTATCCCCATTTGCTTTGACTCGTCATCATCACAGGGTCGAACTTTTACATTCCAGCGGTGTCCACCGGGTTTTCGATGGGTCCCACACGCTGGACAGCGTGAGACACATGCACAAGACGACGCACTCAAACCGTTTCCTTACGAAGGTCTCGTGATCTTAATCACAGGATCGAACTTTACATTCCACCGGGGCTCCACCGGGTTTTCGATGGGTCCCACAGCCTCGACCGCGCGGGGCACATTGTACAGGACAAAATAGTAAAATTGATTCCCTGGTCCCGTCTCGTGACCTCCCCGCGTCGGCTTCCCATTTTTTAAATATTCCATTTCGAAAGAAAACTCGCAATTTTTTTGTTGCGTTGTAGAAAAAAATTAATAATTACGAATAATTTTTAAAAAATTTTTTAGAAAAAAGTGTAATACAAATTTTTTTTTTGACTTCAAAAAAGTATCTGAATAACAATAAAATAAAATAAAATATATAATTATGATTAGTTCAATATTAAATATTTAAATAAAATTTACAAATTGTAATTATAAAAATAATTAAACTTTACAAAAAAAAAAAGGTGAGAGAGACAAGAGAATGAGAAAGAGTAGTGATAATGGAGCGGTGGTGGTGTTTATAGGTTATTTTAACGTTGAAATTAAAATTGAAAAAAAAAAAAAATATATATATATATATATATATATATCTATATTTCATAGATATTTTTTAAATGATGTATTTCTATAATATCTATATTGAATATTACTTTTGTTTGACAATTTTATGATTTGTATTGGATACTTTAAAACTTATTTAATAAAAGTATATTAAATATTTTTAAGACACTTTTTAATTATTTTTATATTAATGTATAAATATAAAATTAATTTTAAAATTCTTAAAATATTAATTTGACTTAATAGTTGAATCTAAATTAGATATATGAATATAATTTATACTGAATAAATATTTTTAAAATGATACATATTTATATTAAATATTATTTTTATTTGACATATTTTAATATTTTTTAGATATATATTGAACGTTTTAAAATGTATCTAATAAAAAATAAAATTTAGATATATATATTAAATATTTCTAATTTACATAATAAATATTTTAATAATACGTGAAATATATATTAAATATATATAAAATTTTTAAAAATAATATATATAATAATTTTTTAATAAATATAATTATTAATGTGATAATAAAAATAAATATATTTTATTATATTAATTATATTAATTATTTTAAATTATAATTTTTTAAATATTATTTTAAATATTTATGTAATATTTATTTTTTAAAATATTAACTACAATATAAAATAACATAATAATTATTATAAATTACAAATTAAAAAAAAAAAGAAAAAGATATCAATACTCGCATTTTGTTGCATTTCAGCAGAACCACTCATTAAGTCGACTCGACTCAACTGGATGGGCCTCGCCAGCATAGTCATCCCGTCTTCCTCCTCGTTTTTGAAAACCCAACGAACTCTCCACAAGAGCGCGCCACCGATTCGCACTATTCCCAAGAAGCCTTCACATCTTGCGGTCCATATTTGCTGTTCAAAAGCAATACCGGCCGACTCCGACGGCGAGGGCGGTGAGGATGGAAGACGGCCGAAGAGGAGGCTATCGGAGCAATCTTCTTGGGAGGCCAAGGATTCGGAAGGTAATGACTACTTGTACAGGCTCGGCAAAGAGGCCGATAACGTCAACATCGCCGTCGGTGCACGCCCCGGCGCCGTTGATACTCTTTTTGCCGGCAATTTTCTCGGAAGAGATTGTACGTATTTTCTTACATTTCCTTGTTTTCTTTTGGTTCTCTGCTTGCCTTTTCTTATCACATTTCTTACTTTGTTTTTTTTTTTTTTTTTCACGGATAATTGCAGCGGATATTGTGTTCGATTACCGGCAGAAAGTGACGAGGTCGTTCGAGTACCTGAAAGGCGATTACTACATTGCTCCCCTCTTCTTGGTAATTTCTAATTTAGATTTGTGATTCTGTTTTTCTTGCCTCTTATTATTATTATTATTGTTATTTTTTAAAATTTATTTACTTCTAATGTTTGTAAGATTGTGGCTTTAGGATGTTGAATCCTCAATTTTCATTGGTCCCTGTACGAGAATCGTGCTAGTCTCCATAAATTGCTTGATTTGAATGAGGATGGTTGAAGTTCTCTTGTCCTTTTTTTTTTTTTTTGTTTAAATTTAGTCTAAAATTGATTTTGGCTACACTATCATGTCGGTACTGGCTTTAGTGCTCCCTTGCAGGAATATTCTGTAACCTGGATGGTAGAAATTAAAGTGGTTTGATTGTATAATAAGCTCTTTAGAAATTTGTGCTGGGTAAATGTCTTTGATTGAGGTGATATATTTGTGCTATTCATGTATTGGATCCACATATTGGATACTCCCTCATGCATGCAGGACACTTTTGATAACTTGTAATCTGATTCATTTTTCTTTTTTCTCAAGCAATTGTGTGGCTTTTGAAAACATATTGAAACTCTGCCAGAATTGAGATGTTTGCCTACTGAATCAGTCATGTTTCTTAGGATTTTCACACTGCATAGGAAAGGGTGACAAGAGGTACAAACTATTATCATAGCATCTTGATTCCCTAGGTAGAATTTAGGAGATGATATCACATAGTATCAATATGCCGTTATTGGAACTAACCTTCCTAACTTGGTGCAAAAGATAACTGGGTAAAAAAGTATGTTGCTCTTGAAGGAAGTCCTGTTGCTTTGCGTGTCTGGTTTGCATACTATGTCTGCGTTTTGTTTCTTCTCCTTTTTCACTTTTTTTTCCTTGTTAATTTAGATGGATTTTGAGATGTAGACATTCACACTTTTGATATTTTTATTTTTCTGGTTTTGTTGTTTACAGGACAAAGTTGGTAAGTCCCATAACTGTGGCACAAGGGGAAGAAACTATCATGGGTGAAACATAAAAGTGGATAAGTCTTATAGACCCTTTACTTAATTATATGGATATGTACATCAGTAATTGAATTCTTATGATATGATATGCAATAATTGGTATTAATGGGCTCTCCAGTATTCAACTTAAATATTTTCATCTTTCAATCATTTCCTCAAGGAAGCAAAACATATGTATACCATAGTCCTAATATTTCAAGCTCAGAAAGGCATATCGGAACTTTCTTCAATAATTTTACTGTTCTTATTGGTCTCCTTGGGGCATAATAATTGTAGATCTAGTTTTGTCTCATCAATTCCTTTTTGGAACTCAGAAAAGCATATTGAAACTAGGCTTCAATATGATTTAGCATTTCTTTCTTCATGTGTACATGCATATAATATCAATACGACTCCATTTGTATGTCAATATGCTGATGAGTGGTTACAATAATCTATGACAGCTTCTTGTTTGTCATAGAAAGCCTTCCTTCCTCTTCTATAATTGAACCTATGAGTGGAATGAGCTTTACCAATAGAATTGCTCAAGACTATGTAATCAAAGTGATTATCTGTTTCATTTGGAATGATATTCCAACTTTTTTCTTCTTTTTCTCTGAATATTTAATCAGTGTTGTTAAAATAGCTCCAAGCACTTGCCTAGGCACCAGCCAAGGGGAGGAGGAGGGGAGCACATTTTTGATTACCTAGCAATTGACTATTCACATTAGTCATTTGCCTTTTGCCTTCCTTCCTTTTTCTCTCCATTTTAACTATTTATAAACTATTTCTTCCTTTTCTCCCCTACTTTTTTTCTCTTCTTTTGCACATGTGTGCACATATGCTCATATGTGGATGACGCACACGCACGCGCACGCACACACACACACATGGCATCTCTTGTGTGGCTTCTTGTGTGCTAGATGATATTATGGTCATGTCGCATAAGAGCACCTAGAGCATTTATTGACAATGATTCAATCTGCTTAGACAGGTTTGTTCTCCTTTGGTTGCGTATTGCATTATGAATGTATATCTGGCTTTTGTAATGCACCCATGTTTGCTATGATCAGTTTCATCTATAACTCCATATTGCATGAAAGGAGGAGTTGAAAAATTCTAATTGTTTCTTTTCAATTATTTTGAGCAACAATGAAGCATAGATTTTGGTTAGCAGATCAATACATTGAGAAAATCTACCCAGTTAATCTAATATGTAGGTTTCTGATTACCATTTTATGATGGTTTTTGGTAGGCATTTATGAACTTTGGCTATGTTGTCTGTTTAATAATCATCTTATAACAAGCATCCATGACAAGAGGCTTACTTTGCTAGGGTTAGGAACTAGTATACATAGCTTCTCAAGCTTTCTTTTTGTGGTGAGTCTATTAAATTCATCATGAATTACCATTCAAACAAAAGTTCTCTTTTGAGCATTATTTTATCTTCTTTGATGGATTTCAGAAATTCTATGAAGGAGTGTCGTTGTTTTTAATAATCTTTTTTGTGTTGCTGTCCTGTGTCACATTTCATTACTTTTGATCATAACATTTGCCTTCTCCTTTATCATCAATAATATCTCTAAGTTAAGTTGCTGAAACTTAGAGGCAAGTTTGTATATGAGCAATATGTGCAGTTATATGATTATTGGAGTGGCAAACTTTCATTATTGCATTGTAATTAGACTATACCTCTGCAATACTTAGAATAGATTTTGCAGGGCTTCCACTTATTTCATATTAAAGAACTTGTATCATGAAGAATGATAGGTATTTTCATAAATGAATATTTTGACCTTGTTGTGTCCATTGATTGTTAACCTCTTCCATGACATTCTGTCTTCTTTTATTCTACTTTATCACGTTCCACAGGATTACGTGTTTGTGCTTATTTGGATTTTTTTCTTCTTTTGATGCAGTATGCCACATTGTGAAGAACTACTTGGCTCATCTTCTCAATGTCAAAGTTCCATTGATCTTAGGTATTGATTTGCAAATGTTGTTCGTAGCTGAATGTTTGGGAGGAAACAGGGATTTATTATAGTTGGTCCATGTTCTCTTGGTTTTTTTGTAGCTATTTTGTCCTAGTATGTGGGGTGTTATGTGATCATGTTTAGGTTTTTGAGTACAGGGTATATTCCTTAATACATTTCCATTGCAAGCAATACATGTCAGCTCTGAGCATGACTTGCGTGTGCATTGACTAGTATTTCTCATTGCAGCAGTTACACACAACAAAGTTGTGTTGTTGCACTTTTTTATTTGTTAGTAGGATGACAATTTAATTCTTTTGTGGTTGAATATGGCAGATAATATAGTTCTTTATGTTGATGTTTCTCATCAGGTGTTTGGGGAGGAAAAGGACAAGGAAAATCATTTCAGACTGAGCTTATTTTTCAAGCCCTAGGAGTTGAGCCTGTAATAATGTCAGCAGGGGAACTAGAGTCAGAAAGAGCTGGTAAGATGAGTATATCATGCACAAACTAGTTAAGTAATGGATCTTAACGTTGATTTTCTTTTCCAAAGGCAAATAAGAGTGTCTAACTTCTCTTTTCCCTACACGAAATCAAGTTAGGTATGCTTTCTATTACAAGTAGAACTCTAGCATGAGGGTTTTCTTTCTTGTATTGCTAATAGTGGTGTAGAGAAACTGAAATAAGAGCTGAATTTAGGAAGATAATTGAAGTTGGAATAAGAAAATTAAGGTTAGAATTTAGAGAAAATCACTATTGTCCAAAAACATAGATATTTTGATAAAATAACAAATCTATAAAATTTTTCTAGCAACCAAACCTATTTAAACTTAGGTGATGATGAAATTAAATTTCAATCTTTGTTGAAATAAAACTCTATCTCTCAATACTTAATGAAATAAAACTATATCTAATCTTAGTCATCCATCTATCAAAATAGTCACATGCTAATCATGTGACTTCTAATTAAAAATAAAACAAAATATCAAAATAGCTAATATGCTCCTACATAATTTTCTTCGGGTAGAGAAGAAGTTTGTCTGGCACGTGAAAACCTTGAGGACTTCATCATAGACAACAAGATCAATCATCTTCAATTCATTTTTTGCAATCATGCCGATTTTCCCAACCACTTGATCAGAAATCTCCAATATTAATTGTCCCTTTGCGGCTTCACTTTCGTAACATCTAAAACTGTTTCAATGACTTTCAATTGAACCTTTAGCCATTGAATCATGGTCTTCACTTGAAAGAAAATCTTCTTCAAATCTGCAAAGAATTTAAGTCTTCTAATACATAGGAAGAAGTACCTTGAATGTTCTTTTGTCTTTTGGACTTGCAATTGCACTTTTGTTTCTTCACTAGATTAACAATCTACACTAATAAAAATGATGTCCAATCAGGATTGAATCTCTCTGTCCCAATAAAATTAACATAACTTGACATTATAGGTGAAAAATCAATAAGATTTTGAGACCTACAGGTTTTGAGTTCAATATCACAATTAATAGGATCTATTGATATTTGGATCTTACTATCTTCATAGTCTGCCATAACACATGATTGCATAGTAATTACTTGCTTCTTATTGACATATTTATCAGCACATGGGAAATCACCTTGCTTAATTGCAACATAGTCAACAATTGGTATTTTCTCTTCTTTTTAACCTATATCCTCAATATTCTCACTAGACATTACTCTTCGTATGACTAGAGATTCTCTTAGGATTGGATTTACATCAACATCCTCATCTTCATCAATATATTCTTCATCATCAATATATTTGTCATATATGCGGTCTCAGTTTTTTTGGATCAAAATAATTTTCAGCATGTATCTTCCCATGAAAATTAACAACTTCTGCGTTGATTTTATCGACATTCAAATCAAGAGTATGGATCAACCTCGCTTGTAGGTCACCTCTCACTGCCTCATCTCGAGTGTCATGAAACAGATTTTCAAAGTCCTTCATACTTGGCTCACTGCGTCATCTCTAGCGTCATGAAACAGATTTTCAAAGTCCTTCATACTTGGCTCACTGCGTCATCTCTAGCGTCATGAAACAGATTTTCAAAGTCCTTCATACTTGTTTTGGCCACAAAACCACCTTCTGGTGTATCTGAGGCATTGTGTTCACCTTCCGGAATCTCCATTTGGGCTCCAGCAGGTTCTTGTCACTGCAAAGCTTGAACAGCCCACAACAAATCTTCAATCATATTCTTAAATCAGCCAATTTAGTTTGCTGAACTGCTTCTCCTTTACTAGACCTCTGCCACTGTGTACAACCATGCTAAGAACACAAAATCCTAACAAAGTTGTTGGATCTACTGGTCTAATACTAAGTTTTTGGTGTAGAGAAATTTAAGTAAGAGCCAAATTTATATAGAAAATCACTATTAAGATTTAGAGAAAATCACTATTGTCAATAAATATAAATATTTTGATAAGATAGTAAATCTGTAAAATTTGTTCAGCAATCAAACCTATTTATACTAGGATAATAATGAGATTAAATCTCAATTCTTGTTGAAATATAACTCTAATTCTCAATTTTTGACGAAATAAAACTCTATCTAATTTTAGTCATCTGTCTATTAAAATATTCACATGCTAATCATATGACTGTTGACTAAAAATAAAACAAAACATCAAAATAGCTAATATGCTCTTGCTCAAATAGGATGTAATGTTAATCATGGTCATTCCTCCCATAATTTGGTGTAGAACATTTGTGGAGAAGGAAGATTAGCAGGTTCTATGGCAGCAAGAATTAGCCCTTGGCAAGATCAAACCATGCATAGGACTAGAGTTGGATATATTACTATAGATAGCAGCAGAATAGTTGGTTAGAAATGGCAATGGGGAAGATGCTAAAAGCTGATGGATGACTACATGGGCATACAACTTATGGAGAGTCGGGTGAGTGCAAGGAGGTGGACAGGGTAGTTGCTGAGCAATACTGTATTCTTGTCTAAAAGTTTTTTCCTTTTTTTACAATGAGGCCTGCTGTTCAATACATTGAATGACTTCATAAATTTTTTGACATATGAAAGCAGCATTTCTGTGGGGAACTAGAAGGTTCTTTAATTTAAATGAAAGTGACAAGATTTAGTTTGCTTTGTTAATACTCACTTTGGATGTGAAATTATATTTCCAAATTTTGTATAATGTTTTTCTTCCATTTTGAAGGAGAACCGGGAAAATTGATTCGAGAACGATATAGAGCTGCATCTCAAGTTATCCAGAACCAAGTTAGAAGCTTTACTGCTCTCATTGTTATATGTATGTTTAGGATTATGAAATTAATACCATTCATATATGTGCATATCCATGTTTCCTCTCCAAAACTCTTACTGACTTATGCTTTTTCTATGGTTTCTTATTAATTTAGTTTTTTTGCAAGAAAGAGATATTGAATTAGGCAGGTTTTTGTCATCTCTTGTAGGACAAGAAAATGAGACCTACAGGGTACAGTTGCTTTATGTTATTTCTTAGGCTTTTGTTAGTTAGTCTGATTGTTTTGAGTTGAGTTAGGTATATGTCCGTGTAGTGTTTGTTGGTTTACATTACTTCCTGTGTGCAACCATTTCTTTTTTTGTTTTATTATCCCTATTTTACTTTAAATGGGTTAACTTAATTCTAATTAATACTGTTGGCAATTGTGTTTTTTTTTACTAGGCTGTGTAAACAAGGGCCATTTGTTGATATTGTGTATAAATATACATATAAAGGAAAGAGTTAAAGAGAGAAAGGTTAGAGAATTAGCAATGATTGTGCTATGTTCTATATAATGTCTTATAAAATTTTGCTAGTGTTGGGTAACAACTCATTCTCAGCAAATTTCTGAAATGCAGAATATTTGATGAAGAGAGAATGTAAATGGAAAATGTTTTTTCCTAAGCTTTTCTCCTTGTTTGACAGTCATATGTTAGCACTCTTATGATTTAAATTGATTTCCTTCTCATCGTATCGATGTGTTAGAGATGGCCTCTGAGCTTAAGGCCTTGTTTTGACATTTTTGGCCTGAGCGATTCTCAGGAACCCTCCATTTAGCTGGAAAATGAGAGGTCAGGTCTTGCTCTTTTATTTTCAGCAGGGTTGCATACTGCATAAAATATGGTCTCCTTTTAGCTGCTCAACTTACAAAATTTCTCATGACAAATTGTTATATGTTAGCATCATTTAGTTATTAATCTGAATGTCTGATTCAGCAGATATCTTATAATTAATGCAGGGGAAGATGAGTTGTTTGATGATCAATGACATTGATGCTGGAATTGGTAGATTTGGTGAGCTATGGCGCACACCTGTGCATGGAATTGAAATATCATATGTGAATTTGATAATGAGCCAGCAAACTGCTGAGAGTCTCAGCCAGTACATTAGAAGGGCATCAAACCTAGGCTATTTAAACCCGTTGCATTGAAGTTCTCATCCTGCATTTGCTTGAATGATATTTTATCATTTTCTCTTATGTATAGTCCTTTTCCTTTCATAATGTTCACTTTTTTCCTGTTGTCTAGGGAACACTCAAGTGACAGTCAACAATCAAATTGTTGTTGGAACTCTAATGAATTTGGCGGATAATCCTACTAGAGTCAGTGTTGGACAAAAATGGCGAGATTCAGATGTCTCAAACAGAGTTCCTATAATTGTTACAGGAAATGACTTCTCAATGATTTATGCACCCTTGATTCGTGAGGGAAGGATGGAAAAATTCTACTGGTATCTGGTTTAGTTGACACTCAAAATGGTGCTTTTTTCTTTTCTTTTGGGTGCATCGCAAATAACAATATGGTGCTACTTTGTTTGGCCTTTCTTTATATGGTACATGACTTATTCTATTATCAACATGGTTAAGTTCCTAGTTCTTGATCTTTTCTAAATATGTTGGTTATTTTATAATTGTTGAGCACTTTTTTTCTTTTCCCTGTTTTAAGAGATCTGTTGCCAAATCTAGTAATTTAGCAACACTGTAAGATGTGTTTGAGGTCATTCATATTCAGAACAGTGTGCTTCTTGCAGGCAGCCTACTCATGAAGATATCGTCAACATTGTTCACAGAATATATGAAAAAGATGGCATAGCTAGGGATGAGGTTGTAAGCATAGTAAATACATTTCCTAACCAAGGTACTTATAGGTTGTTTAGTTCCTTTTCATCTATTATATTTATATGAGATTTATACTTCATCAGCCTAGGCATTTTATGGCCTTTTGAGAATATGCAAGTTATGGTTTCAGAGTGCTTGCCTTTTTATCTGTATATTAGTTGCTAATGACCTTGTTAGTTTTGTGGTTCTGCAGATTAAATATCTGCTGTTGTGTAAATTTTTGGGCAAATTAACACATGAATTTACATGCATTTTCAATGAACACGCCCAAAATTTCAATTGCTGAACCTAATGGCTTGTCCTTTTTAATCATTTAATTTATTACCCTTCTGTAAAGTGTGTGTTGAAATTATGTTAGGAGAACCAACGAAATATGCAAACTTCGTCATTTTCTTATTGTGGGTGGTCCAATCACATGTTCCAGTGTTCAGAAGCAACTTGTGCTTTTAGGACCTCTCTTAGTTACAGGAAGCAAATATTTTAAGTACAAAAGGAGAGAAAAAAAAAGGTGTAGGAGTGCATTGGTGGGCCTCCCTCGGCCAGCCTACATTGATTCACATGTTTCAATATGTCTCCAAATGAATATAAGGACTCATGAAAGATTGGGTGATATGCAAATTTGAAGGTAGTCTGGATATTTTTGTAATTACAAATTTATGGGGGTGTCATTGAAAAAGGATAAGCTCATGGGGCACTCTATGTACACTTGTGTAGTTGTTAGCCCTAAAAGTTTTCTCTAGAATATGTCCTGTAGCACTAGTTTTTGGTCATCCAAATGGAATTCATATGGTTTTTCTCTTTTCTCATCTTTAAGATGGCTTCATTTGTAATCAAGGGGTAGGGTTCAAGTCTTACTGATGCAGGAAGATATACATCCATGATAGACACATTCATTCAGAATGCATTTTAGGAACTATAAATTATTCCTGTATTATCTATTGGGGGACTTTTAAATCAGCATAATGTTATTCAAACTGTAGGCATTTTATGGATTGATTTATTTTAAAAAAATATGTTGTGCCTTGTGAGGAAAGCTGCTCTTTTCAATGTTTAGATGGTAACTTCAGAATGGTTCCATAGTTGTCTAGTTCTCCCTTCATTTCTTTCTTCCTCCACTGAGTCTTTCGGTGCTACACCGTTTGTTATCAAAGTAGCTATCCAAGGGAACATTCCCTTTGTCTATCTTGCAAGTCTAAGTCAATATCTTTTGGAGAAATGGTGGGTGTGGTTCATTTGCTTAAGCAGGAAGATAATTGACAGTGAGCCTCAATGCCAGAAATATGAGCATTGCCCTATCAAACAAGGACTGTGATCTGGGGACAGACCCACCATGGCGAGAAATTTTTAACAACCAATATTTTTGGTGGAAATCTATAAATTATCATTTTATATGAACGTCCTAGAATATAATTTTTTTCTGTGTCATGCATTGTTTGTTTCCTTTAATTTTTGAATTACCCTCCCTTCATTTTTATGGCACTAGGTTGTCAGTGTTTATCTAAGTCACTTATGTGAAAGCCAACAGCGGTCATTTGTCATTAAGAACAAAGAATTGCCTTCCCCCAATACTCTTAACCTTCTCCCCTTTCTCTTCATCGTCTCCCTCTCTACTCTTCCGTATCTTTTGTATAACATGTGGCAATTCTGATGTTAATTCACCAAGAAATATCAGAGCCATTGAGGGCTCTTGAAATGATGAAGCAGCCTAGCCAAGTGGTTGAGTTTTGGAAATGATTTCAAAATTTGCACACAGGTTTCTTAGGGGTGATAGTGGGTGCAATGCCTGGATCTTGAACTTTTCTGGGTTGGGGCACATACATAATGGAAGAATTACTGTTGCGGATCAGTGTACAGTGGTGATAAATTTCAGTTGCATATGATGATAAACTGAGCTACTTAAAACATGACATTAAATGTTGCATTATCTTGACTCCATTATTATATTGTAATGGTGCATGGTTTATGGTATAAAATGCTTGGTGAAATAGCTACTTAACCCTGTCAGTAAGTCATCAGGCCATCTGTGAATTGACCCTGATTTATTGAATTAAATCCTCCTTAAAAGTTGGCATTGAATATTTTTACCAATTCAAGGTGAAAAAGGTGTTGCTTGCGAGCAAAACTGGGCAAAAGTTGAGCTCAGGGTCCTAATTTCTTCCATTTGGTGGTTGTGAAATATTGAGGGTTGCACAGTCCTAGCTAACATTTTTGCTGATGTGTGTAGCTTCTACTCTTGAATTGTTTGTTGGCCTTCGCTTCCCTTTAAATGTGGGTGTAAATACATTCTGGTGTATAGAAATACCCTGGAGGCTATGCAATCCCTCAACTCTCAGCGACAGCCTGAGAATATGCTTGGGATGTTAGACTCTTTTGGCATCCTCATTAAGCATGTTAGGGCCCTTTATGGCTGTCAACAAGTTATATAACTTCTCTTGATTGATCTCTCTGTATATAATTATTGATGTATCTTTTTGGCCAGGCCTGAATAAGAATTAAAAAGCATATTAAGCAGCATCCTCATCTATTGCTGATTATTTATATTTCCTTTTGGGATTAATTGTGCAGCTTTGGATTTCTATGGAGCTCTTAGGTCACGAACATATGATAAGTCGATTTCTAAGGTATGTGACTTGTTTGTACGATACATGGATGGATTTAGTGGGTAAACAGTTTTTTAATCTTCGTGAAAGTAGACATTGTTCTTTGAGGTTGAGTTTGCAGTGAACTTGTCATCTAATAGGCACATAATATTCACAATTGCTTTACCTTTTGTGATCCTTCCAATGTTACCGATCGTACAGTTGAGGAAGTGATCAAGATGAACAATCAGGCAGGCTGATGTAGTGATTTAAGCCAAACTCTGGTTCAATTAGTTGTGAATGAGAGCAAGTGAGATCTTAGCCATGAAACTCCTAAGCTTTCTTTTATTGGATTTTTGATTTCCATCTCAGTTTTTGAATGCCTGCGATTATTTTACTAATTTCTGTTCAGAAGCTTTCAACCATCACAAGCAGGTATTTTGGGTGTCAAAGAAATGGAAATAATTTGTTTGCTTGTTTCTAAATGTTGGATTTTCTAAGCAAGTAGTTGAAAAATGCTAGTTGCTGAAATGTTAATGACATAAAAGTTTTCTTTATTATTTTTATTTTTATGGATAATCTTATGCAGCTTGTGTCTATCTTGCCTATGAATTGCTTGTAGTTTTAATGATCTTGTTCATATGCCATGAATAAGCTTTGCTTCATTTGAACATATGATGGAATCTTCAATGAAAATTAGCTTGTTGGAGGATCCAATATTTGTCTGGGTGCATGTACTTTTTCCAGTTGAGTTAGTTAGAGGGCCTGAAAGTCATTCCAAGAGGACATGCTATTTCAGGTTGTCTCAACTGAATAAATGAATAGAAATCACACATACTGATTATTTTTTATGATTATGCACAGACACTTGTTGAATAGAAAGTTTTACCTTGAGTTGGAGTTCCAGCTCAGTCATGGACAAGAAGAAATAAAGAAAAAAAGGAAACACTGCATTTTAACATTTGAAGCCGTTTTAACTGTGTGCATTGCTAACTAGAATTGCAGTGCTTCATATTGCTTGTTTTTGTTGAATTTTTTCGCATTATTTGTTCAATGTTGTTTGACTTGCTCATCACTGTCATCACTCTGAGTCCTTGAAACATGGAAGATTCAGTTACTTGAAAAGAGTTCATTCTCATATGAAATAGCTATGGAGTTATGCAACATTTGTCAATTGTGTTATTCTGGTTGTCCATATTAAAATTAAAATGATTTGGTTCCCCCTGAAAAGAGTTAAGTATATCTTAGATAAATTGCTATTGAGATACACATGTTATTCACTTTCCATTTTAGTGGGTTGATGAAATCGGAGGTGTTGACAAGCTTGGGGATAAGCTTCTCAAACGAAAAAAGGATGAGCAACTTCCAGTGTTTAATCCCCCAAAGGTACTTCTTTTGTTTTGTCTTTTGTTTTGTTTTGCTTTGTTTGTTTGTTTTTGTTTTTTCCTCCTTTTATAATAAACAAGTTCTCCTGTCTACTTTAATTTTGGGACTTCTGTGCTCTACTTTGCTTCATTCCTTGTGGTGGATGTAAGAATGGTTGGTTTCTATGTTCTTTTAAACTTGTCATTGGACCTTTTTCTGCAAAGCCTTTTCTTCCAAATGATGACTCCTGTACTTATGCATAGATGCAAAGCAACTTTGTGATCCCATTCATTGATGAAAGATGAGAATATGGGAGAAATTTTGAAGAAACAATAGGGCAAGAAAAACAGAAAGGATATTAGGGGAAAGAGCGGAAGCAAGGGATGGAAATGGAGTTATGTAAGGGAATGCAATAGAAGAAACAAAGATGATGTTGTATGTCATAGAATATGATACTGCGATGTTAGTGTATGCGGTGACATAAATGTTAGGAAGTGTTTTAAGTTTTCTGGCTTGAAGAAGGCACATAACAGATAAACAGAGTCTTTTCGGTTCAAATTGTGTATGTCATAATAAATGGTGTGTTTATGCAATTATGAAATTAGTCCTACTGCATGTAGTATTCAGAAGAATAAAATGCAGACATGATAGAAGTATAAATGCTTATACATTTGCAGTGCTCCATGATTTGGCCGAACCAACCGTAAGACTACAAGCACAATACATGACTACTTTTGCATCTTTGATTTTAACTCTGCATTATCTCCCTAAAGGTTCTTTGCCGATCCCTGTGCTATACATGTAATCAGTAGGTCATCTTAACTTACTTTCCCATGTATCTCTGCAGCAAACCTTGGAGGCTTTACTTGAATCAGGCTATTCTCTCCTCAGAGAACAGCAGCTGATAATGGAGTCTAAGCTGTCAAAAGAATATATGAAGAACATTGAGGACTAAAGTTGAAGATGGCATTGCAGTGAATCAGTTTTGAGACCATACGAACGTGGGATTGCTTTCATTCAAGTTAATCCATTACGAGAACAGTCACTCTGTAAAAATAAAGGTAAAATTGCTTTCATTTAGGCCTTTTCCTAATTTCTTAACGTGAGAGTCTCGTGTATTAGTAACTCTCTTTTATTTGTTATTCATCTCAGCTGCTTAACTTATTAAGTCGTTTATTTCCAAATTTGTGACATATTCCGAGAAGTCCTTGCACCTATAGATTTAGCGTAGGACTATAATGAAACTATTTAAAAAGTTGAACACCAAAACTATTATTACCCTAATTTATGTGTCCTCTCCCCAAAATTAAATAAGCATATTTTGAAAAGTATTGTTATCAAAGAACTAGTTCTGGCGTAACAATAAATGATATTTAGTTGTAATTAAATGGCTATGAGTTTGAGTTATAAAAATAATTAAATGTGTGAGCTTCTGGTACCGAGGCATTTTTTAAAAGTATTGTTTTGAGTTATAAAATGTTGTTTGTCTTTGATTTGTGTGATATTTGGATTTTCTGTACAAAATATTTTCATAACTTTTGAGTGCAAATAATTGTCTCCAAGGCATTAATAATGGCATTAATGGTAATAAAGAACAAGGTCAAGGCCAGTAGAATGACATGGATACAACAACGGAAAAGCGGAAGGATGTATCTGAAAAATACAATAGGAAACGACCCGATTGAAAAAGACTTGTCTACTATGAGCATATGAAAGTACATGTGAAGCTCTAGCGAAAGTAGTCCTATGTTGATGTAATGCATATTGCTTCTAATGCTTTTAATAATTTAACATAATTGAACTCTTCATAAGCATCGGAAATATAGGTTGTCTCTTCCTCATTAATCATTGAATTTGCTTTATTTTCCTCACCCTATTTCATCTTCCTTGGTGGGTGTGAGAGATGTTCCATATAGCTCATTCTCTTCTTGTCTTATGTAATGATATTTCATATTCTCAACATGTTCTTCAGTTACAGAATTTGGGTTAGTAAAATAATAATATTCAGGAGCATCTCAAATTTCTTTAGCATTAGAATACTTAGAGATTTCAGCACATCAGTGTCATTCAAGGAATCATAAAGAATAAGCATTGTTTTAGTGTTAAGAGAGAGTTCCTCCCTTTGATCATCATCCCAATAATACTTTGATTTTCTCAAAAAAAAAAAAGAAAAACCATCAACAACAATTATCCATAACCCATAATCAACTGACTATAAATAAACTTCCATCTTACACCTCTAATGCCTATAACCAAAATCATCAAGACAAAGAGGTCTATTTATAAGATCACCTGAGAGGATTTGCATAGGATTTCAACTCAAGGATGTTAATCTTATCAAAATTTGAGTCTATACTTTGATATTATTGTGGGATTAGATCAAAAGCTAAAGTTACTAATAGAGATACAACTTTATTTCTTAAAACGTTCTTAAAGTTATATCTAACATTGAAAGGTTGCATCCATTGTAGGAATAATGGGTCAAGTTGTTGAACCCAGGGTCAAAAGTAAACATTAATAGATTTAGCCAATACTAATAAGCCAATAAGTTCCTTTTTATCCCGTTTTTTACATGTTAATTGAGATAAGGATATTAATTTAGTATAAAATATCTTGGATATAGTATAAATGCTATAAGTGTGGCATATACAAGCAATAAAACTATGTTATTTCTAAGTAACACTTAAACTAACCTAGAGTATCAATCAATATCAAAAGTGAAACATAATCTTTTTATATTTAGTAACAATAACTCCCTTCAAAAGTCTTTATCTTAGTAATGATAATGAAATATTGAATATCATTGCATTAATTGATAAATTGTTGGCCCATAATGTAATGAAAGATCAGTTTATTGTAACTACAAAGTTCTTGTAAAAATTATGTTATACTTATTTAAATGGTACATTAAAAATTTCAATTTAAACAATATTTCCCTTTCTCAGAAAAGTTCTTTTAGTATGAAAAATTGAATCCTAATAACAAATTTCATTTTTTGTGGTGGAGTTTGGGTACTATTGCCATTAATATTGAATTTTATCTAATAAATATTACTCATCATACCTTAAAATTTAAAAGATTATCATAGACATGTCACCATAAGCTATTTTTAGAAAAATTTTATCAAGCTTATCATTTGTCAAAGTTAACTTTATCAATTTAAAGATTACCTTTTTAATATTAGAATTTATTTTAAAATTAGAATTTTATGTCAATTATAAAAATATTTTTAGCAATGGAATTTGATTGTTAAAAATATTAACATTAACTTTCATCTAATAAATATTAATCACCTCATTAATATTAATCAATAAAATTTAAATACTTTAGACCACATTAGGTCATTTAAACCTACCTTGATGACCTTTTATATTGCAATTTCCATATTCTACTACATGAATTACTATGTGAATATTTGTTTGACACTTTTATGATTTCAATTAATATTGCTAACTGAGATAACTCAAAACAAAATTAGTGTTTTAGCCTTACAAGTTAGGGTTGACAAAGAATGATACGCTTTCCTAAAATCACCTAACCATACAAGCATTCATGATGTGCCTTAAGGTTATACATAAGAGTTCAAAAGCCAACATTTGGAGATGATATTACATATAAATTGATTGATTAGTTTTGAAGCATTATAGATGAATTGATGGCATAGTCGAGTTAATGGGTCAATTGCAATTTAACTGATTTGAAGGCTCTCCTCTCTAAGTGCTCTACCATGTGAGAGTGTTTGCTCCTTGCCGAGTGCAAGTTTTTTCTCTTTTATTTGGGCGTGATCTTTAGCTCTTAGACAATTATTTGTACTTCACCTCTTTGGCTATATGTCAATGCTGAATCAACATCATTTACCTTGCTAAGGAGTCCCAACGATGATAGAGGATGAAGATGCAATCAATATTGGATAAAAAGGCAACGAAGCCAACTCTGGTTCATTAGATGGAATAGCTCTCCTTGTTAGTCTTTGGATTGCAAAAAGCTTCAACGTTAAGGCTTTGTTTAATACAATCAAGTTGGTATGGAGAATTAAGGACATGAAAGCTAAAGAGCTCGATAATAGTCTTTTTAGCTTCCATTTTTCTAGCTCGACAACAATCTTGGGACTTTTAACAAACATATGCCAATCCTAGAAAAGGTTAGAGGCAAGGAACAACCATCCAAAATATAATTATTTTGGGTTCCTTTCTAAGTTTAGGCCTATGACTTTCCCTTTAGCACTATGTTAAAGGCAACTACAATTCTTTTGGAAATCAAATTGGCAAGTTCTAAGAGGAGCATAAGAGTAGATTAGGATGATGAGGGAGGTACCTCTGACTCAAAGTCTTGTTTGATGTCCAAAATTCCAAGTAAAAGGCACATGGGTGAAATGGAAGAATGGAGAAAAAGCATGGATTTTCTTCAAGTACAAAAGGCTTCCAAATTTTTGCTACCTTTGTGGTTGTTTAAGGCACATTAACTAATGAACATGATGAGAAATATTGGTGTATCTATTTTTTTTTGTTTCACTGGTTTTTGCAGCTATTGATTTTAGGTTCCCAACTTTCCTTAAGTTTAAAGTTAATTAAGTCAATTAACATGATTGGTGGAGCATGATCTCAGCTTATATTAGCTTATTTCACTAACCTTGAATCCAAATTTGAATTAGAAATATACTACTTTTGTATTTCAAATTTGAATTTGAATGTCATTTATAAGTGTGACATTTTAATTTCAAATTTGAAATTTGTAATGAAATTAAATATTATATATAAAAGAGAAAAATGATCAATGAAAGAAGAAAGCTTCCTTTTTAAGTTACATAAGACTCTCATTTTCTCTCTCATTTTCTGTAATTGTAGAAGTTAGAACACAAATCACTAATTGTTACATGAAATATAAACAAATGATGGTGATATCAAAGGTTTTTTTTTTATCTCCTGAAGGACTTGTCAAAGAGAGAATATAGAATGAAAACACAAGAGAGAAATACATGAGGGAGTGAAAATTTGAAAAATAGGTTTGAAAAGGTTTATTATAAAAAACCAAATCAATTTTCTAACATGTCTTCATCAAGCTTCTCCTTACTTCCACTACATAAGTTTATAAGATAAATTATCTTTAGTGAATTATGTGATAAAGACCTATATCAGGACTTTCGATCTTTGGAAAGTCATAGAAAAGGGAAGACTAATAATTGTTTGTGGGAAGTGAAGGTAACCTTCACAGTGAGTTGATTTCCAAAAAATTTAAGGCTTAAACCTATATACATTTTACTATAACAAAGGTTGTTTTCAATAAAATTATGACTTGTGAAACAACTAAGGATGTATGAGGAAAACTAAGTGAAGAATAGGCTAAAATTGAAAAAACAAGAACTATGCAATTGTTAAATGTAAGAAAAGAATTTGAACTACTAAAGATGAAGGAGTTTGAGATCATAAAAGACCATAGAGACAAACTTACGAAACTTGTAAATCAAACTAGAATCCTTAGAAAAGACTTTCTAGATTTTAAAATTGTTTAAAAGATTTTGGTTAGTATACTAGAAAGATTTGAACTAAAAATATCCTTACTTGACAATTCTTAAGACCTCTTAAAGATCTTCTTGTCTGAGTTAATCAGTTCCATGCAAGTTCAAGAACAAAGAAGATTGTTAAGACAAGAGGAGACTTCCATTAAGGGTGTTTTCCTAGCTAATCACTTAAAGAAAACACAAAAAAAGAAGAAAAAATTAGCCTACACATTAGCAAAGAAAGAATGGAGAAGGCAATATTAGTAGTAAATAAGTCTATCCTCTCTGTGCGCATTGCAAAAAGACCTTTCACTTGCTAAAATACTATTAATGAAGGCCTAATATAATTTGCAGACACTGTAATGAAAAGGGATAGAGAAAAAATCTGTCTAAAAAGGAAAAGGCCTCACCAAAATTGGCAATGAGCATAGGTAGTAGACAATAACCATGAGGAAACTAAATAACAACTTTTTGTATTTAGTAGCATCATAACTAACAAAGATGCAAAAGTTTGGTTGGTTAATAATGGTTGTTTAGACCACGTGTCACCAAACGTAAAGGTCATCAACAAACTTAATTAATCCTTTACATATAAAGTAAGGATTGTTGAAAGCAATTTTCTTTAAGTCAAAGGAAGGGGGAGATTGCAATTCAAATACAATCAGGTACAAAGTTGATTTTTGATGCGTTGTATGTCCTTAATATCAATCAAAATTTACTTAGTATGGGATAACTCCTAAAGAAAGGTTTTTTATTAGAGTTTAAAAATAAGTTATGTGTCATTCGTGATGCATTTAGAGAGGAGATATTTATTATTCTAATGAAAGGAAAAAGTTTACTCCTAGATCTAAAATAGCCTGAAAATATGGCAATATTAGTTTCCTTAACTAAAACAAGTTTGTGACATAAGAGATTAGGGCATGCTTATTATATAGGCATGCAAAAGCCTTATAAAAGGGAGATAGTGTATGATTTATTAGCAATATCAAAAAATGAAACTACCTATAAGGCTTATCAATAAGGAAAGCAACAAGGCTTCCTTTCTCAATTAGTGAGAACCAAAAAGCCAAATCTAAACTAAAGTTACTACATAGTGATATCTATGGTCCTATGAACATGGATTCATTTAATAAAAGTAGATACTTCCTAACTTTTATTGATGATTGCATTAGGCTTTGTTGGCTCTTTCTTTTAAAGCAAAAATTAGATATTGAAAAGATTTTTCAAGATTTCAAAGCCTGGATTGAGAACCAATTAGGCTATAAGATCAAATCTATCAAATTTGACAATGAAGTGGAATACACGTCTAGGTTCTTTGTGCAAATTTATCTAAAAGTTGAAATTTAATAGTAATTCATAGCTTTATACACCTTATAATAAAATTGGGTAAGTGAGAGAAGAAATTAAACAATAACATAGATGTCCAAATACTTGCTCTTTTAGAAAGAAATGCCAAAAAAGCTTTAAGGGTGAAGCTATAACAATAATTGCTTATCTTCTCAACAGATTACTAACCAAAGTCTTGCTAAAGAAAACTCCATTTAAAGCTTGGTTTGGAAGGAAACCCTTTATTGGTCACCTAAGAATTTTTGGTAGCATTTGCTACACCGACGTTCTTGAGAAGAAAAGAGATAAATTGGACTGTAAAACTAAAGTTAATGTATTTGTAGGCTATATAAATACTATAGGCAACTATAAGCTGTATAATCCTAAGTTAGGAAAATTCTCCTTTAGTAGGGATGTCAAATTCTCAGAAGAGGAGTCTTGCAATTAGGAGAAAGATGGTGTTGAAACTCCTTAGTTTCAACTAACTCACTTTTAATAGTAACCAGTAGATGATTTAGATTTGTCAGATGATGATTTTGTTGATCATACACTTGTTAGAGGATCAAGGCCCTTTTCTAACATTTATGAGAGAAGCCTTGTCACTAAACTTAAGTTAATAAGCTATGTTAAGGCTTCAGTTAATTCTAATTGGAGAAAGGCAATGAAGGTTAGGATTAAAGCAATTGAAAAGAATAAAACCTAGATATTGGTAGATAGATTAAAGAAAAAGAAATCCATAAGAGTCAAATGAGTTTTTAAAACATAGTTGAATCCTAATAGGTCTAAATATAAGCTGAAAGTAAAACCATTAGGTAGGGGTTATGTTCAACAATATGGCATTGATTACTTTGAAACATTTACCCCCATTGCTAGACTAGATACAATTAAGTAGCTCCTAATTTTTGCAGCCAAAAATAGTTGGAGGTCCACTAACTTGATGTAAAATCTACCCTTTTGAATAGTGAGTTGCAAGAACAAGTCTTTGTTGAATAGCTAAAATGCTTTCTCAAGAAAGGAAAAAAAGAAAAAGTTTACTTGTTTAAGAAAGCCCTTTATGGTTTAAAACAAGTAACGAAGGCCTGGTACAACAAGATTAATGACTACTTGCTAAAAATTTCTTTCACCAATAGTAGGAATAAGGCAACATTGTATGTAAAAGCCAGTAAAGAATAGTTGTTAGTTGTCTCACTTTATATTGATGACTTGGTCATTTACAACAATCCTTAATTAGTTAAACATTCAAATGTGAAATGATGCACATGTTTGACATGACTAACTTGGGACAAATCAATTTTTTTCTTAGATTGAAAGTGTAGTAGATCAAGAAAGGAATATTTATAAGTTAGAGGAAATATGTAGAAAAGGTATTAAGGAGATTTCAAATGTTGGATTGCAAAAGTTCAAATACTCCTTTAGCTCCATTAGCTAAATTTACAGAAGAAGATAAAGCATTAAAGGCAGATCCTAACAAGTTTAGGAGCTTAATTGACAACTTACCTTATCTATCAACATTTAGACCAAACATTATGCAAGTAGTAAGTTTATTGTCTAAATACATTCATAAGCCACGTCAGAACCATCTTAAAGTTGTAAAAAGAATTATTAAATATGTCAAGGGTACTCTAGACCATGACATCATTTTAAAATAAAAAGAAAAGCTAAAGTTGGTTAGGTACATAGATAGTAATTGGGGAGACTCACAAGATGACATGAAAAGTACATCAGGGTATGTCTTTACTTTGTGATTAAGTGTTTTTAATTGTTGCTTAAAGAAACAATTAATTGTTGCACAACTAATAGCTGAAGTTAAGTATTTAGCCACTACTGTAACTATAAAGCAAGTTATCTAGTTAAAAAACATGCTAACAAACCTAAAGTAAACACAAGCCAGACCTACCCTAAGCTAACAACTAGGCAATTATAGTCATTTTAAAAAATTTTATACTATATAGAAAGACCAAACATTTTTTTGTCAAGAATCCATTTTGTTAGAGAAGCTTAAGAGAACAATGAAGTTGAATTAATGTTTTGCTCCTTAGAGAAGCAATTAGCAGACAACTTCATCAAATCACTTCACAAAGGAAGGTTTTTGGAATTGAAAAATAAGTTAGGAATGCAAACCAACACCATTAAAAAGGAATGATGAATATGATGAGAAAAATTGGTGCAGCTGGTTTGTTTTCTGGTTGTTTTAACTATTGGTTTTTAATTCCTAGCTTTCCCTAAGTGTCAAAATTAATTAAATTAGTTAACATGATTACTAGAGCATGATATCAACTTATGTTAGCTTACTTCACTAACCTTAATTCCAAATTTAAATTAGAAATATACTACTTTTGTATTTTAAATTTAGATTTGAATTTGAATGTCATTTGTTAATGTGACATCTTAGTTTTAAATTTGAAATTTGATCAAGTATTATGTATAAAAGAGAAAGATGATCAATTAATGAAGGAAGCTTCCCTTTTAAGTCATTTAAGATTAAAACACAAACTAGTAACTATTGCATGAAATATAAACAAACAACATTAACAAGGATTGTGAGCTCATTACAACTGAGGATGAAAGGGAGAATCTTGGTTGGAATAAAATCATATGTATAAGTATAATTTACGAACTTCATTGAATAAAAGAGTCGACATATAGATGGAATCAAGGTAAGAAAGATAAGGGAGTGGCATAACTAAAGGCTTCTCTTATGTTGATGGTGACAAGTTGTATTATTTTTTGTCTATGGTTGGTAATTAAGGGGATAAAGTCTTAAAGAAATTTTCAAATTTTGCAATAAATCAAGAACCACTTAAGGAAACAGTTGTTCAAAATAATGACGTAAATTTTATAGATCCTTAGATGTAGTGATTAAACTAAATCAAATTGAAAAGACGAGATCTCAATGAGTGTACTTAATCTACTATTTTTTGGATACTTGAGTGCAATCTAAGGTGGCTTCAGAGACAACTAAATCCTTTATATTAGGCCAATAAGGGCCAATTATAGTTGCATACATAATGAATAAACCTATTGCAATTGCTGAATAGACTTATTAAGCCCAATACAAAAGACAAGACCTATTAATTTAGTTAAAGTGGGGAAATAAGGTGTGCATCACTCATAACCATAGTCCTTAATAGTGGTAGTGACATTTGTTGGGAAAAGGAGAGAAGATGGGACGAAGACATAAGATCAATATGTTAGGTCTCTATGTGTTTTAAAGAGGACTAAGGTCACAATGCTTGTTCCTCCAAACAACATAACTAAAACAATAGTAGAGGCTATAAGTAGTGCTACGTAGCACAATGAAGGCCATATGGTAGAACTATTGAAGGTTGAGGAAACCTTAAGCATTTAGTAGATTTAGGAAGCTACTCGACCCTTAAACCTTTAGTCTAATTTTCTTAATGAAAATTATACCTAAGGCTTTTAAAATGGAAAAATAAATCAACAGTTGAAATTTTTGAATGGCTATTATGTGGATTATAAAAGAACAAGTAGAGAGCATAAAGAAGGGCTTTATCTACTTTGGAAGGACTCTAACTCTGTAAGCTCACAATTGATCTTAAGCATCTATTGAGAAATTGATTTCTAACAGTATCCAGTCTATGGAATGACACTTCACTAGTGTTTATGGCTAGCCGACACCTTATAAGGATAGTGCAACTAACCTTGGTTCATTGAAGGTGACTTTAATAAAATTATGTACTACACCATAAAGCACTTATAATAGTGGTTACTTTGTGGTAGTTTAAATCCATTGCTAACACAACATAATGCAATGGTTATAATCATTGTATAAATTTATTTTCATAATGTGCGATAATAGTAGGCTTTATGTAGCTATTTCTCGATAGTGGTAAAAAACCAACTTGATATATCTCAAAGGCAACAATTTATAGTGGTGGTTTCCAACCTAGGCTACTTTTAAGTAATAGTTTTAAGATAACAAAACAAAGTTAATGTCATTTGTATTTTTGTGCAGCAGTTTTGAATGGGTTAAGTAACGGCTTAAACCTGACAAAAATTTAAGTCAGGAGTTTTAATGTAATAATACCAAACTAATGTTTTATGTGTTAAAACATAATGGTGTTGAAAGGTTTTAGTAACAGTTCGTAAATCAAGATTTAATAGTGATTTTAAAAGGACAATGCATTAGTTTTTATAACAACCAAACTACATCATTTAATCCTTTACTGAGTGACCTTTATAACCTAAAATGATATCTCAATTTGTAGTAGTACCAAACTGTTACCTTATTCTTTAAAACATAATGATTTTGCAAAGTTTTAGCATTGGTTAATGACTTAGGATCTAGTAGTGGTTTTATAAGGATAATGTCACAACTTTAAAAGCACAAAACTATGTTGTTTAATCACTTCCTAATTGACCCTTGTATCTTAAAATGATTTCTCAATTTGCTCCTCTGCAATCAAATTGAAATGCTTGCCATATTTTGAAACCTCTCCAATCTCTACTCAATTTGAAACACTTTTAACCTTTTATTTTGCTATGATTTGAAACTATTAACTCTTAGATCTGTGGTTGCCAACAAGAACTTTAAATTACTTTAAGAATTTGGAGATTTGTGTTAAAGGGAATCGATATTGGCAAGCACATTACCAATGAGAACTTCACCATCAATAATTACTAGTGGGCCATTTACTATTACCTTAATGGGAAGGACTAGGATGACAATTCACTATACGTCTCTGTTTCACCCTTGCCAATGACTACACTCATGTCCATGCATTTTTTAAGCTAACCTTTATCGACCAAAGCAACAAAAGCAAGTATAAAGTTTATAGCCACTTTGATTGTTCCCTTGAGAGTGGGCCTTATACCCTCGAGTGTCATGGCAACATATGGTAAGTTAGAGATTTTTTAGCTCTTTTTGTTTTTTTTTTGAGTTAATTTTGTTTTTAATTATTTTATTTTATTTTATTTTGTGTTATTCCTAGTAGGTAATTGTGTTATTAGGAAATATAAATGATTATTTAACCTTTTGAAATTTGATTTCACTTTGAAATTTTAAGTCTTTATTGCTAATGATTTGATAGAAAAGGAGATTGATGCTACTGGAGATTGTAGAAATCATACAAATATGTCATTGCTAATGACATTTCATTGTACGTCTTTGTTTCACCCTTGCCAATGACTACACTTATGTCCATGCATTTTTTGAGCTAACCCTTATCGACTAAAGCAACAAAGGCAAGTATAAAGTCTATAGCCACTTTGATTGTTCCCTTGAGAGTAGGCCTTATACCCTCAAATGTCATGGCAACATATGGTAAGCTAGAGATTTTTTAGCTCTTTTTGTTTTTTTTTTTTTGAGTTAATTTTGTTCTTAATTATTTTATTCTATTTTATTTTATGTTAGTTCTAGTAGGTAATTGTGTTATTAGGAAATATAAATGATTATTTAACCTCTTGAAATTTGATTTCACTTTGAAATTTTAAGTCTTTATTGTTAATGGTTTGATAGAGAAGGAGATTAATGCTACTGGACATTATAGAAATCATACAAACATGTCATTACTTTTTGTGTGTGTGTGTGAATGGCCATGCATGTCTTAAGTTTTTAGTTTTCAATGTTTCATGTGATGTTTTGGTAATCTTAGACTTGTATCTTGATGATTCCTTGATTAAGGTTGTTATTACTCATGAGATATTTTGCGAATTGCTATGTTGAGCATTCCATTTGTTCTGTAATTGGTCAATGGTTTAACTAGTATTTTGCAAATTGTTGTCATGTCCAGTTTTTTGAATTTAAGGGTTTGTTTTCTAGTCTTTTTTTTTTCTTTTGTGTGTTATATGTAACAAGATCTATCTTTCAATTTCCTTTGAATCTTGTTATATAGTTGCTGACATACTTAATGTACTTGTCATGATTGGAAGAGATAGATTCTAATTAATGGACTTTCAAACTATTCCTATTGTAAATTGTCAATGGAATCTAAAAGTTATAGAGAAGGGTTGCCTTGGAATTTACGAACTTATGGAGGTTTACTTTTAATCTTTAGCTGAGAAATCAACCTTGTAAGAAGTTTTGAATTATAGGTACTATCGTAATTTCTTTTTGCTCAATGTTCTCTATTATTCTCCTTTATTCTATATACATTTTTAAGCACAATTTCAAATTGTCAATATTTTTTTACAGTTTCTCTTTGATTCAATATGTTTGCTTTGTGAGATTTATTATTGCCTTTATACACACTCTCTTATTAGGTGTTGTAACATTTTTTTAACATCTATTAAAGTGTATAAAATTAGATTTTTTATTTTACCTCTTGTATTTCTAACATTTTAATGTTCTTAGTTAAAGTGCATCATAATTGGAATATGTGTGTTTTCCTTAAAGGAACATTATATTGAGGATGTAGTTGATTCTCTATTGCTTCCTTCAAATTAGAATACCATTATTAAGATTAGTATGTAGAATAAATTTTAGGTAATAATAAATTAAGATAGCTTTATTAGGATCAATTTATGTTGCTTTCATTGATTGAGAGTTACTTTCCCATTTCAAGTTCACCTCTTTAATCATGTTGATGTCTAATAAGGAAAATGCATATTGATATCATTTGATGGTTTGAAATTTTTGTTTTTTGTTGTTATGACTAATTTTTAGGATATATATGACCTAAAAGCCATGACTTATACTTTTGTTATGTTTTCTTTGATTAAAGTTTGGTTATTGAATATAAAAGACACAAATTGGATGCATTTGGATAGATTGAGTAAAGAATACTTGGATAGGGTTGAGAATTTCTCGAATAGGGCTTTTGTTAGGACCATAGTTAGCAATGAAATCTTATGTCCCTAGAGGAAATGCCAATGTTAATATTGGTACTCTAGAAATGTTGTCTTTGAACATTTAATTGTTGAAAACTTTATGAAAGGATATAGGGATAAGATTTTCCATAGTGTAAGATTGACATCAAAAGGGATAAATGATGATAAAGTTAATTTTGGTGTGAATGATGATATTATTAGGCCATTGCATGACACCTTTAGGGATACAAGTGATTAACCAGGGGTTAATAATGTCAAGGAGGGGGCCAAATATGGAGGCTAGAAACTTTTACACATTAATTAGAGAAGGACAATAAGAATTATATCTTGGTTATAAGAAGTTTTCTAAATTATCTTTCAGAATTATATTGTATCTCCTTAAATGTCTCTATGGACTTAGTAATGTTGCATTTAGAGATATTTTGGGATTAATAAAGGAGGCATTCCCTGAGGCAAAGGTGCTTAATTTATTTAATGAAGTTAAAATTATGGTGTGAGATTTAAGGCTTAAATACAAAAAGATTCATGCATATCCTAATGATTGTATGATATATTAGAACAAGCATGAGAAGGCCTAGGCTTACGATGTTTGTGAGGCTTTTAAATGGAAAAGAGTTACTGATTTAGAGGGGAATGATACCACTTTTTAATTCTCTAATGGGTATAAGGTCCTAACCAACATTTTAGGATATTTTCTTTTGAAATCAAGGCTTCAAAGAATCTTTTTATGCCTAAAAATAGCTAACGAAATGGTTGGCATGCAAAGTATCATCCTAAGGATGATAATATTAGGCATCTTACTGATGGTGAAACTTAGAAAGATTTTGATTTGTTACATCCTAAATTTAAAAAAGATCCTTGAAATGTGAGATTAGATTTGGCTAATAATGGGTTTAATCCTTTTAGAACCATGAGCATTAGTTATAGCACATGGCTAGTTGTTCTCATTAATTACAATTTGACACTATGGTTATGTATGAAGTAAGAACACATGATGTTATCTATGATTATTTTGGGCCTTAATTTACCAAGAAGGGATATAGATGTGTTTTTGCAGCCCTTAATTCAAGAATTGAAAAATCTAGAGGAATAAGATTATGAAACTTATGATGTATGTAACAAGTAATCCTTCCAAATGCATGAAGCCTTATTATGGATTGCAAGTGACTTTCTAGCATATGCAATGTTGTTGGGGTGAAGTACAAAAGCAAGTTAGGATTTCTTGTTTGTAATTATGAAACTTATTCTTAATTTTTGCATCATAGTAAAAAGAACTTGTTATATGGAGCATTGTAAGTTCTTAGATCAAAACCACCCTTAAAGATGAGATAGAAAGTCTTTAAATAGTTAAATAGAGTTGAAAATAACTTCTACTCCTTAAATTAGAACTAAAATTTAATCAAAGTTATCTACTTTTAATATTTAGTTTGGAAAAAAAAAAACCAAAAAGTAACTTTGATAGCCTATGGAAGAAATAATATATGTTCTTTTGTTTGTAATATTGGTTTAGTAATAAGTGTCGTCATAATTGAGATGTGATGCACACTGAACAAAACATTTATTATAGTATTCTTGGGACACTATTAGACATTCCTAGCAAAACAAAAGATCACGTTAAATCTCAGTTTGATTTACAAGATATAGGCATAGGAAAAGAGCTACAACTTATTCTCTTTAACGATGGTCAACATTTATTCTTATTAAGAGCATGCTTTTCAATGTCAGCAGAAGAGAAAAAAATTTTTTATAAGGTTTAAAAGGTGCGAAACTACCTTCAAGGTTGTGCATCTAATATATCTTGATGTGTCAATGATAAGGAGAGGAAAATTGTTGGGCATAAGAATCATAAGGTACATTTCATAATACATTATCTTCTTTAAATTGCAATTATGAAAAAAGTTTTAAAGCATGTTGCTATGACCTTAATAAGATTAGGATCATTTTTTTTGGCAATATGCAACAAAATTGTGAAAGCATAAGATCTTGATTATTTAAAAAGAGAAATTAATGAAACACTGTGCTAGTAAGGGATGATCTTTTCTCTGAGTTTTTTTGATATTACGGTTCACCTACCTATTCATTTGGTTAATGAAATTAGACTTAGGGGGCTTATGCATTGTTATTAGATGTTTGACATTGAAAGATACTTATGCGAGTTAAAAGCATACAAATGAATAAAAGGTTTAATGGCAAAGGGGTATTTGGTTGAAAAGCACCTAGTGTTTTGCTTAAGATATTTGCACGATGGGGTGAAAAACTTCATTTATAAGGTACATTAAACAATGTGAAAGCGTTAGATTTGAGAATACACCATTTTTTTCTCTTAAGATCATGCAATAGGAGGTAAAAGGAAAAGAAAGGACAAGGCTTTGACCTTGGATATTCTTTCTTTAAAACAAACACATGAATATGTATTGTTTAATTATGGAGATGGAGAAGTTTTAGGCTATATTAAGTAAGCCAATGCTTTCACCAACTTTTACCTATTATTGTCTTCTATGATTATTGAAATTGAATATCTTAATAATCATATAAAATTGCTTATCACAAAAAACATATGGAATTAATTAGTGGACGTCAAAGAAATAAGTGAGTAAGAGTGCAAATTCATAGTTAAGATTTTGCAATTTGGTTTTAAAATGAAGTTAGAAATAAAAGAGTTTTTACTTATATTAGATGGTCATCTAATGGTTAAACTTTAGTAGGCATACATTATACTAGATATTTTATTAATGGGTATAAATTTCATGCCAAGGAAAGTGATGCAAGGTGCAAAATACAAATAGTAGTGTGTTTTTAAATACTTTGATAAATATCTTTGCAAGCTCTAGGGACCAAAATCCTACCTTGAGAGATGTTACCCATTATGGGGCAATCATATAAATTATAAAGTTAAATTATTAGGGTTAAGTGCAATAAAAGATTGATAAATGGTTGAAAAGGGAAGAGATTATGTGGGCATAAAGATCCCAAACTATATGATGAAAGGAAGGGGACAAGAACACCAAATAGTTTCATTTTCTAGCAACCCAAAGGCAACAATAGAATTTCATTCATTAGCTTATAAATGACAATGGTATTGTTCACCTTTTGGCTTCTAAAACTACGTCAACTTTTGCATTTTACTAAAAATAATTATGTTGTAGTCAAGGTCAAGGGTCAATCTAGATGTAATTGGTTATAGATGCCATGGATGTGCACATACTAATAAAATATTATTCCATAAAGCAGAAAGAAAGGTCACAAGACAAACACCTTGAATAAGAAAGGAAAAGGAATTCTAATAAAATTTTTAGGTATAAAATCTATCATTATTTGTAATTCATAAAGCTTCTTTTATAAATGACTTATACAATGTCAAAGTACTTACAATAATTAAGGAAAAGTATATTATCTCTTCCTATTTGTTCACTTAGTAAAGTAAGCTGATCACTACTGCTTTTCCTTATCCAATCCCACTATCAAAGTAGTTTACTAATTAGCATTATAACAAAAACACTTCTAGCAAGGACTACTTAACATGTCCTTTATGGATTAACATAACTAAGTGCAAATTACAGTTTAACTAAAACATTAAGTAACTACTTTTGGTTTTTTCTTCCTTTATAGACTTGCTTTGTCCCCTCTTCAAGGTATCAATGGTAACCTTGACTAAGGATGAAATTGGGTTCTCTGACTCTCTTCCTTAGTTTAATTGTTATTCACTCTCATTTCAGTCTTTAGCTTTTCAAACCTTGATTGTAGGAGAGCCTTAATTAATATGTTTGCTAATTAAGCCTCTATATTGCAGTAGACCAATTTCCCTTCTTCCTCCATTTGAGCTTCATAAATGAAATGATTTTTTATTTTAAAGTATTTGGTTTTTCCATGACATACTAAATTCTTATAAATGGCTACTACATCTTGATTATTTGCATTGATCTTAGTAGATACAATTTATTTATGTTTCAACTCTTTTAAAATTTTCCTCAACCAAATAGCCTGATTAACTAGTGCTTTTACTAAAATGTATTTAGTTTCAATAGTTGATTGTGTCACAATTTCTTACTTTCTAAAGTTCCTAAAGATGACTCTTAAACCAAATGTAAAAGAGAGACCTCAGGTACTTTTAATATCCTCATAAGATCTAACCTAATCATTATCTAAAAAACCATGCAATTTCATTTCAACTTCCTTATTATACATTACTCCAAAATCAAGTGTCCTTTACACATATATGATGACTCTCTTTTCAGCCCTAAGATGAATTTCACTTGGTTTTTATACAAATTTGGAAAAAAGACTAGTAGCTTGCATTATATCAAGCCTTTTTATTGATAAATAAAGTAAGTAGTCAATTATTCTTTTGTATATACTCTTATCAATTTCTATGGCACTATCCTCCTTACATAACTTCTCATTTATTAAAGGAGTTAAGATAGCTTTGAAATTGAACAATCTAAACTTCTTTAGGATCTCAGCAACACACTATTTTTGATAGATGATGATGCTTTTGTTTGATTGTAAAATTTCCATTTTAAGGAAAAAAGACATCTCTTTAGGGTTTGTCATTTCAAAGACATTATAAAGATTAAGTTTAAACTCATCTATCAAGTTGTTGTTTCTACCTATTACCAACAAGTCATCCATATACATAGTTACCATAATGATACTAAAAGGAGTAGTTTTTATGTATAATGTTAGTTCACTTTGATTCTTCTTGAATCCTAATTATTTTAAATATTTATCAAGTTTCTTATACTAAACCCTTAGAGCTTGTTTTAAGTCACAATGAGCCTTTTTTAGTATAAAACTTTATCTTAACAATCCTTTTTTTGAAATTGTTTTGGCTACACCAAAATCTCCTTTTGTAATAAGCCATTTAAAAAAGTGGACTTTACATTGAATTGGAACATATTTTACCTATTTTTTGCAACAAGAGCTAGTAATAATCTGATGGTGTCTAATCTAGTCATTGGTGCAAACATTTTTAAGTAAATAACTCTATATTTGAGTATAACCTTTTACAACCAATCTAACTTTTAACTTATTGATTGATCCATATGCATTTAGTTTGGTCTTCAAGACCCACTTTACTACAATAACATACCTATAACTTGACTTGTATACCAGCTTTTAGGTCTTATTTTTCTATATCATTTTTAGTTCTCTTTTTATAACATTTAACTATGAACTAGATTTTGAGGCTTCAAAGTAAGTTTTAGGTTTCAAGGATAACAATGTGATTTCTTTCATATACATCTTTAAGAGACCTTATTCCTTTTATACGCTCATCATCAAAGTCTGTAATTTCTTTTGTTATAGGTTTATTTACTTGTTATAGTTACAAAATTATATTGGTGTTACCTTTTTGCATCTTAGGTTGAGACTTACTTTAATCCCAAGTTGCATGCTTATTAAATTTAACATTTATGTTGATGAATAATTTCTCAAATTTTAAAATGTAAATCCTATGAGCTTTAACATTCATGCTATAGACAAAAAAGATTTCAAGTGTTAATTTGTAATCTAACTTATCCCTTTTTATATTATGAATTAAGTTATAATAAATGCAACCAAATATCCTAAGGTGTTATAATTAAGGTTTATTGTCATACTATGCCTTATAAAAAGTTTTCCCTTTCAGGACTTTTGTGAGAAGTTTATTCTACAGATACATTATTGTATTGTAAGCTTTACCCAGAGTTTCTTAGGCAAGCCTTTCTTAAAGAGTAAGAATCTAACCATCCTCGTTATTGTTCTTGTTTTCATCTTAGAGACAACATTTTGTTGAGGAGTATAAGTGGTTGCTAGCTAATGATGTACACTTGAGTTTATACAAAACTTATTGAACTTGTTATAAGTGTATTTTATCCCATTATCAAATCTAAGAATATTGATTTGGTAGCTAGATTGATTCTCTATCCATATTGTGAACTTATAAAGCACATTAGGTACATTAGATTTATGGTGTAAGAAATAAAGTCAACACTTCCTAATTAAGTCATTAATTAAAAAAATAAAGTATTTGTTGCTACTAAGAGATGGAATGCTTATGGGACCATATACATCTATATGCATTATAAGTAAGTTGCACTTTATGGAAGAGGTTTAAGCATACATAATTGAAATGACCTAACCTTATATGCCATGAACTTGATTCATCATCAACATAAGCATATGTAGCAACATCAACATGATTCTAGTTTATTAGAAAACTTTTATTTTTCATCTATGCAAGAATCCATAAGTTTACATGTCTTATCTTTAAACGATAATATTTATTTGAGTGTTTAGTCTTTTTATAGTACATGTAAGGTTGATAACTTTTTTTTTTCTTCTTTTCCTCCTTACCACTTTATCCATCTCTTTTCTCTTTATCTTTATTTTCATTAGTAGACTTTTTAATTCTTGTTTGTTGTTTCTCTTTAACTTTTGCAAACATAGTAACTTCATTAGCATCACTTTGCTTAATGGCCCTTTTTAACTCAAGACCTCGTAATATATTTACAAATTTTATTAAGGTAAACTTGCTTAAATCCTTAGAATCTTCCAAAGAAGATATCTTGGACTAATATTTCTCAAGCAAACACACTAATACCTTTTCCATTATTTAATTAGTCAACTCTTTTTTAGGTAAGCTGATTTTATTAACAATTTTCATGAGTCTATTAGCAAATTATTTCATTGATTCATTATATTTCATTTTGAAAGATTCAAATTCTCTCCTCAAATTCAAGACTTGGATATTTTTAGTTTTGTCATTATCATGAAATTCCTCCCTTAGTTTGTCCCATGCTTCTTTGGCTCCTTTATATGCCATAATTTTGGTGAACATGGCATTTGTCACACTAAAATGTATGTAGGTGAGGGCCTTATGTAGCTTTCGTTGTTTTTTTCACTATAGTGCTTAATTTATGATATTGTTAAATTATTAGGAAGATTTAAAACTTGATCTTCATTTTTAATTATCTTTTAGAGATTTAATGATCTTAAATGAGCCTTTATTTTAACTGTTTAAATTAGGTAGAAGCCATTCAAACTTTTTTAAGGTATTTATGGTCTTATGGTGGGGTTTTTCTTTTGGTTTTTCTCTCACACTAACCTTAAACATAGGCTTTTAAGACCTTTTATTGTTCTGATACCACTATTATTCCAAAAAGTAGAAAGAAGGGGCATAAGACAAACAAAATAAAGAAGAAAGGAAAGGGAGCTTCAATAGAATTTTTGGGCATGAAATCTATCTTTATTTGCAATTCATAATGCTTCTTTTACAAGGGACTTGTACAATGTCAAAGTACTTGTAATAATTAAAGAAAAACATGTGTCTTATTCCCATTTGTTCATTAAGCTAAGTAAGCTAACTACTAATATTTTTCCTTACCTAATCCCACTAATAAAGTGGTTTACAAGTCAACATTACAACAAAAACACTTCTGAAAAGAACCATATAACACGTCCTTTATGAATCCATATAACTAAGTACGAATTATAGTCTAACTAGATTATTATAATAGAATTAGAGATTAACAAAGAAAAGGAACTATTCTTGGCTTTTTCTTCCTTTGCAAACCTACTTTGCTTCCTTTTCAAGGCATCTATAGTGAGTTTGAACAAGGATGAAACTAGGTTCTCTAACACAAAATGAACAACTAGCTAAGTAGAACTTACACAAAAGATGATTCTTCTAGGCTCTTAAGCAAATGTATTCAACAAAAGCTTTAAGTTTCCAATGGTATGTCAACTTTCTTTTATCAATACTTTTGGTATATTGTATAGGAAGAAGTGAAGTCCATAGTTTTGGATATTCTAAATCATAAAAGGACTAAAGCTCTTATAATCATAAGTATGTTTATCTCATTACCAAGGTGGCAACTCTAACAATTTGAAAAGAATTTTGGTCTATTAGTCTTAGCAATATTATTTTCAAAATCATAACTAAGACCATTGCTAAGAGGCTCATATCTATTTTTTTGCAAATTATCTCCTAACCATAGAGTTCCTTTATTCTTGTTTGCCTTATTATAGACAATGCTTTGATTGCTTTTGAACTTGCCATTTTATGAAACACAAGTATAATGGAAAGAAAAACCATATGACTCTAAAATTAGATATAAGTAAGGCATTTGACAATGGAACAAGCTTTCCTAGAAAACATTATGCTTAAGAAGGGTTTTTCTACAAACTAGGTACCACTAGTCATGCAATGTGTGTCAACAATATCATACTCTCTAATTGTAAATTCCTTCTTGAGGAAATCTTTTCATCCATCTAAATGCCTGAGACAAGGTGATCCCCTTTCACCTTATCTTTTCTTACTTCGTGTAGATTTCCCTTTTGGCTCTTATGACTAAATCAATAAGGGAGGGGGGAGTCTATGGTGTGCAGATCTACAGAAGGGTGTCAACTATCACTCATATGTGCAGCTGATAGCCTTATGTTTACAAATGCCTCCATTCATGCATGTCAACAACTAAAGCTCATCCTTTCACAATATCAATAGACTTTAGGACAAAAGATTAATTCGGAGAAAACCAACTCTCTTTTCATTGCAATGTGTAAGTAGATGTGAAGAATAAAATTCAAACTCTTTATGGGTATCATGACATTTGAGAGCCTCCAAAAATATCTTGGTCTACCAATGATGATCAATTACTCTAAAAGGTAAGTCTTCAACCTAATCTTGGATAAAGGAAAAAGTTAAATGGATGGATTAAAATTTTTTTATCAAGAGTTGGCAAAGAAGTCTTCAATAAGCTATTATCCATGCCATTCTCACATACATTATGAGTTGCTTGCTACTAATTATTAGTGTCTAATTGAATGGTTGTTAGTGGCATTAGGTTCCTTGAAAAAACAAAGTGATTTTGTGACTTTTGGATTAGGGAATTTGATAAGGAATTGAGAAATTAGGAGAAACGTGGGGAATGGAAAGGTTGGACTATAGTGATGGGGAAGAGGGAAGAGGAAAGGGTAAGGCCATTAAAAAAATGTAAAATTTATTTTCACTACGTTGGATATCACTTGTATTTTAACGATGTGTGTTAACAAAATTTGACAAATGACCTAAATTGACCCTTTTTTTTTTAAATTAGTGACTTAAATTGAATAAGTTGAGAGTTGGTGACTTAAAATCACAAAATCAACATAGTTAATGACTAAGCCATGAACTTATCCCTTAAAGGAATGACATATGTCATTAAAAGGGTTATAATAAAGAGAGCTAAATGGAATTTGACATTAGTATTCAAAGTTGAATCTTTTGTTATAAAATAACAAATGTTCTCAACTAACATAACTTTTATTTTTTATTAAAATAATTGTTATTTGATTAACAAAGTTCATGATTCAGCTACGAACTTCGTCCTTAAAAGAACAACGTATGTTAATGAAAAGGTCATAACAAAAAGAAAGCTAAATGGGATTTGGTGTTAGTACCTCGAGTTAAAATTTTTGTTATAAAATAACAAAGGACCTCGGCTTATACAACTTGTTTTTTTATTAGTGGACAAAATAAATAATATTTTATTGAAATAAATTTGGTCTAATTATTTAATTCTTTAAATTTAAGTTGAGTTTAAGTTAATTGAATTTTAGTATATAAAAAATGAAACTATTAAATCTTAAACCACTAGTTCAATTGTCGAGTTATGGTTGAACTAGTGACCTAATGATTTAGTTCTTAATCTTCGTACCTTAATGCATGTAATTAATTTATTTTGAGCTCCTAGAACGGGATCCACCTTTTGGGGAAGAAAGTGAACAAAGAGTTTTTCTAGGTTCAGTAGGAGAACCTTGTCATTTATAGGATGAAAATGATCTCCAAATTAGTAGTTTTTAATAAGGTGTGGGTGGCTAGGGGGCACGCGTAGTTGACTTGTTTAGGCGCTATTGGGTCATACCATGTATTCGGGTGCTAACGAGATGAACTAGACGTCATTTGTGTTTGCTTTACCTTAGTATTTGGTACTTGGGTAGATAGACTAGTGAAGGAGGGCTGGAGCGGCCCGAGAATTAAAAGTAAGAGCAATGGGCCTGGACATCCATTGGGTGATATCGGTATCGGTGTGTTTTCACAACATTTCAGCATAACTCACATAAGCAATCGTCAATGCATCTGGTTCGTGCCTTTTGTCTCCATGAAGCGCTTTTAGAGCTCAGCTACAAAAATTTCATCCTCGGCAAAAGGGCTCTGTATCTGGGAGGAAGCCTCAGAATGAGACAGACTTGAAAGGCAAACAGAAAGGCATAAAAATTTCTTAAATGTTCAACCATGGCAGTCTCCAATCAAAGCTTCTTGATTGTCATAATAGAAAGAAAAGTTGGGTACCACATGGTTAGAAAGGAAATACCTTAATTCATTCCTAGTGAAGAAACAAAGCCGGAATGGATGCAATCCCTGACCAACTCTGAAACCAACTATAATTTTGTTAATTGGCGTATTCACTGGCTAGTAGATGCACAAGGGAAAATGGAACACAGGCATGGTAGTTACAGCCAATGATGTGAACATAAGAATTAATTTAATGTAAGAAACCTTGGATTATATTTTAGTAATTTTTTGTATTTATTTCTTTGACTAATTTCTATTTTGACTCTCTTTTTTCTTTTTTTAGTATAATTCACTTATAATTTTACACTACCATAAGTGAAATTTAATTAAAATAAAAAATAATAAAATAAATTTATATAATATAAAATTATAAAAAAATTATATTAAAAAAGAGTAAATATAATAAAAAAATGATGTTTAAAACAAAATTTAATAATAGTTTGATATATGTTTTTTTTTTTTTTTTGTTCTTAAGGGTGGGTTGAAATAATTAATGTAATTTTAGGAATACCCGCATACAATTGAAAATCTTCATGGGACATGGCATCAAAAATGAAAATTTTAAGTTGAGGTATATATATATATTCTTTGATAGCATTACATTGCGGTGATCGTTGGCCTCCATCATACCAAGAAAAGAAAAGAAAATATTTGAGTCCCTGGAGAAAATCGTCACCCAGTCCAATTGCTACACATAATGCAGCTATTCATAACCTTTTCTTTTTTCTCTCCCGTGAACAATTCAGCTGTTAATATATATATATTATTGTCACCCAAATAGGTCGAAGACGCAAACATAACGAGGAGGCTGTTTATATTGTCGACTTGTTAGGGAAAGACCTTGAACTCGAGACCAGAGCCACTCAGCTTTTCCTCCATGACATGGCTTAACTGTTTAGCCATTGAAGGGGAGAAATAGTTAATCCAGTCACCCACCTCACCTTTCCTGAAGAGATGTTTATTTTCAAGGTTCAGTATAGACTTGCCAGATTTGTTTACCTCCAAGTCCTTCAGCTTGTCGAAACTGCAAAGCTTCGCTATCTCATCTATGAGTCCTCCCCTCTCCTCCTCCATTGAGAAAGGACAGCCCAGAAAGTTGGCTAGATTCTTCAAATGAAATGTAACATCTCCTTTCAAGTCCTCGTACTTCAAGAATAGCACCTTGTCCGGTCTGTCCAAGCTTTCTCTCCAATACCCCAACATATGGTCCCAGAAAGGACCAAAACCGATGGCTCCTTTGCAATACATATCAAAGGCATCCCCAGATGAAAGTGGTGTTTGAGATTTTGCTCTCAACTTGTCAATATAATGCCAGGAGGAGATGAAAGTGTCAAAAGGGTTTCTACAGATGTAAACAATTCTGCAACTAGACGTCTTTATGGATTCTTGCAGCGAAGCAAATGGAACGTGGGTGGCAAACATCCTAGGCTCTGGAAGCCTCGAGAGATCAGGCGCCTGCTGGTTGTTTGCATAGACCTTGTACTCAAAGAAGGGCACCAGATCATGAGGATTGGATGAAAGCAAAGGGTGATTATTGCTTGAGATTGGGTATCGAGTGCGGTTGACAACTGCAAAAGCCAAGGCTTTGAGCCATGTAGTGCCTGATTTGGGCACAGAGGCTAGAAGAACATCAGTATCTCTTGCTTGGAAATCTCTCTGGAAGTTGATTATGGCTTGGATCTCCCTTGGTTGGCACCAAAACCCTTGAAATTGGTAGATGTATGGGGTTCTCCAACCTCTCTCTTTGGGAAGAGAAAGCAGCAACTCTTTGCACTCATGGCCTAACAAATTCTCTTCTCTTTTTTCCATTGCCACCACTTCACTGCTCTCTGTGACGATCGAGGCTGTGGCGGCATTGGCAGCGGATGGCATGTTTGCGCTTGATTTTTGTGGTGAAAGATGTGCATGTCATGTCGATTATAGCTTGAGACACCCATTTATTTATACTACTTTCCGCGCCCGCCAGCCCACGTTTCTGTTGCGTTCGCGGTAGGCTCTTCTCGTGAAGGGTGTCTCCACGTTGGGCACGTGGCTGAAAATCCATGGAATCTTGGCTGTTTTGTTGGGCATCGTGTGAATTCACTCTTGACGCCTGCGTACACCAATTTATATTTATATTATTTAAAATTATTCTTTTTTATCTAATACTTCTTTTTATCTAATATTCTAATGTAAGAATCAATTCATATTTAAAAATTTATATATTAATCTAATATACTCTATGCATTAATTTGATGCGCTCGTACATTAACTTTCATTTTTAAAAGTGAATTCAAATTTAGAAAAAAAAAACCTTTTTAACAGTTGAATGAGATTTTAAAAAAAAAAATTATATTAAAATGTAACTTATCTTCTTATTTGTAAATTTATCAAATTGAAAATATGAATAAATTATACACCTGTCTTATTCATCGTGAAACTTTTAATAATATATTAAAATATTAATTAAAATAAAAACATAAATTGGTAACCCACCTTAAAAAATCATTTATATGCTAAACCCTAGCACTAATAAATAACCATGTATAAAAAACGAATATGGGTGTATTCCTTGGTTAGGATATAAGATTTCCTTGTCGATGTTCTTATTCAATTTTATTGATTTCTTGACACCTATCACTTTCCAAAGTAATCGATAATAACACGTTATAAATTGTGACAGCCAAATTTATGATGGTTTCGTATTATATTAGAAAATTTCCCAAGTACATTATAAGGTATGATAAGCACAAAACTTTCCATGCCGAAAATTAATTGCGGGATAGCTCCTTTTCTATTAAGGAAAACAATGAAGTTGGGGTAATTCAAGCTTCATATGTGCCAAAATGAAACAAGCTTACACTGTTGGAACTACTAAATCATAGGTTTAAAGACTCTATTAACTCAGTGTCTAGGTTGACTTGATAAGAATTCCACCTAATTATGAACAGAGACTTAAAAAATTCTTTATGGGTGTGCCAGCTTAATTGAAAATGAATCGAGCTAGCTTGATTCATCCATGACGGTTTAGAGTTATATGCGTTTGTGTCAACGTAAGTTGATATTGAGATGCCATGACTAGAGCTGAAATTCTTGAGTTAAAATCACTGAATTTGGATTTAATATGTTAACTAGCTTTGTTTTGACAGCTAAATAATCTATTAAAAAGACTACAAGTACATGTTTAGGAGAGTCAGTATCAGAATTCTAGAGATCAGAAAAAGAAAACAAGTCTACAAATCGAAGAGAAAGAAGGAGAATTTGAAAATACAAAAAATTCAAAAAATTTTAGAAAATTACAAAAATTAAAATAAAATTTTGAAAAAAAATCCAAAAATTGAAAAAAGAAAATCCTAAAAACTCAAAAAAATTCTAAAATTAAAAAAAAAATCTTAAAATTTGAAAAAATAATAAATTGGAAGGAATTATGGAATGATAAAAAATATCCAGCTTATTTTTTTATTTTCAAATTTTTAAATAATTTTTGGGTTTTTTTTAAAATTTTTGATTTTTTTAGGAATTTATAGAATTTTAGGGTTATTTCCAATTTTTATTTTTTTAGTTCTCAAAAATTATGAATCTTTTATTTGGAAAATTTAAAAAAAAAATCAAAAATTTTCTTATTTATTTATTTTTCATTTTTTTGGGGTTTTTAGATTTTTAATTTAAGATTTTGTTTTGGGAAATTTATGGAGTTTTTTGAAATATTTTTATTTTTTAAAATTTTTGAATTTTGGGAATTCTTAACTTTTTTGTGACTTCAAATTTGCTTAATTTATTTCAAAGTTCAAGTCCCATTTTCGAATTTCTTCTCTCCTCTCATTTCCGTTTGAAAAAAAAAAAAAAACGCAAATAGCCCATCTAAAAAATCACCTTCACCGCTCCAACCCTGAGTAATATTAGCAGAGTTAGAAAGATGGATGCTTGAAACCTCGGCGATCAATACAAAGTGAAAGTGCAACGGAGAGGACGAGACAAGGTTTCACTGTCGAATTCTGAGGTCGCTCTAAGGGAAGGCCCCTTGGAGGAGGATCGTATGGAGACCAAAGAAGGAGACGGTCGAGGGGCTGTTGCTGTGGATCTGCGGCTGGTGGGATTGGCAGCACCGTGTGGTCAGCCTTTCTTAGGCTTGCAGATATTGATTCTGATTCTGCCATATCTCGTCCTCTCCGTTGCACTCTCACTTTGCATCGATCGCCGAACTCTGCTAATATTACTCAAGGTTGAAGCGGTGAAGGTGATTTTTTAGATGGGCCATTTGCATTTTTTTTTTTAAAACGAAAATGAGAGAAGAAATTCGAAAATGGGACTCGAACTTTGAAATAAATTAAGCGAACTTTGAAATAAAGTAAGCAAATTTGAAGTCACCAAAATGTCTCAAATATGAAGTCACCAAAAAATATATATTTTTTAATTTTTGGATTTTCTGAAGTTTTGTAATTTTTTTTTTCATTTTGAATTTTTAGTTTTCATGAGACACCTACCACATCAATAATGATGTGACATTCTTGGTATGACAACTATGGTAGATATTCTCTTAACATTCTCATTCTTAAAATTCAAATATATCTTATTTAAATTTAATATAAATTTATAGATAAAAAAAATAATTTTTCACTTTTTTCTTATTTTTTACAAAATTATTTTTATTAGAAATATCAATATGGTAGTTTAAGTATCAAAATTAAAATGATATCTTAATAATTACTAAATGATTTAAGGTAAAAGGGTAAAATTCTTTCAAAATGTCAAAAAACCTTAAAAAATGACCACGTGATATGCAATAACCTATATAGGTCAAACTCTATAATATAATATTTCTAACCTAAAAGTCTCGCACACTACTTTTTAAATAATGATCCAAATTGAATAAGAATATATAATAATACAATAATAATTGTAATTTTAAACTTTATTGACTTCATTTAACTTAAGTGAGCTCAAAACTAACCTCCATTAAAATAATAAGAATAACTTTTTTGAAATTCATATATATATATATATATATATATATATATATATATATATATATATTTTTTTTTTTCAAGTTGATAAAAAATATTTGTATAATAATTTTTACTTTCCTTGTAACTCTAAAAAAGAACATGATTTTTTAAAAATTTTTTGCAAGATCAATAGCATATTCAAAATTGTTTTTATAATTTCATTTTTGAATAAAAAGCAAACATTTTATTCTTTAATTAATTTGAAATATATGCTTCTTAAAATAACATTTTCTATCTTTTTCAAAATTCTATAAACCTTATTACTACTAAAAACAAAACTAAGGAATGAGTTATGGTTGATGACAAGGCTATGAAAGCTGAACAACCACCCCTCAAATAACTAAAACTAACCTATCAATAAAACCTAATAGACCTAACGCCTTACAAACTCCCACATGAAAATGATACTTTTGAAAAACTTTCCAAAATGATCATTTGATAAAATAATTTTTTCAATACTTATCTTAACACTATTGGAACTTAATTAAATAGAATAAAAAACCACATCCACAAAACCAATAACTTGAAGCCAATCATAAACCCAGATACTTGCAAAATAAAACAACTTACTTTCAAACCTTATTAGATTTCAATACCTAACAAAACTTAGTAGAACAATGATAACTTCATCTAGATCATCAAAATTCATCTTGCCAATCTAAAATCTTCATCCTTAAATACTAACAAAAAATTAATTAGTAATATAAGACAAAATTCAAAAATTAAGACCCTTTAACCTTACCTAAACTGCCTTTATTGGCCTAAATCAATATTTGACCTTATAACTCTAGATTTAGATATTGAAAATAAACCTAATATACTAGCTCATTACAAATTTAATGTCTCTTCCATATATTAATAGAATATAGATGATATGTTTGAATACAATATTCTTAACCTTTTACAACAAATTACTATAGTTGCAAATGTCTATAAAACCTAAAATCAAACTTTAAATATAACTGTGACTGAACTTCTAATTGTTGGATTGTCAGTACAGTTAAAAGAATGATGGGACTACCATCTTACAAACAAATAATAATAAAAAAATTCTACAATTTATAAAAACTATAAAGGATAATGTTCAAATCCTTGATAACTTAGGAAACACAATAGAGGACACAAGTAACTTTTTTCATCCTAACCATTTCTTAACATTTCATAGGAGATTCATTACACCTTAAGGATAAAATACTAAATTACTTAGCAACTTTAGGTGTAGAAAATTTAGTGAATTCCAAAATTATAAGAACAACTTTCTTACTAGTGCTATACTTAGGGAAGATTCAAACTAACTTTTTTGAAAAGAAAAATTTCTAGTAAGACTTCCAACACTTTTAAGAGAAAAGACTAGAAATACCTTCAAAACTACCTTTGGAAACCTAATTTCTTATGATTAGTTAATCTAAGGAGAATTGATCAATTATACCTAATAAGAAAGATTCAAATTCTGCCAAAACCTCAAACACCAAAATCATCTCAAATGGGAATTAAAAGAATCTTGTTTTGAGATAGGAACCTTTTGCTAACAATTTGATTTAGGTATCTCAAAATTCACAAAACTTAAGAGTAATAGATATAAGCCTTATAGAAAAAACTATATCAGTTACAAAAAAACAAATAAACAATCATATTATAACAAACCAAAAATAAAAAAAAAAACTTGATATTACTTGTTGTAGGTGTGACAAGAAAGGACATTATTACCAAATATTGCAAAATTAATCATAAAATATAAGAACTACAATTAGAAGAAAAACCACTGCAAAACTAAAAGATCTTTTTTAAGATACTTTTAGTTTTGATACTAATTTCTCTAATGAACATTCAAAGGAGGAATTCCTTTAAATAGATGAACTACAAACCATCTCATCTAATAGAAAGTAAAACCAAGAAAATTAATATGCTTAATAAAGATCAAAAATTTCTCATTAACTTCATTAAGTATATTATGGACCCTACCCTACATAAGGAATATTTAGAAAAACTTTTCAAAACATTCTAAGAAACAAAATAGGATAACCCTAAAATTCTTTTATCATCCATCACCACTCTTTAAAAAAAAAACCATACCATATAAGAATTACAAATAGAAATCAAAATTATTAAAATGGAATTTAGGAAACTCAAACAAAAACAACAAAAATTCTTCCATTAACTATCACCACTCCTTATGACTTTACTATTATACTAGCCAAGTGAGTTTCAAGAAAGCCCTACCATACAAGAATTACAAATAGAAATCAAAATCATTAAAATAGAATTTAAGGAACTTAAACAAAAACAACAAAAAAAATGAAGAAATCTTGTAGCCTTTTCTTATAAAATACTTAGAAATAGAAGAAACTGATAATAGTGATCCAGAACCATAATAATCAAAACTACAAATCCTAAAAATTTAGAAAAGATCCTAATTGGCTTTCTTTTAGCCATTGAACAGGTTACCTCGAAAATACCATATCAAAGTTAGCTTAGTTTTTCAAACAATTTCTAAATTGATATTATAGCCTTATTTGATACTAGAACAAATTTGATCAAGTGATAGTACCATAAAAATTTCAAAAAGTTACAAATGGAAAACTTTTAATTGCCAACAACTCCAAAATGACTATTACTAACGAAACCACTTCATTTTTTGTTCAAAATGAAAATTTTCAAATTAGAACCTGTTTCATTCTAGTAGAAAACATGCACCATATTGTTATTTTTGGGAACACCATTTATAAATCTTGTCACCCCTTACATTGTTAATTATGATAACTTTTTTTTAGAACAAAATCATGAAAGCTCACTTTCCTTTTTTTTTAGAATACCTAAAAACATGCAATCTTAGTCTCATAAAAGATCACTTAATTTATAAGAATAATATCCATTCAATTATACCTACAAAACAACATCTCCTTTATTTACAAATGGATGTATCTTTACAAGGAATCCAACACCAAGTACAAGACCTACAAATTGTAGAGAAAACCTTTCTTTTCAAACAAATAATCCAAGATGAACTTTGATTAAACCTTCTAAATGCTTTTTTGGGATAGACAACAACATATGGTTGACTTACCTTATGAACCAAACTTTGACAAAAAAACATATTTCTACAAAAGCTAGGCCTATCCTGATGAACTTCCAACTAGAAAACTATTATCACATAAAAATCCAAGATCTAGAGTTCCAAAAAATCATTTCAAATTTTAGATCACTCCGGTCTTATGTCACTTTTTATGTAAATGAACAAGCAAAATTAAAACATGGTACAACCATATTAATCATTAATTACAAATCTCTAAACAGAGCCCTTAAAGGAATTAGGTATCTTATTCCTCAGAAAAGGGACCTATTACAAAAATTAGATTTTTTCTTTGTTTTTTCAAAAATTGATATGAAATCAAAATTTTGGCAAATCTAGATTTACCCAAAAGATTATTACAAAATTACTTTTACTGTTTCATTTAGTCAATATGAATGGAATATAACGTCATTAAATGCTCCTTCAAAATGACAAAAAATTATGAACGATATTTTTCAATTGTATTCCAAATTTTATCTCATCTATATAGATGATGTATTCATTTTTTCTAAATCTATTGAACAAGATTTTAAACATTTATAAACATTTTTCTCTGTCACAAAATAAAATGGCTTAGTGATCTTCCAGTCTAAAAGCTCTTTCTTCCAAACTCAAGTCAAATTCTTGGACATTACATTACCAAATATATTATTACTCCCATAGAAAGATCTCTCACTTTTGCAGATAAATTTCTTAATAAAATCACTAATAAATCACAACTCCAACAATTCATAAGAAGTTTTAATTATGTCCTAGATTTCATTCCAAATATTAATAAGATTGCAAAATCATTACATGATTGCCTTAAAAAAAATTGTATTCCTTGGATAGCCCAGTATATCACTTTAGTCTAACACATAAAAAGTCAAGTGCAAGAAATTCCTTATATTCATCTTGCCGATCCTTTAGCTCAAAAAATTCTCAAAATTGATGCCTCTAATTTGGGTTATAGAGGTATTCTCAAACAACTCAAAATGACAAGGAAGAAATAGTCCAATTTACTTCTACACATTAGAATTATTGTCAAAAAAATCATTCCACCATCAAAAAAGAAATTCTTTGTATTTTCATGTGTATTACAAAATTTCAAAATGATTTAGTTAATCAAAAATTTCTTCTTCATATTAATTGCAAGTTTGCAAAAGAAGCCTTATAAAAAAATGTTTAGAACATTGTATCAAATCATATTTTTACCGGTCACTTTAAAAGATGTTAATGGCCAAATTTTCACTAGTATTTGATTTTATTTTTGTTTTGCCCCATTGTCGGCAAGAGTTGGGTGTGCTCTATGCTGTGTCAGTCTTGTATGGCAATACTGGATAATTTTTGGATCATGTCATGTTGCTGGTCGGCCATTGCTTGTTAAGTTTTGTAGTTGCTTTCAATGCATACATTGTTACCAATTATGCGTATTGTATAGTGCGAGAAAGAGATGCCTATATAATGACATTATTTTAATGCACAATAACATAAATCTCGTATATTTTTAATATGTTAGGCGTTTTTTCTTTCTTGTTAAGAAACATGTTTTAAATGTTAAGTTTCTGATCACAAGTGGTACCTAATTCAGACATTTTTGCCAACCATTATCATTTAAAGTAAATAATCACAACTAAACAAACATCAGACTTAATTTATTTTGATAGCCACCTCAACCCTCTTAAAGGATTTGGGAAGAAGGGGGAAGCTTGGAGGTAATTCCAATTATCTCCATCCTTCATCATAATAATAATAATAATAATAAACGGGCAACTCCAAAATTTTCTATATGATTGGAGAAAAGATACCAGTCGGTTGATGAGACTGCAACTAGAATTCCGTGGATCTCATTTTCGAAGAGAAAAATGCATATCATGTCCTTAGAAAATGTCGATTGGAACGTAACATTTTAGATTTTGAAAATATGTTTTGGCACGTTTGTTTGGTTTTGGCCACTAGTGCTCCCAGAGTCTATCAAGCTTACATTCTTTTCAGGTGTAGAGAAAATCGAGAAATTATAGCTAATAATATTTTTGAGATTTGTTTCAAGATTCAACATATACTTCAATTGTTTAGATATATTTCTTGTCCGCAATTTCCTGTTGTTTCTTTCTCAATCATGTTAATTCCATGTAGTTAGAAATGAAAAAAAAAAAAGTAAATTAACAATTAACAACTATTTTTTCCTTTTTTTCTTTTATTTTAGCAAAAAAAAGAAAAATCCCATGATGATTGGTACCTCTCTTGAGAGAGTGGTAGGAGTTCAAAACTTGTAAAAAATTCAAGAATTAAAGACTTTATTATTATTATTGTCAATAGCGGTACAATTTAATAATATAATTATATAAATTTTTAATTTCAAATTTAAAGTTCAATCCTTAATTTGTTTTTTTTTTTAACAAAAAAAAAAACTTATCATTAATGCGTCTCATCCTAGTGCCTGAACATTTACTTAGCTGGCGACTAACAATGAATGACTAAAAGTCATATCATTTGCCACAAGGAGAAAAAAACAAAAACACAAAGGCTAAAAGAAGGATTTAGGAGACGTGCTTTCCTTGATAGTGCAAGAAAATACAAACGGTCCCAATACCACTAAAGAGCATGGACAGCACTAAATGATTTCAAACATACCATTCCTCCATGAATCCCCGACTTGTGGTTGAAAAACTGGCTTAGATCATGAAGGGCATGGTCCATGTAGAAATATCAATTCATAGACAGAGACAATTGATTGACATAAAAATCTAGGTTTCTAAGATATGAGTCAAATTAACTTAATTGTAAATATGAGTGACTGAAAAAATAAAAAATTCTAAGTGAGGTCTAATTGAAATAAAAAAAATAATTAAATAAATTTATATAATATAAAATTATATCTGTGTTGTACCATACAAAGTATGAGGAAGTATAACAAGCACAGGAAGTAAAATTAGTGGAAGTAAGGAAAAATTTGTTATTTTCTTATGTGTTTGAAAAAGCCTGTCATAAGGAAAAAAAAAGGAAGAAAAACTAAGGAAGATTCCTGAAGAAAAAAAAGTTAGATGATGAGATGAAAAATGTTAACTATTAGTTTATTCCTGAAGCAGTATATTATCTTGGGAAATTTTAAGGAAGATTGAGGGTAAGCTTTAAACATTTATTTATCACATATCCTCTGGCTTGTTCCAACATTAATGGAATGAATTCACTCAAATAAAAGTTGCATTTTTAGTTTATTATGCTCAAGTTGAGTTACTCGGCTGTATTGTTTAAGCATGAATTAAAAAGAAAAACTGTAGCTAATTGCTAACAGTTAGGTCATTTGTCAAAAGGAAGGAAAATAAAACAAAAGAAGGCATTAGGAGCACTTGCTTGATGGAGCGTGAAAAGACAAACGGACCCAAATAACACAAAGGAAAATGGGAACAGCACGAAAATATTTCAAGCACCAACCCTACATCCGTAGCAGCCGCGGCATCCTCGAAAAGCTGGCCGTGGCCCTTTGCCTTGGTCCCAGTTCAATGCATATTAATATTATCACATTCTTGGGCACAGAGACAATCGATCGACACAAGCATAGTGGGGCTAAAGGCTTGGTCCCCAGTCGAAATATCCCTTGTGGCTGTTGTCCACAATGTGTTTGCTCCTCTTGTCCCTCTCACAAAACCTGTGAAAATCGTGCATACTTTATGAAAAGATATGTCCCCCTACATGAGAGTTGACCTTAAGGAGCAAAAGTTCATTGGGACGATAAATCATGTAGAAATAAAGCTTGTGTACCGCTAGAATTTATTCCTAAAGTATGAAAAGTTCTATTTTGCGACGGAAAATTTTGATAAGATTGAGGGGGTAAGCTTCAAACATATGTTTATTGCATATCCCCCTGCCTGTTCCAACATTCATTCAATGAATTCGCTCAAATAAAATGTAAATTCTAGTTTATAAATGTGCAAATTGAGCTAGTTGATTCCACTATTCAATCATAAAGTAAGACGAAAGAGATGTGAGAGTTGTATTCATGTTTTAATATATCAACCAAAGCAAATATTGTTGGGATGCGTGCGAGTCTAAAATCAAAGAAAATATGAGCATGTTTCGAGTTAATAACAAACTTATGAACTTTTTAATACTACATCTTTATTAAAAGTTTTAAGATATTGGATTAATGAATTTAAACTACTTGTTTGTCATTTTATTCTTTTTCTTTCTAATATGGAACGACTAGAAATCATTAAAATATTTATTAAATAAATATTTAGTAAAAACAAAAATTTTAAAATTTAATTTCTAAGAATTTTGATCAGTAATTTATTGTATATGATTGCAAATAGTGTAAAAGATAAAATCATTATCGTTGTATTCTTAATTCTTCTATTTTCAACTTTTTTTTGGCAACTTGTCATAAACTGCCACTATTCTAATTTTTAGGCTCTTCTCCAAAATATTTTAGGGAGAAAAGAGCTGGAAGCCAATGTTATTGTATTGGACTTAATTTCTATTAGATAGTGAGAAAAATGAGTATCTAATGGAACCCTAATAAGGACACGTATGCCAATTTTTTATAAATTATAATTTAGTTTATATATTTTTTTAAATATCTCATATTTTACTCTAAAAAGTTTTTAAATTTTTTTTATCAAGTTTAACTTAATTTTAACCCGTTAGAATCTTACCATGTTGTCAATAACCAAGAATTATAAGTCTAAAGTATTAGATAAATTAAATTACTTTAATTTATTATTAATTTACCAATCAATGAATTTATATTTATAAATAATGATTGACATTCAATTACATGTCATAACTACTCAAATGTTAGTACTATCAAAAGATGATTGATATATACCTTTAATACATGGTTTCTCAGATAATTCAATTCTTTTATTATACTATTGTTATAAGTATATATAAAGTATATAATTAATATTTACTATATTTTATTTTATTTTATTTGTCCTCAATTATAGATCATTGATTTCATAAAAAAAGATTATAACTTTTTATGAATACTTATTTCACCTAATTTAAGGAATTTCTAGAATTAATATTTATTGATTATCAAAAAACATTCTCATATGATTATTTTAGAACAATGAATCTTTTATTTTTCACTTAATTATCTTTATATACTTTATATCATACCTAATATAAATACTCACAAATGATTCTTGATTATGACAACCTGAAAGTATGATTAAAAGTATAATAATTCTTATATAAGATATTTTAGTGACTTAAATTTAATGATCACTTACGTGATCATTACATGAACAATTCTATGGACACATAATTGATGTCTCGTTTGAGAAAAAAACATAAACATCTTGACATCTAATAATTAATTGATCTAAAGGTGGCCTATGCATTTCCTCATTCATTTGCAATAGCTTTAAAAAGCGTTAGGATTCAAGTAAAAGAATTTTCATAGGCTTTTATAATTTAAACAACAAAATTGTATAAATTATTATATAGCTATTTATGTATAAAGAATGTTAAGTTGTATTCTAAGAATGCTCATAACCTAAACTTTGTGAAAGCAGAAAAATACAGTCATAGTTATAAATGGCATATGAAATATATGTATGATTAAGTGGAAAGTATCCATAAACAAGCCAAAAAAACATAGATTCTTTGATTTCAAACGTTCCAATCCATTAAGATCTAGTTACAAATCTATCAAATGCATACAAATCTGAAAATCCGTCTTAGTTAGAACACAACTCAATCCACCCATCCAAAAAATATATATATATTTTACATGTTCACGAGTAGTTTGGTTACTAATTATTTTTAAATCACATGATCAGCTTTTTAGGTTAATAAAGTTTATTTATAGACCATAAACTCAATAGCATCCATCTTAATAGTGGCAAGCTTTGCTCTAATATCATGGTGGCGTGACAATCAAATGGAGTTTATCGAAGGGAATGTCAAGTTCTTCACCATGACCATCATCGTCGGTATCTTCCTTCCCATCCTTCTCGGCAAATATCTTTGTGACCATGTTTACTTATGGATCAAAAGGCGGCTCCTTGGTGAAAGTGGAAGAGAGCAGTGAGTGGCAGACAAATATCTATCAGACAAAGTGCGGTTGGCCAGGCACAACGTATAACCATGTATTTATATAGATAGAGATGAGGCTTGCTAGATTCTATGTATCCTTTTTTTTTTTTTTTCTTTTCTAATTAAAAGATCTATTATCCCGTGAGCTACATAATAGAGTGATTATTCTTATTTATATAAAACTCATACCTTATAATTTATAAAATAAAAAATAAAAATCTAAATTCTTAATCAATTAAATATATCCTAAAAGATAATGTAAGCATGTATTGAATTCTTTTATTAGGTATAGTAGGGTAATTTTGGAAACGTAAACAATGCGTGCATACATCAAAGACTCCATCAGAGCTGTTATTTTCTTAAAAGGAAAAGTTCATGAAAGATCCTAAGGTCGCTATGTTTTTCGTACCCTTTTTTCCTTGATTGGAGAGGTAGGTATGCTAATTAGAGATGACAACTAAAGATAGATTCTAGGGTTAAAGTCAGAGTTAGAATCAGAATGATACAAATGTGGGCATATATTATATTCTTCCCCATAGACTATATCTTTTTTCCTCTTAAAAAGAAATGTTCATGAAAGATTATTAAGTACGGAGTTCAGCTATCCTAAAAACAAACTAAACCAAAACTTTACGTTTGGTTATTTTAGAAATTAAAACTAAAATGATCTAACATTTTTTATTTGATTCTTCAAACTGGTTAAGAGTTAAAAATTAATTTCAATAAAAAAAAATTAGAAATTGTAAGTTGAATATAAAAAAATACAACTGGGGTGTAATTTTTTTTTAAAAAAAATCATTATATATAAGATAAATAGATAATTATTTAAAACACAATAATTTTGCTTTAGATTCCACAAGTGTATATCATAATTCATACATATATAAAGTTAATCAAACATACATGAGAAAGAATAGTATTATTGAATTAAACTCAGCTATGGTTACTTCTTGGATGAATACCAACTCGCTGGGTCCTTGGGGATTTTACGAGGATTGGAATTCACAAATATAGAGAGAGAATCAAATGCAATTGCAGATAGTTTGGCTAAACAAGGTGTTGTTAGGCAGTCTACCTGTATCGCTTGGTTGTGATTTCTAATTTGTTGTTCTTTGGAGCTAGCAGGTTCTTAGACTATCATTTTCTCGATTGTGGAGGTTGTTGCTTGTCTTCTGGTTCCCTTGTGTTCTCGTGTACTCCTCTGCCTTTAATTCTTTGTCACTGTAACGATGTTCAACAATTGATTATTTACTGCACTAGTCTTTGACTCCTATCGGTATTCTACTGTATGCTTTGAGCTACTCATCTTAATGCGGAACCTAGTCATGCTATTCATTTTGGTACTGTTCTTTCTATCTTGGTGTTTGGGGTGTCTATCTTGTTCTTGGATTTTTCCCCTTTGGATGACACATTTAGTCTTATACTGTAACATTGTTTGCTTCCTTTGGTTTTGCAATGCTGTTGGGCGTGCCATATTCTAGAGCCATAGCGTTTTGCTTTCTCTAGAGCATGTCATAGCCGTAAATTGGATAATCCAAAAATTGTAAAATTGCTTTAAGTCTTATATTTAATATTACTCTCTTTAAAACAAAATTTGTCCCCATTAATTTGCAATATAAATTGTGGGAATTTTTTCATAAAATAAAATAAACTATACTTGAATATTATTTATACTATTAAAATCAAATCCTTTGCAATTTGTGATTATTTATAATTATTTTTAAAATTATTCACTAACTTTTCTATAATAAAATTAGGTGCATTTAGTTTAGCGGTTAACATCCCACTTTTTTGCTTGGAAGGGCATGAGTTTAAAACCTACTGGATATACCTCTTTTTCCATTATTATTATTCTTTTTTATCAAAGGACATATATATATATATAGACACACACACACACACACACACATTTAAACTGTCTTAGTGGTAGATGTTTCACTTTTATTATTCTATCATCAATAGTAATTCATTCTTTAATCTTATTTTTAGTAGTAAAAAAGTTTAGATTTTGAGAAGGATAATAAATGCAATTTTGATAAGTATAAATTTCAAACTAATCGAAAAAAGGAATATGAATTTTGTGTTGGTTGACAAAATCATTAAAAGAATTTTGTGATTCCTATCTCTTTTGCAAGAAGTTTTTGAAAAACTATATCCTTTTCTCATCATTAGTTGATGTATATAAATCATCATGTACAAATTTTTATCAACTTTAAAGTCCTTTTCTAACATATGAAGTTCATTTGGTATATTTTTAATGACAACAGAAAAGTTAAAGGGGTTGGTGGTGAAGGCTAGGTAATTCGGCTTTCTAAATAGAAAGGGAAAATGTAGTATGTGAATGTGAATGTAAAAGATATAGAATGTGAGTGCAAGATGCAAGAATTTATAAAAGCAATACAAGTAGTAAAGTAATAAAACTTACAATTTTATTAAAGATATGGGAACCTAAAACTATAGAGATACAATGGGATTTGTATTAAGGTTATTTAGGACTTTTTATGTTTACAAGAGAGACTCAGAACAATATAAAGCAAAGGATTGTTCTCCAAGTTATTCAATACATGAATTACTTAAGAAGATTTGCCAAAGATTTATTCTCCCTCTCTAGAGAAGTAGTTGCGTTCCTTTTATAAAATCCTTGGATGGACTTCTTGTGATGGAATAAAATCGTTGTTCATAGTTGAATAGTTTAGTTTATGGTGAAATAATCCATCTTTTTTTTTTCTTAATGGTGATAGCTGTCAAAGTAAGGAGAGAATTTCAAAGTAATCATCTTCATTGTCATTATAAAGATTGATAATTGGCTCTTTGAAATTTAATTGAGGTTAAGAAGTGTTTGAATTTTTGTTTTGCAATAATTGTTATATTCTTGCATTAAATTCTTGTTTAGTTTTGGCTGCTACTAAAAGGGCTGAGCCATATGACTTATGGGTTAAGAAAGTGGTGTATTGGGGTATTGATTGTATGCAATTTTAGGCCTTAAGCCATTGTAAGACAACAGGTTTTGAGATTTTCTCAAGAACTCAAAAAGAGTCCCACCATTTTATCTTAAACTTTTTGACAAGGTTTAGGATGTTATCTTGGTTCTAGTATTCAAAAAACTAGGTCAAAACTCAAGTTAAAAAGAGTTTTGTGGGAAAGAGGAATAAAGGTAAAAATCTGCTTTCATCTTCTGAGGGTTCATATTGTTGTTTAAATAGGTTGTAGCTTTCTTAGGCCTTAAGAATTAGGATGTTTGATGAAGATCTAAAATGGTTTCACCATTATTTAAAGAAGTTTGGTATTTTTGAAGGGTTGATTTTGGCATTGAAATAGAATAACCAAAAATGGCTACCCTTATGGTTTTGAAGGAGAAAAGTGTCAAATCATACTTATTGGTAATCCTAGTAAAAAAAGGATGGGCAATGTTTTAACTTGGATTTGAAACTAAGGTGAAATGGTTTGGGTTATACAAAATCTTATCTCTAATTTGGAGGATAAATAATTTTTTGTATATGAAATATAGAACAAACAAGTTTAGGGTGATTTTTATCTAGATAAAAGTGTTTGAATTTGGTGGAGTTGGTTATTTCTAGTATTGTCATATAATAAGATTAAGGTTTTGATAAATTCTAGTGTTTGAAATACTAATTTTGTGGAAAAATTTTTGAAATTTTCATGGAAGGATTTTTATAATAAAACCCATTTTTCATGGTAAAAAGATTTTGAAAATGAGTTTTGAGGAAAACGAATAAAGGAGAGAATTTGCTTTCATCTTTTAAGAGTTCAATTGTTGTTTAAATAGGAAATCTTAAGCTATCTTTGCAGAGAATGTTCTGTTTCTACTTTTCTATCATCAAAAGTAATCTATTCCTTAACCTTATTTCTAGTAGTGATAAGGTTTACATTTTGAAAAGAATAAGACATGCAATTTTGAGAAGTATAAATTTCAAATCAATCAAGAAAAGGAATATGAATTTTGTGTTGGTTAACAAAATCATAAAAAAGAACTATGTATTTCTTGTCTTTTTTACAAGAAGCTTTTGAAAAACCATATCATTTTCTTAGCATTAGTCGATGTATAGAAATTATCATGCAAAAATTTTTTATCAACTTCAAAGTGTTTTTTTAGCATATAAAGTTCATTTAATATGTTTTTAGTAATGGCTAAAAAAGTTGGAGAGCTTAGTGGTGGAATCTAGGTAGCTTGGCTTTTTACTTGGTTTGTATAAATTGAATATGGTACTAGTGTATTGTAATCAACATTTTTGTAATAAAGGGTTAATTAAATCATAAGTAGAGTATTTGGGTTGTATTTTGTAAGAAAGATCTATTTAGAGTTTGCTTTTGTTAAGGGGTGTATATGGTAAATTTATAATGGAAGGAAGGTTTAAGATTTGTCCCAAGTCAATGGTACTTGAGGTGAAGGCATTTTCTAAAAAATGAGAAATAATGGATCTTCAGTTAAAGGCAAAGGTGACTTTTCCATCACGGTACTAGTTGATTTTTGTAATTTAGGTATTAGGCTCAATCTGTTTTTGTGATAATGGTTTAACTACTTCCTTTAGAATCCATTCATCTGGTAAAGTTATATCTTTCCATTGAATAGACCTTTGGATGATGGTGTTGGATTTTCTAAGGATAGTTTGTAATATAAGGGTTTCACCCTTTTGAGATTGAAATTTATAGTTAGAGGTAAAGGCAGAAATCATGACTTTATAATGAACTTTGAAAATCAAAGCTATTGGAACAAAACTTTTAAGCATTTTGATTTATAAAATCATACTCTATAAAATGTTTCTGCCACTAAAAGAAACAATAAAATTTAAATAACATCTAAAAGAGATTAGTTTATTACATAAACTCGATTTGATTGAATTGAGTAAGGAATTTTAAAAATTTCTAAATCTAACATCGTAAAGAACAACTAGTATATTGACATATATATATATATAATCATGATATTATGGAAAAGTAAAGTTACTTTTTTCATTTTGTAAAGTTAGCAATCATAAGCTTTCTTTCTTGAAAACTGTTAAAAGATATAGTTTAACAACTGGCTATCCTTGGCATACTTTATTTTTAGTAGTATGTCTAGTCATCATCTTTATTATTTTGTATGGATAAGGGCTTATTGTTTTTTGAATGGGTTAAGTTTTATTTTTAATAGTATGGCTCACTTATGGTTTTGGATGAAAAAAGTACTAAACTAGACTTTTTAGTAATCGTAATATGAAAAGGTTTGAGAATGACTTGCTTTGGTTTTGAAAAAAACTAGGAAGGTTTTGAATTTTGAAAGGTTTATTCCCCATTCTTGAGGAGGGATGATTTATAATATATAATAGGTTGAATATGTAAGGTCAGTATGAGTTTTATTAAGGATGGTCATATATTAGGCTTAAGATTTGGAAAAGTCTTATGGTTTGAAGTACCATCTTGATGGAAAAATTCTTGGATGGTATGTAAAGGATTTTTCTTCTGAAATCCTAGTTCTATGACAAATATATTTTGAAAATGATTTTTGTCAAAATATTTTGAAGAAGATTTTGAAATTCTTTTCAAGGAAAAGCTAATACTTTACTTATATCATCTTTGTAGAGGTCTTAAAGAGTAGATAGTCCTTACATTATATGAAGGACAACTAAAGTTTTGCAGATGGTTTCCATCCATTTTTGGATTTGGAGTTGGTTTTTAGGAATTTTAGAAGATTGAGCTTCTTGTTTGTATTTTAGGGATTGTTTTAAAAATTGATCTTCTTGGTTGGTCAATTGTTCAATCCAATTTCTTATAGGTAAACTTGAAATAGGTTTTGGAGTAGTTTCTATTTTTGTTTGGATTGGTTTTGGAATAGATATTGAGCTCTCTTTTAGGTTTTGAATAAGAGCTTTGCCCTTATTCTTTGATTTCTTTAACATCTTTAGGTCTATTTTGAAGAAATTTTCAATTTGGGAAATCAGGAATAGAGTTTCTATCTCCTTTTATATACTTAATTTAAAAATTAAATGCAGAAAGAATGACTTGCCAACGTGCAAAAATCTACTTTGATGCAATATTTTGAACATCCTTTTGTAGACTTACAATTAATGCATAAAAGAAATTGTTGATTAAGTAAATTATTTTGAAATTTTGTAATGCACATGACAATAGATAAAATCTCCTTTTTTTATGGTGGAATAATTACGTTAACAATCATTCCAATGTGCAAATACAAATTGTATAATTTGTTCCTTTTCCTCTCTAACTTGTTTGAGAATACCTTTATATCTTAATTTAGAAGCATTGGTTTCAACTATTTTTTTAAGCAAAGGGTTGGGATGATGAAGGCAAGGGATTTCTTTGACCATTTTTTTTATTTGTTAGACAAAAGTAATATGCTTAGGAATGCAAGGAATAAGATTTTTCTTAAGACAATCATGAAGAAGTTTTGTAATGAGATTTATGTTTAGAATGAAATCCAAAATATAATTAAGACTTCTTACAAATCTCAAGAGTTGATATTTTTCATTGATTTTGTCAAGAAACTTGTTTGTAAATGAAAGGACTCTTTTAATGAGGCTAATGGTTCCCTAATAGTTTGGAATAAAGATATCTTAAATTGAAATATCATAAGTACATTTTGTTTAACAATATAGAAAAATGTTTGTAAATATTTAAAATGTTGTTCAATGGAGTTTAAAAAGATTAAAACATTGTTAATGCATGAAAGAAAAAATTTTGAATATGGTTAAAAAAATGTCATTCATAATTCTTTAAAATTCTAAAGGCATATTTTTCAAATCAAATGGCATCACATTTTATTCATATTGTCCAAATGGAATGGTGAAAGTAGTTTTGTACCTATCTTTTGGATTAATCTAAATATGCCAAAATTTAGATTTCATGTCAAATTTGGAAAAGATACAAGCAGAATGAAGTTTTTGCAACAAATCCTGTTTGTTAGAATAAGGTACCTAATCCACTTAATGGCTTTGTTGAAAGGTTTGTAGTTAATAATAACCTTAGGGCACCTCTTTTGAGTTTAGTTGACATGTTGACATAGAAAGCAACATATGGCCAGCGTAATTTAGATTTAGAAATTAAGTTTTTGGATTCTAAATCCTGAATTTCTTTTCTATAACAACTTTCTAGTTATGCATTCATTTGAATGGGTCAAGCTTTTGTAAGGATTTGCTTTTCATTGAAGTCTAGTTTATAAGGTAAATCAACCATGTGTTGTTTCCTATTCCAAAAAACATTTGGAAGATCAAAACAAAGTTCATTTTGAAGGGTTTCTTTGAAAGTAGAAATTTTTTATAAAACTATAAAGTCTTCTAACTAGTTTTGAATTCTTTAAAGAGAAAGATCCTTTGTAAGCAAAGAAAGTCCTATTCTTTTGCTTGAACAAAAGTATGGATTTTGTTTTCATAAATGGAATAGGTTTTGATAAGATTCAAATTCTTAGTTTTTTAAGCTTTAAGAAAAGAAAAATAAAATTTTTGAAATTTTATTTTTAAAGTAATACCATCATAATTAATAGTATAAAGAGTAATAACGTTTATAAATGACATTTCTAGGATCGTCATATGATGCATATTTTCAACAAGAACAAAAGAAGTTCTAATTTGAAAATACTAATTTTGGATGAGAGCAGTGGTTTTGTTTGTAATAGTCACTTTGGAATTATTTGCAGCTGAGAGTTTTTCACTGATTTTTTTTTTTTAAAAAACTAGTTTGGAATAATTCCTTATTGCATGTAATTTAAATCTACACCTATATCAAATAAGGCTATTATATCTAATTTAAAATCATTTGAAAATACCAAAGTGATTTTGATAAAATATTTTTTGGAAGTAACTTGTTCCAAAGCAAAAAGAAAATCATTAAGGACTTTCTCAAAGTTTTGAGATTTTGAGGTTATTGATCTAACCTAAACCACTTTTTAGGGTTTCCTCTAAGTGTTTTGAAAGAAGAAGTTGAAGGGTTTGGTTATCCTTTTATTGGTTTTGTTTGAGTTCTATAAGTTTTGTTTTGATGGTCTTGATTTCTGTTTGGAGTTCTTATATAATAAGGGTAAATTTTCTTAAATTTTTCTTAGTTAGAATAATAATGAGGTCTCAAAGTAGTCTAAAAGTTGGTGGAATGGCATTGGAAGGTTTTGTTTCCTACTTTTGTAAGGTTTTAAAAAGGTTTTCTAGGTATTCCTTTTGAAAGTTGGGATCCGTAATATATCTAATAAGTTCTACGATGGTTTGTTGATCTTTTGTGAGGGTTTTTACCTCTTTGGATCTTAGTTCAGATTCTGAGAAAGTAGTGGTTTAAAGTTCATTGATTTGGGGGGTTCTTTATATGAATAATCAGAAGGATCAGAATCAGAACTAAAGCTGAAAATTTGTACTAGCAATTTGAAAATTTCAAATTTAAAGGGTTTTATCTATAATATGTGGTCATTCTAGAATTTAGAAACTAGTAAAGGTAGGTTGGAAGGTTTGTTTAGAAGGGAAGAAAAGTAACTTTTAGATTCAAAGGAATCTATTTGGGATTTGTTTCTTAAAGTGTCAACTTCATTTTTTTATAAAATATGGTTCTAAGGAGGATAGTTTTGCTTTGATCTCTTAAATAAAGGGATCTTGTGGTTTTTGAGGGTTTTCATATTTGAAAGGTTGAAAGGGTTTGGAAACAAAATGTTTGATTTTATTGGTTTTAAGTTTTGTAACAGTCTTTTGGATGGTAAACTACTGAATTTGGTTTTTTATTCAGTTCAACTGAGTACCTATAGTATGAAGTTAGGTATTGAAGAAAGTATTTTATTGCATGATCATTTTTGGAAAGTTTTTTTGAGGAATCAATTTTTTAGGGGATTTTGTAATGTGCAAGATCAACAATATTTTGTTGATAGGTAATTTTGGTTTGTTTGAGAGAAGGGTGTTTAGACTCTATGACTTGGTCATCTAGAGTAGTCCACTCTCTTGTTTTACTGTGAGAACTAATAGGATTGGTAGATTTTTTGGAAGAAGGGTTTTCAAAATGAAATTTTTTGAATGGCTAGATGTAATCCATATGAGGTGCAGAGTTTGGAAACTAATCAAAAAATAACATATGTTTTTTATGAAAAGAGAGAAAAGTATAGTAATCCTCTTGGATATCTTGTCTTTTCTTAAGGAAATGTTTGGAGAAATAATTTCTTTTTACAATGTTATGTAATGCATAAAAATCATCATGTTAAAGTTTTTTTGTCAAGTTCAGAAACATGCTCAAAAGACTTTTATAAAACATACAATTCATTTTGGATATTTTCTATGATTATATAAGGTATTAGAAAGGTCAATGGTGATTATTCTTGAGGATTTATATAGATAGGATGAAGAATATCTATATGATAATCTGCCATTTAAAAAGAAGTAGTTGAAATGTCTGAGGTTGAGAATGTTAGAGGTTTTGAATGTAGGTTTAGGGTAGAAAGGATGTTAGAAACATGTCTTACATCAATTGTAAAGGAAATGAAGGCTTCCTCAATGGATCTAAAACTTGTAGATCTTCTGTTAAAGGTTAAGACAACTTTTTTGTCTTGGAATTAGTTTATTTTAGAAATTTCAATGTTTAAGTTAAACTATTTTAGAGGTTGAGGTTTAACTACTCCTTTAAGGATCCAGTCATCAATAAGGGTAATGTCTTTCCATTAGATAGATCTAGGAATAACAGTGTTTGAACGGAGAAAGTTTGTTTGCAAGAGAAAGGTTTCTCTTTTTTAAGAATGGAATTTGTGTTTGGATACAAATGCATAAATCATAGTTTTATAGTGAATTTTGTAAATTAATGTTACCAAAATGAAACTATCTAACATATTGTAATTGTGAGTTTTGATTTATAAAAGTATACTTTGTAAAATATTTTTATCAGATAAAGAGATAATAAGGTTTGGACAACAATTGAAAGAAATAAGTTCAAAATAGAGACTAGACTTTATTAAAGAAAGAAGAAAATTTTGGAAATTTATAAATCTATTATCCTTAAGAATTGATAAAATAAAAGGGTTTAATTCTTTTATTGTAAAGGGTTTATTACCTACTTATTCCAGATTAATAAAATGTATTTGTAATGCCTATTTTTGTGATTTTGTAAAGAATTTTGAGATAGAAGATGAATAGTTTCAAAAAGTTCTGAAAACTAAATATCTCTTTTCTCCATTTTGATTGTAAAATTGTTTTTGAAAACATTAAATTTGAAAATTTTGTAAATTTGATCCTTTTTAACTTTTAGAATTTCCTAACCATTAATACTTCTATTAAAATCTTTTAGGGTAATATTCTTGGTGTTGGCTATTCTTTGGTTTTTAGAACTCTCAGAAGCATAAGTATCAGAACAAGAAGAAGTTCTATAAAGAATTAGGTTCATATTGAAGAATTATAATATTACACAAATTCAAAAATTAGGGTTTTACTCACACTTAAGAATTAAGGTTTAGACACAGTAGATTTCCTATGATCCACAAGCTCTTTAATAGTTTCATAATGTCTTAATGACTCACACATATCTTAACAAATAAACAATGACTAATGAGCTATAGGCAAAAAAACACTTGGAAATATAATGGCTTCACACCGTAATGCAAGAATATGCTTTACATCACAATGCAAAAGTATATTTTACACCACAATGTAAAATATGAATCAATAAACATGTAAAATTTACATTATGTCCCAATTTCATAAAAGCAATCAAGTTTAGCTCTAATACCACTTAAGGGTGCATAATAATGCAACACTTGAAAACTTAAGATTTGATTAATGAAAGCTTTGAATGCAAGGGAGATGTATAAGGCAAATAGCAAGGGAAAGTAAAAAAGAATACAAGAGAAAGAGATTGTAGATTGGGAAATAAGAGTCTCAAACTAATGCCTTGCAAATCCTTCTAAGCTTCCTTTTATTGTTAAGGAGCCAAGGTCAAAGCAAAAAAATGGAATCTCATTTTCCAAAAGTGGTTTTAGAAGTTTGTAGAACTAACATCTTCTTTTTGTAAAGTGACTTTTGCTTTATCAAAAGCTACTTTTGCTTTTTGAAAAATGCTTCATCTTTTTGTAAAGTCAGCAATCACAAGCACTTTGTCTCTTTTTCCCCCTGGTAGTTGTTTTGTCATTTTATGGCTTGGTAGTTGTGAGCTTTCATTCTTGAAAATTGCCAAAAGATGCTTTTAATAGTTTTACAATTGGTTGTCCTTGGCATATGTTATTTTTGGTAGTATGTTGTAGCAATCATCTTCATTGCTTTATAGGGACAAGGGCTCATTGTTTTTTGAATGAGTTGAGTCTTGATCTAAAGAGTTTTTAGACTATAATAACTGTTACATTATTACAAAATATTCTTCTTTAGTTTGGGTTGTAATTAAGAGGGTTACCACATAGGATTTTTGGGTTAAGAATGTAGTGTTCAAGATCTTAGTTTGTAGTGGTTGGACTAATATGGGCTAAATTATATTATCCAACCATGTTTTTATGTTGGGTTTTAGTAATTTTCTAAGGATTTTGAATGAGTCCCATAATTTAATTTTAAATTTTTTTATAAGAACTAAAGTATTATCTTAGTGATAATTAAAGTAACGAGTTAATACCTATGGAAGGAATAATTTTATTAAAAAAAGGAATAATGTTTAAAGTCTTTTCTTATTAGCAGAAGGTTCATACTTAGTTTTAAATAGATCATAACTTTTTCAAACTTTTGAAACCAGAATATCTGGGATAGACTCAAAATAATTCCACCAGTGTTCAAATCAGTTGAGAATTTTTAAGGGTTAATTTTTGTATTAAGGTAAAATAACCATAAATGACTGCATTTTTGGTTTTGGATGAAAAAGGTGTTATACTATGCTTGTTGATAATCTCAGTTTAAAAATGTTTGGGAATGACTTGCTTTGATTTTGAATGAAACTAGGAAGGTTTTAAGTTTTGAAAGGTTTGTTCCCTATTTTGAGAAAGGATGATTTATAATATATAATAGGTTGAATAATTAAGGTTAGTATGGATTTTATCAAGGTAAAAGTGTTTAAATTTGATTGACTTTGTTGTTTCAGGGATGATCATATAATAGGTTTAGAGTTTAAAAAGATCTTATGGTCTGAAATATCATCCAACTAAAAGATGTTATAAAAAGGATTTTTCTTTTTTCATAAAATCTAGGTTCTATGACAAATATATTTTGAAAATGATTTTTATCAAAATATTTTGAAGAAAATTTTGAAATCTTTTTTGAAGTAGAATCTAGTACTTTACTTATATTATCTTATTTATGTCATTTTTATAGGGTAGATAAACCTTTAAGTGTTGTAAGGACATCTAAAGTTTTATAAAGATTTTTCATTATTTATTTCTAAATTTGGAGTTGATTTTTAGGAGTTTTAAAAGACTGAGCTTCTTGATTTTGAAGACTGACCTTTTTGGTTGGCCAATTGCTCAATTTAAGTTTTTATGGGTAAACTTGAGATGAGTTTTGGACTAGTTTCGATGTTAGTTAGGATAGTTTTTGGAATTGATGCTAAGCTCTTCTTTAAATTTTGAATAAGAACTTAGCCTTTATTCTTTGATTTCTTAGTCATGTTGATTCTGTTTTAAAGGAATTTTTTGGTTAGGAAATCAGGAATAGAGTTTCTTTTTCCTTTTATGTACTTGATTTAAAAATTGAATGCAAAAGGGATGATTTGAATAAAATGCAAGACATAACTAAGACTACTTAAAAATCCCTGTCCCTGGAGTTGGGATTTTTTAGTGATTTTGTTAAGAAACTTGTCCAAGAAAGAAAGGGCTTTTTTTATAGGGGTAATGGTTCCCTGAGAAATGTAATGTATGAGAAATCTCACTCTAATTTAGAATAGAGATATTTTAAACTGAGATATGACAAGTCTATTAGTTTTAATAGTATAAAAAAATGTTTGTAAATGTTTAAAATGTCGTTCAATAGAGGTTGAAAAGATGCAAACATCATCAATGTAAATAAAACAAAATTTTGAATATGATTGAAAAATGTCATTCATGATTTTTTACATTTTATCATTCATATTTTATATATTGTTATGTCAACATAACTTATTTCTAAGTTATTTTTCCTTAAGTTCATTTGGTTGTGTAACCCGTTTCATAGATTAAGGGTGGTGAAAAATTGTTAGAACTCTTAGACATTAGGACATATTTTATCTTAACCTCCAATCTTGCAAATACGAACCCAATATTTTATAGAACCACCTCTTATTCTAATTCATCTACCTTAAAAACTTCTAAAACTTGTAAGATAACAAATACTGAAGAAATCACAATAAAAGATTTCAACAAAGAGATTGATGATTAGGAGATTTCAAAAGTTTAAAAAGAATAGATTTACAAATTTTTCAAATAATTTTTTTTTCAAAACTGATTTTACTATTAAAATAGAAGAACAAGATATTCAACTTACAAAATCTTTTGAAACCATTTATTTACTTTGTCAAAAATCTCTTTATAATGATAAAAATAAACACTATATATATATATATATATATTAATATAAGATGAATACAAGTAAGAATCAAACTCTTTACAAAAAAGAGGTTGAACACAACCATTTTACCTATTTTACAATATACTAAATATGCAAATTTTGAAGATTCATTATTTAGTTCAATTGAATCTAGCCTTTATAGTAGACTAATTTTTTTTAACTATTATGCAAACCTCATTATTTCTTTGAATGAGAAGAATATTTTACAAAGTATAATTTTGTAAATCAAAATTCATAATTACAATATACTAAAAGAATCTATTCTAGTTGTATTAATTTTCAAAATTTATTATAAAATCATGATTTCTGCATTTGCATTCAAATATAAATTTTAATTCTAGAAAGGTGAAATTTTTCTCTTATAAATAGGTCTTACCTAATCAAATACTATTATTCTTAGATCTATTCAATGTAAAGATATTATTCTTCTTGAAAATTAGATTTTAGAAGGAATAGTAAAACCTCAACCATCAAAATAACTTGAATTAAATACTAAAATCTCCAAAATAAACTAATTTGATGATGACAAAGTTGTTTTAACTTTCAATAAAAGATCCACTAACTCTCGATTTATAGGAGGAGCCTCCATAACATCTATTATTAACATGGGACATGTGTCTACCATTCCCTTTACCATAAACCTTTCCACAAAACCACATATACCATTACAACTACCCAATTTATCCACCTCTGACTTACCAAGCACTTTTTTTCCAAATAGTAGATTATAATACAAGTACACCCTTGCAAACTAATCACCCCTAACTTTACCCACTACATTAATAATTATAGAAAATATTTTAAATGAACTACTGTTTTACGAAAAGAACTTTAGGTTAACCAAAAATATTTATATGAAGATTTTTATTCTTCTTATAACTTTGAAAAAAGAGTATGGTTTTTCAAAAAAATTTTATAAAATCAATAATATATTCAAAATTATTTTTATAATTTCATTGTTTAACAAAAGGCATATATTTTGTTTTTTGATTGATTTGAAATATATGCATCTTAAAACAACATGTCTCACCCTTTTCAAAACTCTATAAATCTTGTTACTACTAGAAACAAAGTTAAAGAATGGGTCACTTTTGATGAAAAAATCATACAGACTAAGCATCCGCCTCTAATACAATTCAAAATAACCCATCAACAAAAAATAATAGGTCTCGCTCTTTATAAAATCCTTCATGAAAATGATACTCTTGAACAACTCTCCAAAATGATCATTTAACAAAAAACAAAATTCCAATACTCATCTTTATACCATAAGAACTCAACTAAATAAGATAAAAATACCATATTAAAAAAACACCCACTTTAAAACCAAACACTAACAAAATAAAATATCATAGTTTCAAACCACGTTACATTTCAAAACCTAATAGACCTCAAAAAGACAATGATTACTTCATCCAAACCCTCTAAACCCATCTTACTACTTTGAAAACTTTATCTTCATAAACTGACAAAAAAAAATCAACACCTTAGGACAAAATTCAAAAATTGAAACCTTCCTATCAAACCCTTAGTTAAATAAGAATACTGTAATTTGTCATATTCTAACCATTTCTCTACATTTCATAAGAGACTAATCACACTTTAAGGATAAAAATGCTAAATTACTCAACAATTTTAGGTGCAAAAAACTTAGTGAATTCCAAAATTATAAAAATATTTTCCTTATCAGAGTCCTAGTTAGATAAGACTCAAACTAACCCCTTTTGGAAAGAAAACTTTTTGTAGGACTTTTAACACTCTTCGGAGAAAAAGTTAGAAATACCCTTAAAACTACCTTTGGAAACCTAATCCCTTATAATGAATCAATTTATGGATAACTAATTAGTTACACCCAACAAGAAGGATTCAAAATCTATAAAGACCTTAAACTACAAAAACATCTCAAATTGGAATTTAAACAATCCCTTTTTTAGGCAAGAACTTTTTACTAGTAGTTCAACTTAGGCATCCAAAAACTCATGGATCCCAATAGAAAAAAAATACAATAAACCTCATAAGAAAACTTGTAATACTTAAAAAAGACAAACAAACTAATAAACAAATAAGCAATCATGTTATAGCAAATCAAAGAAATCCAAACTAGTTAAATGAAAACCTTCAACTATGAAAAAACAATTATAGGATATTACTTGCTATTGGTATAACCAAAAAGAACACATAGGCAAATATTGCAAAATTAACCATAAAATACAAGAACTCTAACTAAAAGAAGAAATTATTATAAAACTAAAAGCCTCTCTCTAAAACAATTCTAGCTCTAACTCCAACTCTTATAGTACACACTTGGAAAAAGAACTACTACAATTGGATAAACTTTAAACCACTTCATATGAAATTGAACTTAAAACCAAAGAAATTTATATGTTAAAAAAGGATCAAGAATTCCTTATTGATCTTTTTAAGTATATTAAAACCCTACCTTACAAAAAAAAATATTTAAAAAAAAATTCTCAAAGCCTTTTAAGAAACAAAACAAAATAACCCTACAATTCTTCCATTAACTTCCAAAACTCCTTATGACCTCACTATGATACTTGCCAAAAGAGCCTAGAAAAACCCGAACCCTACCATATAGGAACTGTTAATAGAAATAAAAACTATCAAAACAAAATTTAAAAGACTAAGACAAAAAAAAATAGAAAGATGAAGGAATTTCACAACTTCTTTTTACAAAATATTTAAAAATAAAAGAAACTAACAATAGTGATCTAAAACCAAAATCACAAACACCAAAACTACAAAATCTTGAAAATCTAAAAAAAATTCCTAAATGATTTTCATTTTTCTTTTGAACAAGTTACCTTTTGAAAATCTTATATCAAAATCACTTTAGTTTTTTCAAATGATTTTAAACTTAAGACTATAGTTTATGTGATATTAGTGTAAATTTAAACTATATCAAATAAGGAATAGTATCAAAAAAATTTTAGGAAAATACAAACAAAAACTCTCGACTGCAAACAACTTTAAAATGACCATTACTACTAAAACAATTGCATATTAGAATGATTGCTAAAGTAATGATTTTACCATCAAAAAGGAAATTCTTTCCATTATCATGTACATTATGAAATATCAAAGTGATTTATTAAATCAAAAATTTCTTCTTCACATTAGTTGCAAATCTACAAAAGAAATTTTAGAAAAAAATGTTCAAAACATTACAATAAAACATATTTTTACTTGATGGCAAGCTATTCTCTTTATTTTTTATTTTGAAATTGAATATATAAAAGGAGATAGAGATTACATTCTAGATTTCTTGACTAAAGAATTTCTTCAAAACAAAACCCAACTTGCCAAAAAAATCTAAAGGGAAAAGCTTCTTTACAAAATCCTAAGCAAAACCCTGAGACTATTCCTAAACCCATTACTTCAGCCCAACCCATTAGATCATGGATCAACTAGATTACAAAAGAAGATGATGCTCAATCCTTTTAAAAACAACTACAAGATAGATAAAATTCATTTCCAAAACTCTTGACTTGATCATGACATTGCAAGTCTCTTTAAACCACAAATAGGTAAATCTCTAAACCCCAATCTCTAAAAAAGAGGTAACATCCTCTTCTAAAAATGTATCCCAAGCTAAACCCTCCAAAAAGTCCTTGACCTATTTACTTAAGTGTTAGTTCCAAAATATTTTCATTATGGAAGAAAGATTCTATGATAAGGATCCATCCATTGCCATCTCAAAAATCTTTCTTACCGAATGACATTTTAAACATTAAGACCTTTCAAAACTATAACCATATTATATGATTATACTTTAAATAACAAAGTCAACAAAATTTAAGTACTTTCACTTAGAAAAATCTTATATTGACTCTGCATACTCCAACTACCATATATAAAAAATTATTCATCCTCAATAATAGAGATAAGATCTTTTTAAACCAAAATACTTTCTGACCTCTTTCAAAATCAAAGTGAACCACTGTACATCCATTTCATATTAGGATTATTAGTAGACATGGTATAATACCTTTCTTATTCAAAACTATAAGGGTAATTATTATTAGCTATTTTATTTCGATATAAATATCAATCTTACAAAAATTTCAAATTAGTTTAAATAATAGTAGAACTATTTTGATTCTTCCCTAAATATTCTTATCCTTGACATCCAAAATAGTTATGAACTATTTAATTCACAAAATTAACTATTAGTTAATGAAAAGAGATTTTCTTCTATTTTCTTATTTTTTAAAATATTTTTCCTACCTTGAGTATTAACTTGGCATTTTGAGTACCAAAACCAAGATAATAACTTAACCATCACCAAATGATTCAAAATCAAAAGATAAGACTCTTTTAAACTCCCTAAAAAAAACTATTAAGACATGTTATTCAAAAGTGGTTAAAAGAAAACCCTTACAGGTCAAAACCAATAATACTATTGATCCATAAATCTCATGTGATGGCCTTTTAAACCATAGCTTAAATTGAAAAAGAATACTTTGTAATAATGCAACAATTATTGCAATTCAAAACCCCTTTAACCCACAACTCTTCAGACCAATCTGATTCAAGTGAGTCCAAGACTGACTTCCTTCAAGATAACAAGGATAATTATTTAAGATCTTTTCTCAGATATAAAAAAGAAAAAGAAAAATAAAATGATAAAATTGCTTTTAGTGATTGAGAACTCCACTACCTCTCACTCGTGATTACTTGCTCTATAAAATGTCAAACAAGTTTTGATGACTAAAAGCTCCATTACCTCTCCCTTATGATTGCTAGCTCCACAAAATACTAAACAACTTTCTGTGCCTAACAACCCCATTGCCTCTCACTCATGACTACCAACTGCATAAAATAACAAAATCACGTTTGGTGATTCCTCACTCAAAAATAGTAACAAAAGGATTCCTTTTAGCAACATAAAATTTTACATGTCTCAATCTCAATTTCAAAACATTCTTTTGTATTCTCTTATATTTCCTTTCCTCTTACAACCTTTCATTTCTTTTACATTTTTCTCTTTTCCTCTTTATTGTACAAAACTTCTAAGTTTTAAATAAAATTAGCAGTTAATCCTCCTCATGATATATATATATATATATGGCTAATACACTTACGACTCTATGGATTCAATAAATACTTTTAAACTTGCACAAAACACTTTTGGGGCATTACTACTAAGCTAAGGCACTGCATGATCCTCTTTCTTGCATATGGGCATTAAGACAAAACATAAGGTTAGTATATATATAAGACCTTTGATTTTTTATTCTAACTACACCAAGAGGCTGTCTTGCTATCTTTTACTTGTATCTTTAATTCCATCAGGTTAGAAATGCCTTATAATCATGCAAAGACTACACCACCAAGACTCAATTTCTAAGTATTCATTTTTTTTGTCATGTCCATGTTCAATTTAATTATTAAATTGAGTAAGGTATGAAGTTAGGCTAGTATTGCAACCTTGCATTATTAGAAATCATAAATCTTTTGGTGGTGTTGCTAAAATTCTAGGATCTAATAAGATCTAAAGACCTTGGTTATGAGACCAATAAATGGTATGACACTAAAAATAAACCAAGATATTTGGAAGCTTACGACAAATGAGGTTACCTTTTTTTTCTTATTGTTTATGTCTTAACCTAGAAGTTGATAATAACCTATCATGTAATTCATATACTTTGATATAAGGACACCGAAGGCCAAATAACAGTCATTTGCACCAACCTTTTGATTTCAGGAATAGGTTGACTATTGTGAGTAACCTTGACACATATAATGTGTGATATGTTATTTTGCTTGCTTATATAAAGATAAAACCCTCCATGCTTACTATATGATACTTGTTAATATCACTTTTCTTGGACTAGGTTAATAAATTGTATTAAGATTGGTAAGTTTCTTGTAAAACAAGTTAGTAACCTTAGGTAGAAGAGATTAACTTTCTAATATTGATTCTCTAGTATTTGTATATTCCTATTCTTAATGTCTTGACTACTTGAAAATTTATCATGACCTGCTTAACAATTAGGCTTCCTTATGCTCTATTTGTGATATATGTGGACATAATTGGAATAAAACAAGTATTTTTGTACTCAATTAACAAATGTTGTAATAGTTAGTGTGCACATTGTGCTTGTTATTTCATGGTTCATCCTAATAGACAAGTGTAACAATCTTTTGACCATGATAATGGCATGTCCATGTTGGATGATTAACTTTATATTAAGTGTTTTTCTTGTCTCTTGATATGTTAGTTGCTCTCCTCTTCGTTTATATCTTATGTTGATAATTGTTAGACTTGTGATTTGGAGCTTAAACCTAAGTGTGTTTTACTTTTACATATATGTTTGCTTTTAACCTACCTTGAGTATGCCTAGTATAGTCGCTCTCCCACATTATGTATGTCAAGTTTATTCATTAAGATATACATATATCTCACTCCTTTTTCTTTTTCTTTTTTTTTTTAACAATTTTAGAATTTTGCAATATATGTTCTTGACGATTGACCAAAACGTTAAGGTTACTGAGGGTACTTCCTTATGGATATGTAGTTTTACTTTTGTTAGAGACTCTACTAGTATAGTGTTTTCCTTTAGACATGTAAAATATCAGGTTGTACTCTTAAGATTGGTTAGCTAATTGAGCCATTAACCTAAATTTATAAGTAGGTTTGTAATGCTTTATCTTTGGTTTCCTAGTTTGGGTTTAATCCATTTTGCGTTCAAACTAAATATTATCTCTTGTGATTTCTTTTTGTTTTGAGGCTTATGAGTAACTTAGAATGGGTTCTCTAGCTAAGGGTAGTTGCACTAATCACATGCCCTAAGTTAAGGATGTGATAAGTTTGGTATCAAAGCTCGATTTCCTTTCATGTACCATCTTTTTCTACTTTGATTAGGAATATGCATTATATGATTTTTTTAGGATGCAATGTCATGCTTCATTGTATCCTATTACCTTAAAATGCAGAGGCCTTATGTCTTGATTGATGTTTTAATGAAGTATAAGGTAAAAGTTTGTCTAGTCTTCCCCAACTAAGACTAATGCAATAGATACAAATTTTGTATTTATAGGATACAATATCGTCTAAAACGTGAGCTTGAACAATTCAACAATAAGATGTACTTAATGAGGGATCAAGATAACATGATCCAATCTCATATCTACTTAAGAGACCTAAGGGTTAACTTAAAGCATATGTTGTAAAGTTACAAGTAGCAACAATATCATCAAGTGAACAACAAGTGAATGGAGCTACTATAGCACTTGATGAGGGATTAGAACATGAACCAATCCTATATCTACTTAGGAGACCAAAGGTTAACTTAGAGCATTTGCTATAAAGTGGCCAATAGCAACTATAACATCAAGTGATTAGCAAGAGAATAGAGCTACTCTAGCACCTAGGATGAGTGTTACAATTAAAGACCTAGTTATAACATTATAAAGGACACAACAAGCAATATAACAAATAGTTGGGAGTCTAGCATGAGTCCCCACATAAGGTAGTTACTTTGACATGGTATAAAAGTTGGAGAGATAGCATAGGTAAGTAAACTATTTCATTGATTTAAGAGTGGTTTTGTACTAAGTTTTTGAAGATCCATTTACCATAAAGCATCAAGGACATAAAAGCCTATGAGCTTGAGAACCTTAGACAACTAGGGCACACAGTAAATGAAAATAAATCGGACTTTAACCACTTGGCTAAATTCGCTACATATTTGCTCTAAGACTAGGAGTAAAAGGTGAAAAGAGACATTTAAAGGGCCTCAACACTAGTAATTATAAAAGCATAATATCTATGGACCTTAGATCATATGTCGTGGGTATTGATTGAGCATAGATTGTAGAGGAATGAACTAAATATGACTTCACTTAGAGGAGGAAGACTAAATTTGACTCTTAGCCCTTAAAGGAGTTTTAAAGGACTTAAGGAATGAATCCAATAGATCCAACCATTTGAAGGAAACTTCTCTTTAAGAGCAAAGGGTAACTTTTCACAATATAAAGAATTTTATGGGTATTATGGGAGCCCTTCATTTAGTCAAGGGGCTTATACAATTAGTGGGAGCATGACTTGAAGCCAATATTGTAGGAATATGCACTCAAGGGCATGTTGTCACCAATCAAAAGCATGTTTCCATTACGGATAATTGGGACTCTTAGCAAGGGATTGTCCAAAGTTTTTGAAGTATCCATGGTTAATGCACTTACAAGCTTTAGTATTGTCGCTAATTATAGGACAATCTATAAGGCATGGCACTCTTAGGGAAAGTTTTTTTAGTGGAACTTATGGAGGATAAGGACAAACATCATTCAGGCATGGACAAGCTCAAGACTATGCAATGTTGTTAAGGGATGTCAACGCATTGAATGTTATGGTAACATATACTCTTTTTCTTCATGTTCTGCCTATAAAAGTTTTATTTGATCTCGACTTGACTCATTCTTATATATATAGTGCACTCACCTATAAACAATCTATCACCATTAGACCTTTAAAGACTTCCTTGATTGTATACTACCTTATAAAAGGGACATTAAATGTTGATCTAGTTTGTAAATGGTGTATGATTTAGGTAAGAGATTATGACTTGGATTCCAACTTAATATCTAGTAATAAAGAAACTATTTCTTATAATATTATCTCTTGGTTATCATCATGGAAAATGATCATGAAAAAGTGTTAAAAGATATCATTAAACCTTCACTTAAAATAATGGATATACTTATAGTACAAGATTTCTAAAGTTGTTTCCTAATGAGTTGCCAAGATTGCTCCTAAAGCAAGAGATTGATTTTTTTGTATTGACTTACGCTTAAGCATTAAACCTATATCAATTGCCCTAGACCAAATGGCACCTAAAAAGTTAAAGAAACAAAAGGTACAATTGCAAGAATTATTAGATAAAAGCTACATTGGCACTAGTGTATCCCCACGGGGAGCCTTAATATTATTTGTGAAAAAAACATATGGGATGTTACAACTTCGTATCGACTATAAACAGTTGAATAAAGATACAATTAAGAATAAATATTCCTTGATATGGGTTGACGATCTTTTTGATTAACTAAGAAGGGCATGATACCTTTGAATACCTTTGAATACCTTTGCTATGGATTAACACAATGAGTTCGTGAGTGAGATGTACCAAAGATGACATTTAGGATTTAGTACGATCATTACAAGTTTCGAGTGCTACCTTTTGGGCTAACAAATGCCCTAGGAAACTTTATGGACTTGATGAACTTGATCTTTAAGTCATTCTTAGACTAGTTTGTAATTGTGTTTATTAACAATATCCGGGCGTACTCCTAAAGTGAGGAGGAGCACAAACGACACTTAAGGATTGGTCTACAAAAGTTGAAAGATGAACAATTGTATGCTAAGTTCAGTGATTATGAGTTTTGACCCGAAAGTGTAACATTCTTGGGCCATATCATATTCTAGAGGGGTGTTGAGATAGATCCAAAGAAGATTGAATCAGTAAAGCAGTGGCCACAATCCACTATTGTGGGAGAAGTTCACAAGTTCCTGGGGTTGGTAGGTTATTATCAACAATTTGTACTAACATTTTTGTCGAATTGCAGCGTCAATGACCCGATTCACTAAAAATGGAGTGAAATTCGTATAGACAAAAGAGTGCACAAGGGACTTTAATAAACTAAAAGAATTACTTACATCAGCACCAATATTATTTCTATCATTAGGAGCGAGAGGATTTATAGTGTACTGTGATGCTTTGCGCGTGTGACTTACTTGTATCCTAATGTAGCATCATAAAGTTATTGCATATGGCTTTCGACAATTGAAGAATCATGAGCAAAACTACCCAATTCATGAATTGGAGATGACAGTTGTAATCTTTGTGCTAAAGGTTTGGTGACCTTATTTATATGGTGAGACCGACGAAATTTTCACTTATCACAAGGGCCTTAAATATATCATGGGGTGAAAAGAGTTGAATATGCATCAAATGCGTTGGATTGAATTGTTAAAGGATTATGATTGCATCATCTAGTACCACCCAAGGCAGTCCTTCCCAACCAATACGATGTTTATGTTTGTCCAGAATCAAGGTTTTATGCCACAGACAAAGTGCGCAGTGAAGCATTAGCATTCCATCATTGCATAGTTGTAGACAAAAGAACCTGCGCACTCCTTGAATTCTATTCTGGTCCGTCTGTGCTTCTACCTGGACAATCTCGAGAATGTAGCACCATAACCTCACTTCAGGACTGTTGTGTCCTCTAATTACCAATATGCTGCTCCCGCAAACTTTAAATGCTAATCCCCAACCATTAGAAGAGTTGGCCTGAACTGGCAACCTCTTCACGACACTCCATGAATTCTTTGTCTTGTCATATCTCTCGACCTCATTTGTTACTTGATCACCCACCAGAATAAATTTAATTATTTACAACAGCAACTAAGAGAGGAGATCACATCGTAGGATGACCCATGGGTAGAGCCAGGGTACATGTTCTCTATCCTTCGCCAGGTCTTTATCTCAATGTTAATCAATCTTTTTTAACTTGACATACTGTAAATCATAAAAAATTTCCCATCCATGAAAAAGCTTGAACACAGCTTGTACCACACTCTGATATCTGGCAAAGGTTGCTAGTAGCCTATCACAAAATTTTAAAGCTCAGCAGACCTTAGAAGGCATCCATCCTTGTCAGTGCCCCAACAATGATGGCAATTTCCTCAAGGCTACTTGAACCAAATAGACATCGAGATAAGTTAATCAAAGAACATCTAGACCAGTCATAAGTAAGCAGCTCAGTCACCACCGCAAGAGACTCCATATCTGTAGAAGTGGAACATTCATCACATGGAATCCTAGGTAACAGCATCCATATCTGCCTTATAGGATCGAATGCTTCCCAGGGCATTAAAATATAGGCCAAATAAACCCTTTGTTCAATTATCCCAAGTCGCCTCCTCACTTTGTATAAGTACCCACTTTCAAATAATGCTCTAAATTTTCTATTCACACAAGCCAGATTTGAGTAATCTAACCTGCAGCTCCAAGCCAAAATATCTAAAGCAGTGTCATCAAGAAGACTAAGTAGAATACTATTGTCCGATGTACAGGCAATGCTATTTATTATCCTTCCCACCTCGTACCAACAAAGTAAGTTCCTTATCCTTTAATCTTATCTCATCGAAATGGAAAACACCCATCTCACTTCCACGGAAGCCTTTGAACAACCACTACTGGATTATCATTTCCATCTTCGGAAATGTAGGAAAATAACTGCCTATTTTTCTAAATAATCTTTCGCTGAAATGGTGTGGGAAGCTGTGATAAGTCACAATTTTGAAAGCCAAATACAAAAGGCAAATTACACCTTGCCCTTTCCAGGTCCAAGCCTGGCACCTCGAGGGGATCCCTGAACACCATTATTCTGGCCCCCATAGAAATGAAAGAGAAACAAATATATGTGAACCTAATTTGCAAACACTGAATCTAACCCAAGAACTAACAGTTTCTGATACATTACATTCCATTGTCAACTTCCGAACAATTCAACTAGTGCCCTGGAAAATAACAGCCTTAAATATAAGCTAAAGAAATTATGCCAATAATTGAAAAAAGAACATTCAAACAAAAAGGAAGTCCAAATCAGGTAGAATTAAATTTACTTTCTTTTCTATTTTAAACAGTAATATTCCTACGGTAAGTCCAAACCATCTAAAAAATTTCAGACACCCAAATCTAGCGATCATCTATATACCAATATGCAACATCAATTCAATCAGCAAAATAGAAAAGAGTAATAATAATAAAGAACAAATCTAATATTGACAGAGCCAAATTGGTTATTTTCAAATTAAAAGCCTCATTAGTTCGAGAATGCATGTATATTTCTATGGCAATTAATATTGAACATACAACTTTTCATTCTTAATTTGAAGAAATCAAAGTGAAGATCCATTAAGATTCATCCTTTTGCCCCTTCAGTTTGTCCCCCCAACACCCTCCATCTTTTCCAGGAACAGACAAAAGGATAGTGTGTTCGTGCAGGGATCACACTACGAGTAGTCTAAGTGTTAGGGTGGGGGGAGGGGCAATCCCTCGTCCCCCAACGGATGGTGTACCGTTTCCACTGAGAAGGGGAGAGACTCCTGCCAAGCAAGTGCACCACAAGTACTCCAAGTATTGGGGTGGGGGATAGTTTGACTAGAATACTATTAATATGAAGTTGAATAAAATATAAAAATTTATGTTCGATTATGTCATCACATTGTGTATGTATAAATATACACACAAGCACACGCAAGCTCCAAGACATGCAAGTAACCAAAATTATAGAAAATATTACTTAAATATCAATAAAATACAACTTAAACAAATTATGTCTATGAATCCTCTAGAAGCACAAAGTGATCACAACAAAATTAAACAAAGCAAAAGTATTAAGAAGGCGCATGCAAAAGGAAATGGCACAAGCTTATATACATGTAAAACACAACACAAGAACAAAGTTGTACACTACTCATTCTTGGAAAGTGAATCCTCCATCTCTCTAGGAATTTAGGGAGAAGAATCTCAAGTATGGCTCATTTGTACCATTTATTGAATAACATTGATGGAAAATATTGACATCCAATGCATGCATGTGTGTACATGTAAAACACAATGTATTGTGCAACACAATACTAGAATAAAGTGGTAGTCCACTTGAACTTGGAAAGTCATTCATCCATCTCTCTTGGGAATTTAAGGGAAGAGTCCTAAGTAGGAATCATTTGCATCATAGATAATGTTAAAAAAATAAAGAAAATATATAGAATATAGATGTAAAAGAAAGTAAATTACATAGGAAGAATATAATATCTTAAATATACTTAGTACTATCCTTAAATATAGTTTTTGTCCCATAGACAATGTTTTAGTATAATAAGTTATAATAACTATCCTCTCAATATACAACAAACTTCCCTACTAATGTACACTTTAAATAATAAAATAATAGAAATAACACTGATTTTTTTAACCCAACAATTTTCAATAAGAAAAAAGAGAGTGTAAGAGAAAATACTTTTTCACGTGTGTCTGTATAATTAAGAAGGAACTCTTTTTATATTATTTTTGGTTCTCACAATGATGAATATTTAGCTAAAAACAGATAATCAAAAATGGATAGTTTGACTAATACAATTTGAAAAATCTTAAAGGTTTTGGGCTAAAGATTGGTCCATTGTATAAAGTTGTAATGGGCCTCCGATATCAAATCTAGGTTTTTGGTCATTCTCTTATATATGAGGTCTTTTTTGGGTTCTTTTTATTTTATAAGATAAAAAAGCAAAAGTTGTCTTATAAACAAGTATGAAAAAATAAATATGATAAGACCTCTCATTTTCGATGTGGGATATAAGTATTTTAAAATATATTTATTTTTCAACATTCTTCCATATATTTTAAAATGTTGAATTTTGCTAGGTTCATTTTTGGTGCCTTTCAAATTATGAACCTACACAAACTTCACACTTATCTACGTGACCACATAAATTTTCAATCAAACTAAATTGTTTCAACTTTTGAATATAAAAATCACTCATATGTTTTAATTTAGCATATCATAAATTATAAGAATTAATAATATAAGTAGGATAAGTAAATGTATTTTTATTATTAATAGTACCAAGTACATTCAAAATAAAAAGTCTTTGGTTATAATAGTCTTTTTTTCACAAATATATCATTTTTAATCATGACAACTTTGTTAGGTTAAAAGGAAACCTTTACTCAAATCTTTTTTACTAGGGATATAGAAATTAAATTAAAATGAATTTTTAGGACATAAAGCACATCATTTAAGGACAACACATTTCCTAAAGTAAATTTGATAAGGACTTTACCTTTACCTAAAACAAGTGATATTCTTGAATCTCTCATGAAAACATTTTCTTCTTCATTTCTTACTGATGTGCAAGAAGCAAATGTGTTCCTATCCCTACAAATATGCCTTATAGCACTAGAATTTATTGCTCACTCCTTTAAGTTGATGGCTATGTTAACTTGAAAAATGATAACAATAATAACATTTATTTTAACTTAATTGGCATTTAGTTTAACAGGTATGCCATTCCATTTTTTGTGCCTACATTAAGAGGCATGATACCTAAACTTTTTATACGCCTAACAAATGTCTTTCTTCTTAAAAGTTGGATTACTGGTCTTAGGTTTATCATATCTTTGGGACTTATTATCATAACTCTTCCTACCATGATAGAGATGATTACTATAGTAGTTTTTTCTTTTTCTTTTTACCTTTTTTATATTCCATAACATTTTCCTTTAAAGTCATCTTCTTCACTTTTACTTTTTTTTATCATATTCTATTTTTATCCTAAATCAAGATATACATAATAACATTTTTCAATGACATGTGCTTTTTTTTTTTTTTTGTACTTAAATTGTTGCTTATAGTCATTTCAAGGCTACAAAAACTTTTTGATGAGATAACCTACTACATACTCCTCTAGCAACTTTATGTTCTCATTCTTTAAATCATCCAATGGTTTATGATACTTCTTGATATGATCCTAGATATTCTTTTCATCTATCATCTTAAAATACAAATAGTTAACAATAGTAAACTTTTGAACACTAGCATCTTTAACCATATATTTTTTTTATCATCTTTTCTTATATTTCTTTAACCTCCTTTAAAGAGTGGTAAATATCAAAAAGGTCATTAGAAAGTATACTGAGAATAGTGTAATGACAAATTTTGTTGGCTTGTTCTCAAGTAAGTGTTTTGTCATAATTTGTGAAACCAAATGTTTGTTTTGGTTTAGTAAGAGCAAAAGCAATTCCTAAAACATCCAAAGTAGAAAAAATATGTTCTTACTAATGCTTAAAATGTGAACTAATAAATTTTCAATTTTGGAAGTATTCAACAAGAACTTAAGTTCAAGAGGAATTGATTGATTTTTTTTTTCAAAAAAAAAAAACAAGAGTAGATTAATTAGTAGAAGAAATTATTTGATTAGCAATTGCATCCATTATAGTAAATAAGAAAAACTATTCTTAAAATTGTTGAAAAATAAAAAAAAAAGAAAATTCAAAATGTGGATGTAAAAATTCCTTATGCATATTTGATATTGTCCTTAAAGATAATTTTTGTCCTGATAGACAATATTTCAATATAACAGATTACAATAATTATCTTCTTAGGATACAATAAATTTTTTCATTAGTGTGCATTTCAAATAGTATAATAACAAAAATAATACTAATCTAGTCAATCTAATAATTTTAAATAAGAAAAAAGAGAGAAAGTAAAAAAAGAAAATCAGGTGTTTAGGATTTAATATCTCATAAAGAAACTCTTTTGAATTTCTATAACAATTAAATTTTCAATAATTAGCTTCCAACAGTTAAAAATGCTAGTAAAAAATAATTCATTTGACCAACACAATTTAAAAGGTTTTAAAAAATCTTACGGCTAGCAAAAAATGGTTAGTTTCATCAATATAATTTGAAAGATCTTAAAAGGTTCTAAGTTAATGGTGCAATTGACTACAACGATCATCCTTCTAAGATACAACAAATATTTTCATTAATGTGTATTTTAAATATTACAGTAACAAAAATAATATTAATTTACTTAACAATTTTTAGTGTAAAAAAAGGGATATAGCAAAAAAAAAGAATTTTTTTCAAGTGCATTTCAAATGAAAAAGAAAAAGTGTTTTTAATTTGCTTATAGTTTAATATCTTACAAAAAAATAGGGTATTAAGAACAAAAATAATAACTTTTGGTTATAATTGGTGGTTTTATTGTTGTCACAACTAGTCTTTTAATAATTAGTTGTCTAACAGTTAGAAATGACTAATAAAAAATAACTAATTTAATTAATATAATTTAAAATATTTTAAAAAGTTCTTAAAAAGTTTTGATTAAAACATCTGAAAATAGGGGTAAATCAAGTAAAATTATGAACTTTATATATGAGACTTAGATTTTAGGTCATTCTCTTGTACATTATGTCTTTTTTGAGTCTTTTTTATTTTATAAAATGTATGTTATTTTATAAATAAATATAACAAAATTTCTCATTTTTAAGGTGAGATACAAAATTTTCAAAATATATTTATTTTCTAACAAATAAAAAATATTGACATCTAATGACTCGGACTTTTCTCATTTAGTAAACTATTTACCTTTCCTATTACAACAAAACTAATTCGCACAAAACACAAAATGATTAACCTTTCCCCATCTTCTTTATCCGGCGGGTACAAAACATTTTTCACAGTATGCCTTGCCTTGCCTTGCCATCCCTATACACCAACGTGTTCGTTCCAAAATTTTTAACAATACATCTATGGCAGAAGAATGTCACCAACCATAGCCCATCATCAAGCATGCAACTAATCGATGAGATAACTCACCAGGCTATCCCAGATACGAACTATGGTGAAAAGGAAAAATGAGATGTCTGCCATGACTCAATCTTTGCTTGAAAAAAGAAATTAGAGGAAGGACAAAAATTTCTGTATGGCAACTTCAGAAAATTAACAAAATCTTGAAGAAGAGTTTTTAATTGCCAAAATTAGAAATGATATTGTTCAAGTGTAAATTGAAATATTGAGCAACTGAGATGCCAAAGAGGTAAATCACTCAGATTTTGGGTGCATTTAATCCTTCTTTCCTTTTTTTTTTTCTTTTTTTGTTTTATTTAGAGTTTCTGTACATGAACTAAAAACAATTCTCCATTTGACCCAATATCATTATACAGTATAACAATTAGGTTTTAGATGAGTGGTAGTTATGCTAGTTTGAAAAAAAAAAAAAACAGTGTATTTAGAGTTGATATGAAAAACTCTTCAATCAAGTCCGGAAGATTAAGATAATTGAAATAAATTGAAAAGCAAGCACTGGTATAGACCCAACAAAACAAAGTTGATATGAAAAATAAGAAAAAATAGTATAAATGCATCTTTTTTTTTTTAGTTTCATTTTTCCAACAAAATGCGCTAAATGCAAGTTTTAGATCTGTGTATATTATGATTCCTACATGTATAAAGTTGTTAAGCAACCATTTCTAATTGGTTTGGACTTTTACAGTATCACTCATATTATTACCAAGCAAGCAAAGCATATTACAGTATCACTCAATTTTAAAGTTAATATGCTAGAATTGACACTCATTCTTTAGAATAATTGTAGTGTCACACAAAAAAAATAACAAATTAGCATTCCTTTTGTTTTTAACAAAACTCAAAAACCTCACATAAAACACCCTCCGAAAGTATCATCTGTATTTTTGCTGCTCTCTTTTGTCTAATTGCTTGGTTAGTGAGGATTTAATAAATTGATTCATTAAATTAGATCATTTTAAATTTTATAAATTGATATACTTCCAAACATGTTATATAATTTAGATAGAAACATGTTTTATTGAGTTTTATATCATGGATTAGGACCAGCGATATAACACAAATGGTATGCTTCAATCTGGTCACTACCTTTGTTATTAAGACAACACTTAAACATATCTTCCTCAACTTTTCACAAAATAGTAAATTTTATTACCTGCTTATATATATATATATATATATTTATTTTTTTTTTTATTTTTTGGCAATTTAGTTACTAACATTTCCCATTTGAGTTAATTTAATCTAAAATTGTATGCAAACCATCAACAATATTGTGATTTATAATATATGAAAAAAAATGGACGAGAGCTCCTCCACTTCTTGATACACTAACATTGATGTGAATGTATTCTCATTGTTACCTTCATCATGTCCTCCAGGAATTCTTCTTTCAGTAAGTTTGAACCTTTTAATTCAGTATGTCGCACATGAGAGAAAGGGGATGGCAGACAAGTAATCTCTGCATTTTCAGAGGCTCTTTGGTGTTCTTCCCAGCAGCTCCTTGCTGTAGCTTCATTCCAAAAACAAGCAATCCCTGACCCGTCCACGCTTCCATTCCCCAACATATCGGCTACTTATTGCAGCACGTCCATCCTTCCAAGAGTACGCTTCCAATGCAAACTGTCAAATATTTTGCCTGTGTAGAAACACCTTTGCCTCCTTCTGGCACATGCTGTCTGAACTAAGACCCTAGAGTCTTGGGCCACTTCCCTTCCACGACTCTTTCCATATGTTCTACCGGGGATTTGGTCCCTTTTTCAACCATCTGGGCTGCTGGAAGGAATGTTTAAAGAGCACACACAAGGTATTGTTCTGAAATTCTAAGACTTGAAAGAAGACATTCATTCTCATATGATAAAGCTTGCTGAGTTCTTGGGTTGTCCTTTCTCTGTGGAGGAGAGGGAGTCATGGCTTCAGAAATTTGAGGGTTATGAAGGTAAACAAAACTGGTAAGTGCACTTCAGGTGTTGATAATAGGATGTTCTTGAGGAAATGTGAGATTAGGGGATTGAGTGAATCTTCTTTCTCCTGTAATGGTGACAAGATCACCGAAGAAGAACTGGCTGGTTCTGGTTTGATGCAGAAGACTAGTTTGTAAAGAGTTATGGCACTTCTCAGCTACTGCAACTTGGAGCAACCTGATCCTTTCTCTTGGGAGTTTCTATCCCTGGTTCTTGATCTTGATGGGTCTGGCAAATGAGTTTTGAGGTTGATGAGAAATATATTAATAGCCTCTGATCCAAAGTAAGCCTGTAAATCGCATTGACCAGTAATAAAGCATCAGTTTTTCATTTTTTTCTGTGTTCATTTTTTTCTGTGTTTTTCATTGCACATTAGAAGCGTAAGTCAACGAAATGACTAGACAACTTCTAGTTACTGAGACCAAAAAAGATGATTTCTTAACTAAAAATGTTCAATCTGAAGCTCAATAACTAAGATGAACAAAAGGAATAACTTAATTGCACATATATATGCACTAGCAGCAAATGCTATGATATTGCAGTATAAACATTTACCTTATCAAGTACTGTAAACCCAAATTTCAGATTTCTTCACTCCAGTCCATGTAAGCTGCAGACTCTGGCCTTTCAGTTGCCAAAAGAGTTTTCTGTCTCTCTTTGAACGGAAGAAGCTGACCTAAATGTAAGCTCTTTGTTACCCAGCTGGCTGACTGCAACATGGAGATCAAATTTAAAAATCACAACTGAAAATTGAAAGCAAACCATGATGATTGCCTAACTTCAAGTGCAAGGGATGCACAAGCAATAATTCCCAAGTCCATGCTAGCAAACAGATCCTTTTTTCAAGCACATAGAAGAGGATAGAGGGGAGAGAAAAAAAGCACTAACCATAACTGGTATTTTCCTCTCTGAGGCACAGTGCTTTAAATGGCGTGATGCCCTACTCTCACCCTCTGCAACAATAGCTCCCACAGATGTCTTTTTTGTATCTAAACTCTGAAGTAACATTTGCAAGGTTCTGAACACATGCCCACCTCCATGCTGAGAAGTCAGACCATTAGTTATTAGCCAAGCGAAAAAATTACAATAAAGAGTTAGTACACAAATAAACTCTGGGCCAATCCAGCTATGTATATTAACAATGTGACAATCCACTTCTCTGCATATTGTTCGTACTGAAGTTATGTCTTTGTGTAGAGGAAAATTTTAAATTTTCCCATAACCAAAAAATGTGAGAGTTCTGTGCACTAGGATGCCCTAAATTTTCTTAAACCCAAGTTTAAGAAATTTTGTTGGCTATATGTTTGGTTCTAATGGCTAACACCTAACTATCAAATGCAGTGGACAATTTAATGGAGAACTATCATGAAACCACTCCGCCTAAAAGAGCTTTTAAGTGAGGTCCAGGATATAGATCATATATCATATTCCAACACACTTCTCCATGCGAAAGCCCAACTCACTCGGACTTGCAGAGTTTAAAGTATGAACAAATTAGAAATTCATAATTAATTCACAATTAAATACGAGAACAGCATAATTCAAACTCACAATCACTTAGTTATGAAGGCTCCAATGTCATATCATGAAACTACTCTACCTAAAGGTGAGATTCAAAATATAGATCATATATTATATTCCAATAAGAACCAGTTCAAAATTTAAGGATACATTATTTTAGGCCTGTAATAAATCTTCGGGACTTTGATACGTTTGATGCTTTTACCATGAGCAGGAGTCTTACTCTATTTCCCGTTAAGACTAAGAATCCAGAGATCAGTGTCTATTTACTCTATTTATTTGTTGACTACAATCCAGGAATCTTTGCGTATTTTAGTCTGCTTTCTTCTTACTTAAGGATCATATCAAAATATCTCTGCATCGAAGGAGTTCTTACTGCTTGGTGACCATTTGAGAATATTCCTTTATACTTTAGAATTAGATGGCATTCACTAATTAATAAGTTAAAAAATTATTCTCCAGGTTCTTTTTCTCTCCTCACTGTGTTTCTTCCCTTGAAGTTTTACCTCTATATTTTCCATTCTTTTGATCATTTTCTTCTTTTTATGCTCTCTTAATGACATAGGAGTTAATAGAAATTCAAAGAAAATAAGAAAAAGAAGAGGTCGTCGCATCAAACTCAATTCATAATAGAACACAATAGTGAAGGAAAAAATGTAGCTGACTCCAATTATAAAATGGGATCAAGACTTTGTTTGATTTGGAGGAAAAAGAAGGGAGGAAAGGGAGAAACTCAGAGGAATTTAAGAAGATTAGGGAAGCAGAGGCAGAAAAGGTAGAGAGGGAATGGAGAAATAGAGGGGCTAAGAAATGGAAGCAGAGATGGGAGAGCAGAGAAAGACAGGCAAAAATATTTCTTCAATTCATTGGGCTGGATACTGCACTAAAAGATACAAAAGGATTGTACCTAAAAATAAGAAGGAAATAGGAAATAAATAGCAATTCTAATTACCTAAAAGGTCTAACATAACCTAGTACAAATGAGAGAATAAAAAATTGTAAAGGCTACCTTATTATATATATATATATATAGATATAACTAAATAAATCCAAATTACTGAAACAATTTCCTTATTCTCCAATCTCTATTATATAATTATTGATTTCTTCTTCTGCCAAATCAATAACATACAGAGGTATGCTTAGATGACATTACATGTGAAATAAAACTGTCTTAATGGCGTGAAATTGCTGCAACTGGTGGAAGTAAATGTTAGAGACTTAGAAAGTTGCTTGGAGAAGGACAATGATTAATAATAATAGTTGAACTAGGTGGTGATCATGGTAGCAGTAGTGGAGGTGTTTCAATGGCAATATCATACCTTCAATTGCCATATTTCTATGCCTTGTACTCGGCAGCCTTCAATGGAATTAATGATTAGTTATGTGATTACACTTCTTGAATTTGCCCAGGTTTGACAGGATTTTAAAAGGTTACTACACAATTAATTCACTATAAATTTCATTGTAAATAAAATCTTTATTAATCAACTATCAGTATTTGAATACAGACCTGAAATTAACATCTGAGAGCCATGTCTTTCTCTTTCATTGGCAAATAAATATTAAAGTATTAACATCTTATATGTATTTTAGGCTACTTTCTTGCAACATATCTTCAATTAAAATGGTGAGATGAATTTCATGAAAAAGAAAGAACATTTGTTTGCATAGTCACTACTAATCATGTCTAACAAAAGAACTCATTCTGTAATTATGCTCACAGGATTCATCAGAAGACTTACTTCAAATCATCATTAATGAATGTCAATATTCAACAGCAAGGATCAACAGACTAGTTTCTCAATCCTAAAGTAGTTGCATAAACTAATGCAGAAGACCATTATTAGTTTTTAAGGATCACAAAGAAAGTCAAGGAGAATTCTCAGATTTGTAAAATCAATTTTTAGTGGCTTAGCATAGATAAAATTTTTTACCTTGATTATCATTGCCAATTTCGTGCAGAAATTGTGCTGCCCATGAAGCATTATTCCTACTCCCTCAAAAATGCCTTCCCAGTCACCCTGACGAACTGACTTTTGAATTTTGGTGCAGTTGAGATTAGCCTGATTTGACAAAATCATGTATCTGAAAAAGATTTGACTGCTAATCAGGAAAAACACAAATTAAAATTTATATTACATCATAGTCCCTATACCACATACAGTCCAAGAAGCAGGACAAAACAACTCATTCACAAACTAATTTACGAAGGGGGTTTGGGCGGTTGGAGAGTGTCACTTCAGGATTGTAGGATTCTGTGAGATGGAGGTTAAACTATTTTGTACAGTTTAGGGACCACATATGTCATTTAAAAAAAAGGTGTCCCAGTGCATGAGGCTCCCACATTTATAGGGTCTGGGAAGGGGCGATGTATGCAGTTTTCGCTTTGTCTTTGCAAAGAGGTTGCTTTTAGGATTTCAATCCATAACCACCAAATCATAATGAAGTAATCTTTTCATTATACCAAAACTCGCCCTTCTATACATATACATACATACATACATACATACATACATACATACATACATATATATATATGAATGATGCACAATAAAATAAAAAATAAAAAATAAAAAAAGAAAAAGAAAAAGGAAGAATATAGAATATACAGCTGGACATAACAACCAAACCTTAATAAAAGCAGTAGAGCATAACATGTAACCTGCCCTTTATTGTCTTTTTGTAGATGGATTTGCATCATGTCAATATACTGGCAACAATTAATCAAAGTTACTCTAAACGCAGTTAAATATTATTTATTGTAGCATTACACTAGAAAAACTTGTATTGAAGTCTTCAGCAATCAATGCATAAATGCATGATACATATACAACAGACTTACTTTCCAGGAGGAAGAGCATAACCTGCTGCTGCTGAATCAGTGAGCCAATGTTCGTTTAGAATGAGGGTATTCACTGCACAGCCGTACAAAAATTTGGTAGTTTGTAGCTGGAAAAGACAAGTCACCGAAAGAAAAAAATTCAATGATCACAAATGTCTGCCAAGGTCGTAATCACTGAGGCCAAGCAAAAAGTAAAGCTGACATCTTCAACAAACACAGTGCAGCAACACAGGTACAGATCTAATGCAGTGAAATGCTTCTCTAAGATCCTAGCATCTTTAATTTTTTGAAACTAAGAACTACATAAGCAGATTAAGGCTTTGGGAGGAATTTGCAGTTGAGAATGATGTACTTTTGCAAAGGGCCACCATTTCAGTTGGATTATCTAGAGAATATGAAGAAAATATAGTGTGAAAAAAAGTTTAATCAAAGGTGATAGTGGTTGTGCCAAAGTTTTAACAAGTCTAAAAGAAAGAAAGAAGCATCTCCACTCTTTAGGGAGCTCAAGAATTGCCATAGATTCATACAGGATAGCACACAAATCAGTGAGGAGACACGTTGCTCAATCCATGAGGGCATTTAGCAGATTGGAGCAACCAATTTCACTGTGAGCATAAAAATTGTAAGCTCCCTCAACTTTTTTTTTTTTTTTTTCATTCCTCATTCTTTGCTTAATATTAGATGGGACTGCCAGGAACATAAAATAACAAAGAAAAGATGCAAACCAAGCATTAGCTTAGCATTTCCAAAGCAAAACTCTCCAAGCATTGAATTATCAGATTTTTAAAACATATAGATAGTAACGATTAAGCAAATAATTGCAATTTATTGCCACTGAAAGCAAAGTGAAAGAATACCACAGTTCATCCTTAGCAATATGTTAGTAATTAACATACATGGAACCAGTACAACAAAAACATGGCTTTCAATAAATTCACGGTTATTTTTATTTTGCAGCAACAACACTTGACCTAACTCCTGCAAGTTTCACGCATATGTGAAACTTTTCTGAGAGGTTAATCCCTGCTCTCCATGCATGGATTTGTTAAAAACGTATGCTAACCAATTAAAGGTTTTAGAGCCCTCAAACAAAATCCTTTTCTCATTTTCTGTACAACACATATTCTAAGTATGCAAACAGGATACAAATTAGACAGATGATTTTCACAGGATCCTTTGATGTTTTAACCTATTATCGGGCTCTTCTTGAAGAGAAAAATGAGGTGGCAGTTAACCTTTCATAAAATGATGTATGCAACAAAGTGTGGCAAGAAACTATTCAACCCAAGAGTTTAAATTGTCGGGTAGGGTGCAAGAACGGATCATATATAAACTCCAAGATGCCTGCTCGGGCACAAGCCCATTAGGCTGAAAGCATTAAAAAACACAGGCCTTCCTTATCTTGTGCAGAAATTCACAATTTAATTGTACAAAAGAGGATAGAATGATTTGATCTCATAAACTCTTGGTCATAAAGATTCCAATATCATGTCAAGAAACCATCCAATCCAAAAGCTTAAGCTATTGGATGAGTTCGAAGGATGGATAATGTATTAAACCCCAACATTGTGCTCCTTCTAAAGTATCTGTTCTAGGTAGCAGCATGGGAAAGGAACTTGACTGCTGCTGGCCATAGGAGACAAGGAACTGCTGATTTCTGAATCTGTTCTAGGTAGCCAAATTCATGCAATACCTTTTACTAAATCTGTCATTGCAAGACAACCGAAAGATTTGGCTTTTCCAATCATGGGTATCATGGGTTGCTGGACATCTTGGCAAGGATGAGTAATGAGTTTGAAGAGTTATTTCTTCTTGTAAAAAGAGAAAGAATTCCATGACTGATTTCGATCACCAGATATTGGCAGTTTGGAAGAGAACAAATAGGAGAGCATCAAAGAGAGAAATCATCCCTTCCCGTTCTAATAGATTAATTGGCTTACATACACTGTTATCAATATTAATTGGCTCAAATACTTTGTATTTAATCACATCAACCATATTCTTCATCTGCAGACCTCTTGGTTTTTTTGTTAATTCAATATGCATAGATCTTCTCGCCCCAAGTACTGCAGTAAGTGTCATCTCAGTTTAGTTTCTTACTTCAACAATACCAATTTGAAAAAGTCAGTGCACAATGCAAAACACAATTTTGGAGTACGAAAAAATGGCTGACGCAGAGAAAGAGAATATGAGAAGAGAAACTAGAATGGATGAAAAGTAAAATAACTGTAGCTGTAAAAACCAACCTTCTTTGAACATATAACAATAGGAAGCTGCTGGGAAGACTTTGAAATTCGCTTTGCCCTTGAATTTGGAGGAGACGGGATATCCACGAGAACAAAACCACCATACTTCTGTATTAGTCTTATAATTTCCCTTTCCTTTCGACTGGAAAATCCAGTAAGCAAGAAGTCTAGACCACAGAATATCAATATACTCCCACCCTCTATGTGACCAGAACAGTCTCTAAGGTCTTGATTTCGAGAGTCAAACTTTGAGTTGGAAAATTTTGATCTTTTACTAGCTCTGTTGATAGAACCTATGTAAGGATATAAATATTAGAGTACAAAAAAACTGATGAAGGCAAAGGAAGTTACATATTAGACAACAAGTAGCATGATCTTACGATTTCTAAGTGAAGTATCCCTCTTTTGAAGGTCCTTGCACAGTTGAAGCTCAGCATCAACTTTGGGGAAACAAACTCGCTTTCCAACTGGATTTTGACTTTTATGGGGAACTTTTGAGTTAGATTGTAAATTCTGAAATTTCATTATACTGTCTTCTGCCATGGCCCATACAGGATTACTCTCAGAACCCTCCAGACAGCACCGTCTCCTTTTGTTTAGAATAAGAGGCGACTTTTTTTGTACCAAAGGCTGCAAATGGAGCTCAGACCCATCTTTTCCATGCTCATTGCAGTTTCTCTTTGATGTGTCCGTTACCAAATTCCTGATCACAGAGGTGTCCTGTCTCTCCTTATTACCTTTAGCACACTCAAATTTATACCCGAATGACAAGTTCTCCTTGGAATTTCCCTGATTGACAACTCTGAAGCAGCCCCTATCCTGATCTAGGGAAAGAAGCTTGCTAACATCCTCTGATGGAATCTGCCAATCACCTTGAAGTGCATTCCCCTCTAATGTGGAATCTTGTTTTGGCAACAGTGTGCTATAAGTCTTGAGTGAAGCCAGATACCTTTGAACTGGGGCCCCAAAAAAATTTCCAGGAGGCATACCTTTGTCATCCACATGGACTGATCCCAGGTCCAGATCTGAGGTTCTCTGCAAATCCTTCATCCCAGGGGGTGCTTTGTGGGTGCAGCAATCTTCAGCTTCAACTCCTCTATCATTTTGGTTCTTAGCTAAAGGGGAACCAACATTCTCTGCGGAGATACTACAAGGGACAATAGAACAAAGAGGATCTATGGGAGAAAGATTAGAGGATCTAAATTCTAAGGAAATGAAAACCCCTTCATCAGCTTTATCTTGTAAACCTTCAAACAAGATGCTTGACTGTGAAGCTATCTTGAATGTTTCATGTTTCTCCACAACGGAGTTATTATCTGGAGCAATATCAGCAGATTCAGAGAGAGAGCTTGTCTCAACAAAGAACTTTGGGACGGTTGGAGAATCTACTTCCTTACAAGAGGGAAAAATAGAAAAGAAAAAAAATCATATGCATCACAAAAGATATCTGAGATAGCATATAGGATAAATTTTGCAACTTTAAGAGTTGCTATAGAGTAATGGGGTAATTCACTGGCAAAAAAGAAAGAACTTGACATTTTGTCATTAATTACACCTAAAGATGACAATTTTTAATTTCAAGTGCTTTAGTTCTTGAGGTTCTTTTTGGTTTTTTATTAATTATCTGAGGCAATATAAGCAGATTCAAAGAGAAAGCTTGTCTCAACAAACAACTTTGGGATGGTTGGAGCACTACTTCCTTAGCTCAAGAGAAAAAACAAAAAAAGACAAGATCATATACATTGAAATGATATTTAAGAAGAGAATTTCTCACTTGAATTTCTATTCAATAGCAAGGTATACATATATACATCAAAACAATTCCTTATCTAGACCCTAGAATTATGGAGAAAATACAGAAAGTCATTTAAGAAAAATAAATCAGAAGATACATGAAATCAATAACTAGACCAAATCCAAGGAATCAGGAATTTGATTTGATTTCTAACATACATCACAAAAGATATCTGAGATGGTGTAGAGAATAAATTTTGCAACATTAAGAGTTGCTCTAGATAAATAGGGTGCATTACCAAAAAAAAAAAAAAAAAAGTTGACATTTTTTATTAATTACACCTAAAGATGACAAATTTTGATTTCAAACAATTCAGTTCCTGAGGTTCTTTTTTTTTTTTTTTTCCTACAGTTTATTCCTTTATTCCTTTCAGCAGATACAATCAACTTTTCCATTGATTCAAAATTAAAACACTGAATTGCCACAACAATTGTCCACAAAAGCACTGAAAAGTTCTATGTCATGTTTATACTTAAGGTCCTATGGTTTTTTTTCTACATCAAACACTTTTAAAACTGTTGTCTAGAGTGAAATTGTTGACAAAACTTGGGGAACTTGTTGTACCTTATCCAAGTAAACAAGATTAACAACTGAGAGGAGTGACTTATCTTTTGTAATCAAAGGTGTAGATTTTCTGAATGTGGTCCTTAAACCCAAATGACATGCAGCTATTGGGGAAAACTACTTTCAGCAATAAACTGACATTATAATATGCATAGTGCAACTGAAATTCTTAGCTAGCCATTATGCATAAGCTTTTGACATTCTAGGAGCTATATGGCAACAACTATTATCAGAAATTAATGAAAAATATATGAGTCCATGTATTGTCACTCTAGTATAACAGCATTAGGGAAATATTTTCTTTCTAAGCTTGACAATATGAAGCTTCATGTTTACAAATGACTGATGATTCTTGAACTGTTGCTTAATAGGAAAAAAGGTAAAGAATTCAATTGTGAGAAAAAAGATAAAACATTAAGAACATTCTAACTCCCCCTCATTTCTTACATATAAAATTTATAGTTTTCACCCAATAAAGCATGCATCTACTTGAAAAATGATACTGGCAAGGAGAAAAAGGGAGATAGGAAAAGGATTTAAATAATAAATGAAATGCGGCCAAACCTTAGCTGTCCAACCGCCCAACCAGCGGCTTCTGAATCTATTTGCAACTGGATGGTGGATATTATCTTCTGCTTCTGTGGGGAGAAAAAAATAAAAAATATAAGATCACAAAGGTGTTTGTTATCAGTAAAGTAAGAGCTATCTAGAGAAAGAAACAGCAATCTCACCAGCACTTTCTGGAATACAAGCATGAGATGAGTGTAAATCAACTTCAAGCTGAAATAAGGTACCAACCACTGAAAAGTCAAATGTTTGAAATCCAGACAGAGATTTGATATCCAAGTATGTTACAGGGTACAGACTCCAGAAATACTAAGTCTTACTGACTATATTTCATAAAATAGAGAAACATGATAAAAACATAGCCAACATCTAGAAACTAAAAGTAACTGGACAACAAACAGGGGAAGTTCCTCGTGCCTTCTTTGTGCTGATAACCAAGATTCATTCTTGAAAGAACAAGTCTTTACCATTTCCAAAGGCAAATCATGTAAAATTCCCTCAGCTGGATGATGTACGAAAGTTTCAGCAAGGCATGTAATTTCAGTGTCTTTCACACCAAGAGTTGAATCATCACAGCTTTTATCATGTTGAGTTAAGAGCTGTACAGGTTTAGGTTCTTGGCCATTATCCAGCCCCCTAAAAGATAACCCCACATCTTGAAATGCATCTGCCATAATTGAATCATTCAAGTCTGAAAGAGAATCAACCTCACTACTTGCATTAGATGCGCAACAGTAGGCATGATCCAAGGCTTCCAATCGTGCTTGCTTAACTAGAAGTGCAGCTTCAAGAATAGCTCTAGATGACAAAACTTCTGCAGAGGACTCAGACTTCATCAATTCATGGATAACCAGTGCCTCAGATGCAGCAACAGAGATTCCAACTGTGTCATCCAGGTCACCATCACTCATATGTCTGACATTAGATTTTTCTTCACTTTCCCTTCTAGTGTTATGACAACTGGAAGGAAAGAGCAGACCATTATTCTCCACTGTAGCTGAGATAGAAGTTGGAAGCAAAAGATGCTTCCCATCAGGATCAGAGTCCAGTTTTTCTTTATCATTTTCAGGACATCTTAAAGCATCATTGCCACCAGTTGTTGGGATGGAAGTTAGAGGTGAAATTGTTGAAGGTCCACCATTATGAGGCCCTTTTGAATGATGCATATTCTCCCCCAGGCTAGCTGAAGTAGTCAGTTGTAGTGATGATAGGCCTGAAGTAGAATCATGCAGGACTTGAGAAGTATATAAATGCTGGCTTTGGTTACACTGTGACTCACCATCTGATGAAAGACGTAAACAAAGATGAAGCGCCTATACCACATCAGAGATGGTTAGACAAGGTTTAAGTAGATGCTTCAGAATAGAACTAAAACATTCATCAGGGCTCAAAAAGTTTCACGAGCAACATATATCAAAGGTGTAACCAATGACATAGGGAATAATCCAAGAAGGGCTACCAAACACAAAAGTGAATAGATCTACTAAAAGATCATTGACAAGTTTAGCATTTCATCAATGCCTAGCCCATGATGGAAAGGAAAAAAGAAAAAGATAATTTTTCAAGATATAAGAGTAAAATGCTCAAATTCAGTGCTTGTTATCTAGAATTTTGGTATCAACACAAATTATTCTTTGGGCTTAAAGAAACATAAAGAAGAGAGAAACAAGAGTGTTGTATGCTACATGTTTGGTCGGTAGTAACCTGATTGGTCCTGAATTGTACCACTGATTCTTTTCCACAACATTATCTCCAACAATTGAATACTATAAGGAAGAAAGGACAGATGTATCACAACTAGAAAGATATATATGCTATTGGGAGGGAGGGGGAGAGAAAAAGAGGGACAGTCGGACTCATTTTGATTTTGCTTCCTAAATGTCATTCTCATTCTTTCTCTCTTTAAAATCCTTATGATCACCAGTTTTAAGTAAAAGAGGAAATCTATTCATTAGTAGTTTGAGGTAAAAGCTTCTGTGATCAATCAGCAAGCTGAAATTTCATTTCTTGGCCCTGCACTCTTGGTTCAACAAGTTAACAAAAGAAGCAGTAATTTTCTGACCTACAGTGAAACCTCGAAGGCCACTGAATATTTGACTATCTTATTCGCTTACTCATTATTGACATTATAATACACAGTGGTAGTTGCCTCGCTTTCCTATCATCTGTTTGTGGCATTTCAAGCAATATTCAACTGTTGCAGCATGTTAGATCCTCCCTGTTCTTCCTGTTTGTAATTAAAATCAGCAAATACATTTTTAAGGTTTTCCTCCAAAAATACTTGAAGACTATTCTGATAAATGCATAAAGTCCCTAATGTTATGACAATATTTCATTATCTGCAGTCAGAAAGTAATGAAACATCAGCCATCACAAGATTATAGAAAAGTCTCGCTCAGGTATTGACAAGCCAAATGGATTGAGAATCTCACTGTCATACACCATAAATTTGAGATACAAAGGCAGCAGAGAGAAGAGAGTTAATTTTGAGGCATAAAAAAATCAGATATTGATCAATCTTGGTCTGCTTGAAAGCTTACCTGCCCGGAAGATGCAGAAATGCTATTGGGAAAATTATCTTCTCCAGACAGGAACAACTGACAGCAATGGTGTCTACTTTCTTCACTTGGCGAGATGTCCACATCTATTACATTACTGATATATGGGTTTGGAAACATTGACTCCTAAGCATTGCAAACAAGAATATAAATCAGAAAGTTGTTTAGACAGGAAGAGGAGCACTTCAAAGAACCCATTTATCAGCTGAATACATGATGATAGCATGAAGTCAGATTTTAACCAGTTATAAAATAAACTTTTTCTAATCACAATGGCCTTGAGATTCTTGCAATAATGGGTCAGCAACAAAATAAGAAAAGTAAAACCAAAACTCACATCATCACTTTGGCTGTGACCAGAATTTGAATCATTCAGATTTCAGCAATCATGAAAGGACAAACAAGCTTACAAGTTAAATTTCTTAAGAACAAGAGATTACTAATTTGCAATCCTTGTTTCTGCGGCAAAACAATTAGCATCAGAGCCCTCCAACCACAACATATATGCTATAAGATATCTTTTCCTAGAACAAGAGGTCACCAAACCATTCTAAATTCCCACTTGGACATGAAAAATTAAAATCATTCCCCGAAGAACATAATTTCGCTGACACAATTCAGAAAAAGACCATGGATCTAATAATCAAAAATCATCAGAAAGGTTTTGATGGCCCCGCGAAAAATGGTTCCATAACTATATGATAAATTTGCTACAAGACCCTACCAGCAAAAACATCCTAAATCATATATAAAATAAATCAGTGTCTCCTACGCAACCCCATCGAAGATTAAACCAGCCTGTGACTTTGACATGACAAATTTTACAAACCTGGAGTGGCTTAACAGAAGGAGTTTGAAATTCCAACTGAGGATGCTGAAGCCAAGGAGGAAGCCATGCTAAATCCTAAAAAATCCATTCAGCAAAACACAACAAAAATGCACATCAATTCCACAACGCATCGTTATGATGGCACCAATGCCGCTATTAACCCACATTTTTTTTCCATGACAAAGACGATATAAAACATATAGGATGCAAACTTTTCCAACTACACATGTGATCAAGCCTAACTAGACATGTTATGAGTGAAACTAAAAGCAGCATTCACTAATTTAAGATAAACCAAAAAGGGAAAAAAAAAAAAAAACAAACAACAATTAAAAAGCACAATCCAGGAACAAATTTTTTTTTAAAAAAACAGAAGAAATAAAAGATTGATCAAAACCGGGAGTTGTATTGAGGTGATAAAACTGTAGAAATTAAAAACAAAATGGAAGGAAAATAGATACAGAAATTAAGCAAATTCAAAGAAAAGAAACAATATAGAATTTAACCCAACCAAAAGAAAGAACCCAAAAAAGAAAAAAAGAAGATGAAATTAAAAAATAATAATATATATGTGTGTGTGTGTGTGGATGGAAAATAATTAAGAAATTGGACCCAAGAAAAATACAAGACGGGATTAAAAATACTAGGAAATAAAAGCCTCTGTGAGAATTAAAATATGGAAGCGGGGGGTAATGGCGATGGAGATTGCCTCGGAGAATTGAGGAGGACGAAACCCTTGTAAGCTGCCCATTGGAAGAGACGAGACGAGACTGAAATGGAGCTTCGGCGCCGAAACTCAGCGATAAAGTCCTTTTAAACACTCCTGAACGGGTCCCATTGGTCCTGGCGAATGCCTTTTCGGTCGGGCCGGGTGAAGGCCGCTAATTGCCTTCAGCCTGCCCGTGCCCACTCCAACGTCCCCGTACACCAGCAATTGCAACCTACTTCCCACCTCACTTTCCTTCTCAAACATTGGTATAAAATCATCTCTTTTACAAACCAAAAAAAAATAATAGTAAAGTAGTAAAAGTGTTTTAAGTTAATTTTACATATATATTTAAATTAAATTGCTATTGATGTTCAAAAATTTTTAAAACTATAATATAACCAACATAAAAATTAAAATCAATCAAATTATTATTAATAATTATGGGTCAATTTGACTAATTTGATGATTTAAATTATATTTTCTAAAGAAAATGAATTTTCAAAAATTTAAATAAAAAGAAAAATTATATAAACAACATGGAAAAAAAAAGATTATATTCTAAATAAATCATATGAGGAAAATAACTTATTTGAATGCAAATATAAAGGGTAATTTATATTTTCAATCAATGAGTTTATTATTTATTTTTATTTTTACCACTTAACTTTAATTTGTTATAATTAAATAATTTGATTCTAATTTTGTTTTAAATTAAACATTATATCACTCTATTAAGTAAATATTTATAAAATTTAACCTCTAAATAATATATTTTTATACAATTAAACTCATCAATACATATATACACGTAGTAATAGGAACTAAACTAAATTTCCCAAATTAGGATGTTATTACTAACAATAAGGTTAAGGAGTCTAAAAATGTTAGAAAGTGTCTTAAGAAGAATTATTTTTTTTGTTTAACCATGCCATCTTGGAAATAACTCAATATGAAGTAAGGTTCAATAGTTAAAAAAACACTACATGTCACACGATGTTTGGTATGCTTTTTTCAACTTTTAAAGAAGTAAGTTTTTTTATTAAAATTTAGACCATTTTTAAAAATTTATATAAATATTAATAAAAATGTACTCCTTTAAAAAATACTATATATATATATAAAGAGAGAGAGAGAGAGAGAGAGAGAAGAAAGTTTTATATTTATATTTTTTTTCTTATTTATCCAACCAGAAATCACTTAATGTAAAGTGTTTTTTTACTTATTGAACCACATCTTAGTCTCAGTCATTTCAAGGTGGATGATCTATTAAATAAAAAAGATAACTCTTTTCCCAAGAGTCATATACATCTCTAAACTCCCTAATCTTGTCATCAGTCATAACATCGTCATTTGAAAATTTTAACTTGATTCTTATTAATATATTGATTAATAGATTTAATTGTATAAAAATGAATTTTTTAAAAAGTAAATTTTATAAATTTTTACCTAATAAGGTGATATAATAATTAAATTAAATAAAATTAAAATTATGTGATTTAATTTATTACAAATTAAAATTAAGTGATGGAAATAAAAATAAATAATAAATTTAGTGATAAAAAATATACATTAGTTCAAATTTAAATAGATTAAAATTCTAAATTTGATTGAGACAGTTGAGTTTATTTTTTAAGAATCCAAATTTCTATAAAATATAATTTTAGATTTAAGTAATATTAAATGGTTCGATTTTAGAGATTTTTGGGTTTTTAAAATCATAATCAAACCATTAAATATGGTTTACTTAAAATTATAATTATAACTAAGCTATTTTTTGCAATTTTAGCAATTTTTTTTGTTTTATATCAAATTAATCATGTTAGGTGAATTAGGCAGTTTGATGTATACCACTATTATAAAGTATAGACATGGACACCATATGATGCTGAAATTGCAACACATCAAATTGGAAAAAATTAAAACATGAACACAATTAAGACACTACAGCATATATACACTTATTTATAACTTTTTTTTTTATTTATAACACATATATATAACTTTACTTATGTAACACAAATATTTTTGTAGCTAGAGTCTATAAATTTCAAACGTGGAATAATATGAATGTCTAAAAGGAATATAGTCTAAAATTTTTGTCCAAGCTTATCTTGAAGCCTAAAGAATTCATTATTTAGGCAAAAAAATGACAACATCTTTCATCTTTCTTAATAGATATGAAAACCTTTAAAGGTATTTTATTGGCCAACTCTTTATTTTAGAATGAGAATAAAAATGAATAATTTTCATTCTTAATATTTGGTAAAAAGAAATCACATTATTATTCCCTAATTTATGGAAGTGAGATTCTCCAATGTATAAGAATCATCATTTTCATCTTTCACTAGTTAATTATACTCATTCCCCTTTTTCCTTTCTTCCTTTCTCCCTTTTTATCTTTATAAATAAATATATATTTATATATATGAAAAATATAATATTTGAATAAATATAATAAAATATATTATAATAAAATAGCATAAAAAATCATGTAAATAAAATATTAATGGTAAAAACAAAGATGAAATTTATAGAGATTTTTAGATTTTTTCTTTATTGAAATACATTTAGTAAAAGTCAAAAGATTTGATTTGTAATAAATATTATTTTTCCAATAATAAATATTTATAATTTATAATGAAATTAAATATTTCAAAAACAATAATAATAATTAAATTGATTTTATTATTATTATTATTGATATTATTAGGAGAATATATTATTATTCTAAATATTATTAACATGAAAATTTTTTTTAGAAATTATAAAATATTTAATTATTAACTAATAAATGATTATTATTACTTATGGTTATTAGGGTGAAACAAAAATAATAATAAATTATTATAATTATTATTGTATTGAATTTTTATTATAGTTTTCATTTATACTTTTATTTGTATGGTAATTTTAATATATTTTAATTATATTATTGTATTTATATTATGTTTTGCATTTCATAATTTTTAGTAAGGTTTTTCTTATATTAGTTGTAACATGGATATTATGGTACATTAAATCACACATTAAATTTTATTTCTTATGCAATTTATTGTTATTAACATAATATGATATATTTTATTTTATTAAATTTATAATAAAATTTTATCACATTTCAATTATTACATTTTAAATGAAGTAAATAGTTACAAAAAAATTCTTTTGATTATAAATCTAATTCTAAATTAAAATAAAAGGGTTATAAAGAGAATCAAATTTTAAATTCAAAGTGAACTAGATATATTATAAAATTCTCTATTTAGTTTCTAATTCCACTTGATTACAATTATAATTCCCCTTTTAAATTAAGAGCCAAATGGCCTCATTCTAGACTAGAAATCAAATGGACTATGATTATGATTCTCAATTTAATAGTATTTGATATTAATTTTGAAACTTAAAAAAATTAAGATTTTAACATGCATTTAATTTTTCTTTTTGTATTACAAAAATCAAGTATGTTGATTTTCATGACTATTAATGCACTTGTGCAAAAAGAATAACAAAAATCAAGATCCATCTCTTTTGATCTTCTAATTTCTTTATACAGCTAACTATGCATGTTTGATTTTTACAAATTGTTTTTACTCATTGTCAAACTAACCAAAGGAACTTACAAGAAACCAAGATAAGCTTACCTAAATCCCAAAAAGCCTTAAAGAACCTTAAAGCAATATTAAAATTGTAAGACAACTTTTATGGCTATAACTCTTTCATTATGTGTCTTCTTCTTCCATTTACATTTTTATTATGTATAGGAATACTTTACTTTTGTTTTAAGTGATGACTTACAAAATTTTAAGAAATTATATAATCCAAAAGTAACAATGGAAATTTTGGTTGGATTTACTTTTTAATTAATGACAAATTAGGCCATGAGACTATTAAAGTGGATGTGTCAATTTATCAAGTAGAAATCAATGTTAGGTATCTCTAAAATAATTTATGTTTAAGACGTAGTTTGAGTTTTGATTATTTGCTTTCTTGCATAACTTTATTTTTTTCATTCTTTCCATAATAAAACATTTAGATAGAGCTAAAATGCGTTTGTTTAAGAGATAATTAAAATGTACGTAAAACATAAACCTAATTTTAGCTAAGTTCTTATTTTAATTTATATGATGATTTATTCTTAATTAATGAATTAAAGTAAATAAGAGGGAAAAAAAACTACTCTGAGATTTTCTATTTTATTTTATTAAAAAGGAACTTTAATAGGTCAAAAAAGAAAAAAGTATAATCAAATTCCTTTCTTTTTTTTTTCTTTTTAAAGCTACCCTTAAATTTCTCCAAAAAAACAAAACTATCCTAAATTTCTTCTTTTCTTAAAAACAAAAAAAAATCATTTTTAAAATCTTTTTTTTTGTTTTCTTAAGAAAAACTCTTAAAGTCCCTTTTTTTTTTCTCTTTTAAAAAAAATACAATTGAACTCACAATAGCAATTCTCAATAAAATATCATAAAGTCACGCATTGCAAGGGTCAAACATTGTTAAATATATGTTTGTATGTATGGCTCTAGGATCCCTCTTTTATTGTTTTAGTTAAGGAGGTTAACTAGAGTAATAAGAATGATAAGTTTACTAAAAATAATGTTAATGTTAGTGCAAATCTGCTTCACAGTCACAGATATAATGTTCCAACTAACCTAGTAGATAGCTTTAAAGTAGTCATTTTATATAGGGATGCTTTTCTTATTGCCAAATGCTAGACACCGTGGTGGGAAGAAAATGGAGTGGTTATTGAAGGAAGGTGAAGATGAGGTATTCTTGGATGCCCTTAGGGACTATCTTATAATATCACTTTTTGTGACTAAGAAATTTACTATACAAGAACCTTAGAAGAAGATGTTCATTGTGAAACTATTGAGGCACAAGTTAAAGTACTTTTTTCCACTATTGCTAATATTAAGGAATGAGCCTACTAGACTCTTTGGGCTTAACATTAGGCATCATACCCTTTAAGGGGGACATTGCTTCTCTTAAGTCAGGTTCACACTTTAAGCTTATGAGGCCTACTTTGGATTTAAGATAGCTTAAGTGATCTATGCACTTCTATCATGTCAACATTAGGACATACATACTCAAGCTTCTAAAAAACCTAGAGAATGCCATTACTAAGTATGAGTATGTTAAGAGTCCTTACACTTGTTTTACTTTATATACCCTTGTCTCTTTGGACTGACTTGAGCATTAAAGTGTTAATACTAGAGGTTCCCTCTAATCCTTTAGTTATGCTTCTCTTTTGCATATGATAAGTCCATTATATAACTCATCTATTATTAAAGTTCATTTTCATTAATTGGCACTGTCTATAGGAACAACATGTTATATATCTTTCCTTTCTTTTTTTCCTTCATTTCTTTTTCACGACAGTTACCGTAATACTGCTACTTCTTTTACTTAGAAACCACTTTAAGTCAACACCTTTCTAATCTATAAAGCCTAACAAAGATAACTAACCCCTCACTTAAATGATCTAGCATCTTGTGACCACCTCTGTCACTTTTTTTCTAAATATAAATAATAGAACGATGGGTATAAGGGCATAAGAGATAACCTAAGAATTAACTGTAAACTAAACACCTATAATAATGTAACTCATCCATTAAGTTTATCCTTAAACTTAATAGATACTTTTAACTCTAGTAGCTTCGCTTGTAATCCAAGTAAAGTCACCTCTTCCTTAAACTCTTACTTTAAAAGCTTTATGAGAATCGAGGAAAGGCCTATTCTAGACCCTAAGACTGAACAATAGTTCCCTACCAATACTTCTATTAGAGATCACTTATAATCCAAGTAAAATCCTTACCTTTTCCTTGAACTTAGAATTGAGGAAAGGCTCATTCTAGACCTTAGAAGATGATAACACTCCTTTATTGACTAAACAATAGTTCTTTATCAATACTTCTGCTAGAAAGGGAGATGATGATAATGTCAACCCTCTACCCCTCTTTAAGAAAGACATGTTAGTGAGGTAAATAAAAGATTGATTTAACCATAAGGAAATAAGGTATACTCCTTATCATTGTTGGCCTCCTACAATAGTCAACTTTACTCTTACAATAACTCCTTAGCCTCTCATCAAAATGGATGAAGGTTAGTTCATGATGATTACCTCAAACTCAATGCAATTAAGGGAGATGCATAGAGAAATGGTTGTCTTTAAGTAATAAAACCAATTCCTATTATAAGAGCAAAAAAGTGGCCTTTAACATTTAGCACTTTAACATGAAGATATTAGATATGGAAGTGGTAAAACAAAACACGGCTTTGGCTCCATTCTTTAGCAATTGTTAGTTAGACTTGTCTCATGCCTTTTCATTGGACAAGATGTTTGATCAAGATTTTGTATGACTAATAAAGTAAGTCAAGAGGTTTATAAATCTAGTTGAGGATAAATGAGCTAGAAGGCAAATGAGAGAGTGTTAAAACATTAGTAACAAGTTAAATAAAGAAGGTTGCAACATAGGACAAGGTAGCAAGAGAAGCCATAGTCCTTATCAACCAAATAAGTAAAGGAGCAATAGTCATGGTACTCTAATGCTTAATGAGTACAACTTGTTAATGGTCCTAAGATTGTTAATCCTTATGAAAGTCCAAAAACAAGGTCTTTTAAACAAATATAGAAATCTAAAACTCTTCTTAAATCAATGTGATAAAGGTTTTACAAATATAATAAAGATCATGATCACATCATAAAAGAGTGTTAGGTTCTAAAAGGCAAAATAAAGGTATTGATATAAAGAGGCCATCTTGATCAATATATTTATAATGACAACATAGATTATCAATAAGATGAATTAAACCATAAGTGTGATAGTAGAACCTCGAAGCAAAACTATGATCTTTAGCCATGGCCTAATAACTAAGAAACATAGCCAATTCGAGTCAAAATCAATAGTCGATGGGAATAATCCATATGGTAATAGAGGGGACTTGCTCTTGAAAGAAGAAGTTATGCATTTTAGAAGTTGTATGCTCAAAGGATATTAAGCATGCGAGGTAAAAGACTCTGACTCAATAACAAAGATGATAATATTCCTATTATTTAAGAAGTATAGGTCTTTCATAAAGAACCTTTAATCATATACCTAGAACAATTGAAGGCTTTAATATAAAGTGCTTATGGATGCAAGCAATTTAGTGAACATCTAGTACGCCAAAACATTCCATAAATTGAATTTTCTACCCAAAAAAACTTAAGCAAGCTAACTTCCCTTATATGAATTTATAGGCTAATCAATTATCTTATATGGTTCCATCAAACTTCCAATCACCCTCAAAATGTCCCCAAGACTAGTAGATGTAACCTTATAATTCTTGGTGGTAAATCTTCCCTCCTCTTACACACTTGAAACTAAAGTTCCCTATACCATAAGGCATTAGGTAGGTTCATAGAGAAAAGAAATAAGCTCACAAACTCTAAGTTATGTAAGTTAAAGGGACAAGGAAATTCACAATAATAGAAATGCCCATTCTCAGTTACAAACCGAATGATTTAAAAGAGTATGAAATCCTAACAAAAGGTTTTGTCCAAATTCCACTCAACTCAACAAATCCTTCATGATGGTTTAAATTGGCAAGAAACTCAAAGGACAATAGAGGGAAAACGACATCAAATTCCTAAAGGCTTATTTGAGATCTTTGTAAAGGTTCTTGTAGATATGGTAGATATCAATTCATGAATAATAACCACAACTCATAATAGATAACAACCAACTACTAATAAAGAAGAAGAAGCAAAGTTACAGACCAAAAAGATAACTCATTATTAAAGAGGAGGTGAACAAATTGTTGCATACAGGGTTTATTTATGAAGGTCTTTACCTCAAATGACTTGCTAATGTGGTTGCTCCCTTTGTTATAAAGAGGGCTACTTATTACTTTAACGTCATGCCATTTGGATTAAAAAAATGCAAGTGTGACATACTAATAGCTAGTAATCTACAAAGATGACATACTAGTTAAAAGTAAAATAATAACTAATCATGTTATAGGCTTAAAGGAAATTTTGATACATTTAACAAGTATGAAATAAAGCTTGTTATGATGCACTTTTAAGAGGGAAACTTAGTGGACGTGGAAAAGATACACTTGCTTAGACCTTAGGTGAAATTAGAACATCATAAATCATTAACTTTTAAAGACTACTTTGTCTTCCAAATCAACAGGAATCAATCTACTTTACTAATATTCGTCAAAATTCAGGAGTACAGTTATACCTAGTAGAGATTATAACTAACTTAGATGTCCATTATAAGCGACAATACTACTATTCACTTGTTTTTTCCCTTATACTTCTTTATGTTTGTACTTTATCCATTTACTTCTCTCTAACATGTAAAACTTGTCAAGGATGTAGACATCGAGATCATAAGAGATTTGGAAATGTTAAAAGTTTAGAGAAAGGAGAGGACATTTTTATAGAGGTCGTATGCTCTCATATAAAAATTTATTAAAAACCTTAAAAGGCCTAGAAAAGCATCTTGATTATTTATGTTCTATTTTAATTATTTTATGTTCTAAGAAATTGTATGCTAATTTCAAGAAATGTTCCTTTTATACTAATCAAATCACAATTCTTGACTATGTTGTGAGTGCTAAAGGTATTGAGGTTGACAAAGAAAAAGTTAAGGCAATCTATAATTGGACTACTCCTAAGTTAATTAGTGATATGCGTAGCTGTCATGATCTAACTAGTTTCTATAAATACTTTATTAGGGACTCCAGCACCATTATTGCACCATTAAATGAGGTTATAAAAAAAAACCTAAGTTTTAAATAGGGTAGTGATCAAGACAAGCTTTTTAATTACATCAAAGAAAAATTAAGTTTTACACCTTTACTTATTTTACCTAACCTTGCAAAAATTTTAAGATTGAGTGTGATACTTCAAGTATTGGCATTGGAGTTGTTTTGATGTAGAAAAGGTGTATAATTGCCTACTTTACTGAAAAGCTAAGTAAAGCAAGTTTTAAATATCCTACTTATGATAAAGAGATGTATGCATTGGTACAGGTTTTGGAGATATGACAACATTACATTTGGCTCAAGGAGTTTGTCATATATATTAACCATGAATCCTTGAAGCACTTGAAGGGATAAGGAAAGTTTAACAAAAGATATACCAAGTAAATTGAATTCATTAAGACTTTTCTCTACGTAATCAAATATAAGCAAGGTAAGGAAAATATGGTAGTTGATGTATTATCTCGTAGGTATATCCTTCTCTCTACGTTTATTGCAAAATTATTAGAATTCAAATATATTAAAATTTATATGTGGACGATCTTGACTTTACTAATGTGTATAGAACATGTGAAAAGTCAGCCTTTGAGAAGTTTTACAAGTATAAAGGTTTCTTATTTAGGAAAAATCATTTATGTGTGCCTATAAGTTTTTAAGGGAGTTGGTTGTGAGATAAACTCATAAGGGTGGTTTAATGGGTCATCTTAGAGTCAGGAAAACCTTAGATGTCATAACTGAACATTTTTTTAGCCACACACAAAACGAGATGTTGATAGGGTATATGAGAAATGCATAATATGCAAATATGCTAAATCTAGAGTTTTACCTCATGGCCTGTATACCGCCTTACCCATACTTAGCCATCTTTAGATTGATTTATCTATAGATTTTGTACTAGGGTTACTACAATAAAAACAGGGGTAGGGATTTATATTTGTTGTTGTTTATAAATTTTCAAAGATGACACATTTCATCTCATGTCATAAAACTGATAATGCAAACAATGTGGTTGACTTGTTCTTTAAAAAAGTAGTATGTTTACATGGCATGTCATGAAGTATTGTTTAAGACTGGGATACAAAGTTCTTAAGTTACTTCTAGAAAACTTTGTGGGTTAAGTTAGGTACTAAGCTATTGTTTTCAATTACTTGTCATCCACAAACTGATGGGTAGACTGAGGTGGTTAATTGAACTCTTTTTACTCTTTTATGTGTTATTATTCAAATGAATTTGAAAACATAGGAAGATTGTTTACTGCATGTCAAGTTTGCATATAATAGGAGTGTTTATTCAACTACTAGTTACTCTCCATTTGAAATTGTATATGATTTTAATCCGTTGACTTCTTTGAATTTGGTGCCTATACTTGTCATAAAATTGATGATGCAAATAATGTGATTGACTTATTTTTTAAAGAAATAGTACATTTACATGACATGTCACGGAGTATTGTTTCAGACTGGGATACAAAGTTTTTAAGTTACTTCTGGAAGACTTTGTAGGGTAAGTTATGTACTAAGTTATTATTTTCAACTACTTGACATCCACAAATTGATGGGCAGACTAAGGTGGTTAATCAAACTCTTTCTACTCTTTTGTGTGTTATTATTCAAATGAATTTGAAAACACGGGAAGATTATTTACCGTATGTCAAGTTTGCATATAATAAGAGCGTTCATTCAACTATCCTGTTGATAATTATGCTAGCTTAAATGGTGAACACAAAGTTGACATGGTGAAAAAATTGCATAAAAAGGTACAACAACATATTGAAAAACAAACTGAGTAATATGCATCCCATGTCAACAAAGGGTAAAAAAAGGTGGTGTTTGAACCTAATTATTGGATTTGGTGCATATGTGCAAGGAATGGTTCCTAGTTTAGAGGCATTCAAAACTACAGCTTAGAGAAGATGGTCCATTTCAAGTTGTAGGATGAATTAATGACAATGCCTATAAGTTGGACTTTCCCAGTGAGTATAATGCAAATGCAACATTTAATATTTCTAATCTTTCCCCTTTTGATGTAGGTAATGATTTGAGGATGAATCCTTTTAAGGAAAGGGGGAATAATGAGAAGTTTAGAGATGATATATGGAAGGCCAAAGGATGTAGAAAGTCCATTGCACATTCCAAATGACCCAATAACACAAGTTAGAGCCAAAAAGATGAAAGAAGTATAAAATGGGCTGATTGAGGACATTCAAATCAATCAAATTATAAATGGTGTGAATTCAAGTTTAAAAGAGAGTTACAACCTTATTAATTTGATTGGAGTACTTAATAGGGTATGACTAAGTCATAACATTTATTTCTAAATAGGAGTTTACCCTAAATAAGTACTTGTATAAACGTGAAAGTTTTCTGTGGAAGAATTTATCCTAAATAGGAGTTCTTCATAAATAAGAATTTATCCCAAATAGAAATTCATACCTCTTTAAAATTACTATCTTAACTTATAAATTGTCACCTTCTCGTAAACTTAAGAATATCAAATAACTTTGAAAGAAATAAAAAGTAAGAATTTTCTCTTTCGCTTCTTTTGAGAACTAAAAAACTTATCGAAAAGTACATCTTCTTGTAGCGTTTAACTCAACTTATCACTCTCAATTTCATTCTTTTTTGGAGTATGATGTTCATATTCTTCTTAAATACCCTAGATTCATAGTCCTTTGAATATTGGATTTAGAGTTTATGTTATTAAAGTCTGATTTATCTTTCCTAAATATTTTTTGATTCTTTGAGTGTATTGGATTCCGCATTAGTATGTCTCCATAAAGGAATTTATTGGGATAATATAGTTAATGATCTCCTTATGTATTAATTTATGAAGAGATAGTAAAATGTTTCTATGATAATATGCATATCATGGGCAAAATGATGATATTCCAGGTCAACGTGTTGTTGGAAGAATTATAAACAGTTATGATATACGAGCCACTGGGCCACAGATAATGACGCTAAGCAAAAGAAGAAGAAAACAAAATTTGTAGGACTTGCTGCAAGATTGGCACCTAGCTCTAAAGAAAACAAAGCAAGCTCAAAACAATGGATTATATGCCCCCAAAGAGGGCATCATTAGAGAATTAAAGGAGGTAAATATATGTTGCCTAGTGTATATTTCTCAATTATATGGACCTTTCTCTTAAATTGGCCAGTATAGTTTAATTCTCTAGCTATATTGCATCAATAAGAGATTTCTCCCTACAGGGAAAGAACTTAGGAATCCTATTGACTTTGCATGTTTTTGCTGGTAGCTGGAAACTTTGATCGGAAAAAGCAAGATATCTGAGAAGGTGAAAGAAATGAAAAGGGATGGTGATTCAAGCATGCCTCAAATTAAAACAAAAGTGAAGATATAGGGAGATGGACTCAAGGCAAGTGAGCGTATTTATCTTTTTTCTCTGTTTTTTTTTTTTTTTTGCCTTTCTTTTTTCCATGGGAAGCTAGTTGGATTAACTATGCTTTGATGGCAACTTTGTCTTGTTTTGTTATCAATTAACTATGCTTTGTTATCAACTTTGTCTTGTGAACCATGTCCAAAGGCAGAAAATGGGTTTATCATTTGTATTTTAACTTCTTTTATTTCATTGCCTAGATTTTGATTCTGCATGATGTGGAAAGGTAGCCTTTACTATTATTGCCTTTGGACATGGTTCACAAGTCCTATTTGTTTACAAGCCTTAGTATTCATACATTTTTAGCATTATTGACCATAAGACAGTTTACCATTGGCTGTACTTGCACTGCAGTAAGGTTCAAGAATTAGCTTAGCTGAGCCTAGAAATATCTTCATCTGTGTTTAATATTTTTATTGTTACCTAAAGTAACTTCTCTTGCTTAAATATTCACTTGACAAAGGTTCAACTATTTTAATTGCTATATTGGCTTGGTGTAATGATGAAGTTACTCCATTACAGCTTAGAGGTCATAAATTCAAGTTATAGAAATAGCCTCTCTATGTAATAACAGAGTATTATGTGCATTTAGCCCTCACCTAGACCCTATAGTGTGGGAGCTTCATGCATAAGTAGGTTAAGATATTTTTAATGGCTCTCTATTGTTGTCACAACTAGACAATTCCAAATTACATTTTTATCATCTTCTTACACATTTCAGCTAAAAGAAAGCTCTATCTTATTCAAATTGATCTTCTACTCAAAAGACAACTTGTATTGGGTAAGGATATCGTTGAAACGAAGGTATGTTGCTATAGATGCCCATGTAAAATAAGACTATCATCTATGTAGTAGCTAGGGCTCTTCTGTCAATTTAGATCCTATAAATTTCCCCTTACCTTACTAACCTAGTCATCAAAGAATAAAGGCCTTTTGCATATAACAAGAAAAAAGGTATCAAAAGTGCTCCTGGAGTAGAATTCATAATGACAAAATATGACACCATTAACACACATTGCATAACTATTTGCACTCATTTTGTAACGAATCCCATCTTCAGCATAACTTTCTCTATGTGATTATAAGCCTTGCTTGTATTTTCCCTCTAAAATTGTGATTCGTGTAATGGAACATCTCAAAACCAATAAGCACATTATCTGTAATAAGATGGCCAAAAACAAAAGCACTTTGAGACTTTGAGATGTTATTTAGGAGAATAGCCTTTGAGGTGACTGGCTAAAGTCTTCGTTATGATTTTCATAATGACACTACAAAGATTAATAGGTCTATAATCATTGCAAGAAGTTGGCAAATATACCTTTAGAATGAGGCAAATATTGGTAAGATTAAGGGAGCTACGGTGTCATAGAGTTAGGCTTTGAACATGCTAACCCGTGCGACACTTAGTCGATCTTGCATGGGAAGATGAGCTAAGTAAGTCTTAGAGAGTTTGAGAGAATTAGCAGAAAGCGTTGGGAGGCAAGTAAGGACTTGAAATTGCTAGAGGTAGAGAGAGAGCATAAGAGAGCATTGCAAGTGAGCTTATATTAAGCATTCAAAAGTGTGTTTACAAATGAGAGGAGTGACCTATTTATAGTTGCTCCACCTCCTCAATGTATGGCTACAAATAACTATCTAGAATATTTACAAAGAATGTTTTAGAGAGAGCATTAGAGAGGGTCCTTTCAAGAAGGTTCTAGGTAAGTGTCTTTGCTAGACTTCCTTGAAAGGTCTTAGGTGAGTGTCTTTGCTGAACTTTGTTAGAAGTCTCTGGATGTGGCACTTTCAGACACTTCAATACTTTTCTAGGACCTTCCATTACTGGATTTGGGCCGCAAAGGGGGTTGGGCAATGTTGGCAACCTGCAGAGGCTTAATTTGACCCCTAATTTCTGTCTTCTCACTTGCTGGATGGGCTGGACTTAGTGTCCATGTGACACCCTCCCCCACTTAATCCTGGGACATCATCGTCGCATTCTCAACCTTATATTGTCGAATGTGGTCGACAAACTGCCAAAGCTGGTCCTCTCGTTCCCAACTAGCCTCTTAGTTTGGCAAATCTTTCCATTTCACCAAGTACTTGTGGTAGTTGGGAACTCCTCTTCTCTGAATCACTCGATCAGCAAGGATTTGCTCCACCTCCTTATTGAATTTGGTGACCACAGTTGTTGGTGCGCACTTAGACTCGCTTCGTCTTGGATCCTCGTCATCCCCATGAAAAGGCTTAAAAAGACTTACATGAAAGACATTATGAATTTTCAACTTTGGAGAGAGTTAGACTTGATAGGCAGCCTTTCCTATAGGCTTGACCACAGGAAACAACCCTTTGTACTTCCTTACCAAGCCCTTTTGGACTTTGCGTAGAGACTTGAATTGGTTGGGTAATAGCATCACCATCACTATATTGCGTAGTCTTTTGGGCGTTGTTTGGTGTCAGCCTATCTTTTCATCCTTTTGGCCACTTTGTCAAGGCAAACCCTCATTATGTCCACTTCCCCATGCCATTCTCTCACAAACTTAAAAGCAGACGGGTTGTTACCAGTGTAGGGAAAGGCAATTACACTTGGCATTAATGGCTATTGTCACATGACAATCTCAAAGGGGCTCTTGTTCGTGGCCTCGCTCTTCTGGAGGTTGTATGAGAATTGGGCAGCATCGAGTAGTTTCGCCTAATCTCGTTGGTGAGCACTGATGTTCAGCAAGGCATTAACTCACTTAGTCTACCCATCGCTTTGAGGATGGAAGCTTGTTGAAAAGTTTAGGTTGGTTCCCATCAACTTAAATAGCTTGTGCCAGAATTTGCCTATAAAGCGAGGGTTTCTATCGCTGATTATGCTCTTTGGCACACCCAATAGGTTAACTATGTTCTTAAAGAACAGACAAGCAGTTTTGTCCACCTTGCAATCAGCAGGGGCTAGAATGAAGGTATTATACTTGCTGAACCGATCAACCACCATCATAATGCTTCCGCATCCTTCAGACTTTGGTAGCACTACAATAAAGTCCATTGAGACACTTTCCCACGGCTTCTCGGGGATGGGTAATGGCTCAAGTAGACCCACTGGTTACTACTGTTCTACCTTATCTTGCTGGCAAACTAAGCAAGTCTGCACATAGGCCTCGACATTCGTATGTATATGCGACCAAAAGTAATGTTATTGGACAAGAGTGGGGGTTTGTGTCATACCTAAGTGACCAGCCCATAGGGAATCGTAACATTTCTTGAGGATTTCCTTCCTCAAGTTTCCCCACTTAGGCATGAAGACTCAATTCCCGACTGTCATGAGGACTCCGTTGTCCACCCAAAATCGATGAGTCTTCCCCTCGTTAGCCAATCTCAGTAGATTGTTGGCTAGGCTATCTTGTCTTGTACCTTCTTTGATTTGTTCAAGGAGGTTGCTCTTAGGCGTACTAATGGAGAGGGCAACTAGTTCCGCCTTTCTGCTCAGCGCGTCAGCAACAACGTTGGCTTGTCCCGACTTATATCGTAAAGTGTAGTCAAATTCTGCTAAGAAGTCTTGCCAATAAGCTTATTTGGGACTGAGTTTCTTTTGTGTCTAGAAGTAGCTCGTAGCAACATTGTCGGTCATGATCATGAACTTACTTCCAAGGAGATAGTGTCTCCAAGTGCGCAAGCAGTGGATAACGGCAGTCATCTCCTTATCTTGGATGGTGTACCACCTCTCCGTGTCATTAAACTTGCGACTTTCATAGGTAATGGGATGCCTATCTTGCATTAGGACTCCCTCGATGGCGTAGTCGGATGCATCGGTGTGGACTTCGAAAGGTTTTTTGTAGTCCGGCAGTACCATAACAGGTTCTTCAGAGACTGCTTGTTTCAATCTCTCGAAGGAAGCTTGGCATTCACTTGTCCAATGCCAAGTGTGGTTCTTTTTTAGTAGGTCAGTTAGGGGTGCTGCTATGACAGAATATCCCTTGATGAACCAACGGTAGTAATTGATAAGATCCAGGAAAAATCGCATTTTCGAGACCTTGGTTAGAGGCTCCCATTGTTGGATGGCTTGCACCTTTGCTAGATCCATCATCAGTCTATCATCCTTGATTCGGTGGCCAAAGAAGTTCACTTCTTACTTGGCGAATGAGCACTTCTCCTTCTTGATGAACAACTCGTTTTCCTGCAAAACTTAGAAGACTTGCTTGAGGTGCTCACCGTGCTCCTCAAGTATATTGTTGTACACCACGATGTCGTCCAAGTATACTATGACGAATTTGTCAAGGAATGGATGCAATACCTTATTCATGCGTGTGCAAAAGGTGGCTGGTGCATTAATAAGGCCAAAGGGCATGACTAGGAATTCAAACACTCCATAGCGTGTTACACAGGTTGTCTTTGGCTCGTCACCTTGTGTAATTCGGACCTAGTAGTATCCTGATCGCAAATCCAGCTTGGTGAAGTACCTTGCCTTCCCTAGTTGGTCGAAAAGATCAACTATCAAGGGTATTGGATACTTGTTCTTGATAATGACCTTGTTCAAGGCTCGGTAGTCGATACACATACGCAGCAATCCATCCTTCTCTTTCTAAAAGTGGGTTGGGGCACCGAAATGGGCTTTCAATGGTTGAATGTAACCCAAATCAATCAAATCGTGGAGCTACTTCCTCAGTTCAGCGAACTCCGGGGGTGCCATGTGATAAAGGGGTCATGGCAAGAGGTTTGGCACTAGGTTCTAACTCAATGTGATGATTCACATCTCACTTTGATGGAAACTTTTTTGGCAGTTCGAAAGATATGATATCCTTGAATTTGGTAAGGACCGCCTGAATGGGTTGCGGCAATACAGGAGTTGGTACTGTTACATCTTCCCCGTCACTCAACTCCTTTATGGTAGTTACATAGCCTGGACCCAACTTGAGACCCCGCTTGAATTGCAAGGCAGAAATCATTGATGGTTAAGACTTTTCCTTACGCTTCAAGGGGACTACTCGGTTCTTACAAACGTCGACGACCACAAGAGAACTTAAGGCAAGAACGAGAAAAGCCAAGGTTTCGTAGAAAAATGTAAGATCTAACACCACCTTAAAGTCATCCATAGGGACAACGGTAAAATCCAACTTACTGATCCATTCCCTAATCTGGACAGCTACTCTGTGCACTATACCTTGGACAGACTTTGCTTCTGCGTTTACAATTTTGATGGTGTTGTTTCCCTTCATCAATTTAAGGCTTAAACATTTGGCCTCTTGCACGTCCATGAAATTGTGTGTTGCCCCTGTATCTAGTATCGCACAGGCTGCTTTGCCCTTGATGGCAATGTCAGTATACAATAGTCCCTTCTCCTTAAAGACTGTTGGGGAGACACGTTTTGAGAGATTACCCAATTGTTGGATACATCCCATGTCAGTTTGGGGCTCTTCATCGGCCTTCTTCAGGTCAAGTACTGCTATCATAGCATTCATTGCTTTATGTTTGGGGCAGTCTCTCACCCAGTGTGGTCCGTCACAAATAAAATAGGGACTAAGGGGGTTACTTGAGTTGTGTTTACCCACAAACTTCTTCTTATGCTTGGGACGACCATTTGAGGGTTTCTTCTGTCCACCCTCGTGGCAGCCAGATTCCTGCATCTTCTATCCGGTTTTCTCTCTCCCATTTTTGTTAGAGTTTGGCTTCTTGCTCTTGGAGTGGGCAGAGTAGTCAATGAAGGTCTCGGCAGCAACAATGGCAGCATTTAGGGTCTGCACATTACACCTATTCAACTCGACTCTCACCCAATCCTTCAAGTCATCTTTAAAGTAGAAGAGAAGCTCCCTATCAGACATTTTGATTTCAAGTATAAAGGTAGTAAATTCCTTAATGTAGTCAGAAATACTACCTGTCTGACATAGGCAACGCAACTTTCCCCTCGCTTCGCTGTCTACATTGTGAGGAACAAAATACTTACGTACCTTAGCCTTAAATTACTCCCAAGTATCAATTATGCACAAGCCTTTCTCCCTCTCGAAGTGTTTATGTCTCTACCAGAGTTGAACAGCATCCCTTAGGAAGATTGGGGCGTTGCCTACCTTGACAAGGTTGTCAACAACCCCCATGACCTCGAAGTACTGCTCAAGGTCGAACAGAAAATTCTCCATGACAGTGGCATTACATGTGTCGTTGTACATTGCAGGTTTCGGGACCTTCAGACCATGCACTACCGTGGCACTAGTCGTGGTAACTGTACTAGCGTATAAGTTGTTTCGGCACAGAGAATCCATCTCCTTACGAAGGTCGTGAATCTCTCCTTCAACGAACTCGCGCAGGTTAGACAAATCTTGATTGAGAGAGCGTAGTTCTCCCCTAAACAAACGGCTAAACTCTTCGATCATGACTTTGGTAACCTGCATGAACTCTGCATTCTCATGCATCAAGTTATCGACTTAATCGCTGAGGTCGCCCATAACGGAGTTTATATCAGTGACGCTCCGCTCCAAGCCAGCAACACGAGTGTCCATGGTTTCCCTCGCTGGAGCCTTGGACTTGCTACGCCTGGCAGGGGTACACTGTTCCTCACACCCACGAGCTTGTTGCCCCGCTTGTTGCTCCTCCACATTGGTTGCAACAAATCCTTCTTTGCTTACTATGCTCATTGTCTCAACAAACAACAAACAAACAGGTTGCACCTAAGGTTTGGACCTTGGCTCTGATACCACCTGTCACGGAGTTAGGCTTTGAATGTGCTAACTTGTGCGGCACTTAGTTGATCTTGCGTGGGAAGATGAGCTAAGTAAGCCTTGAAGAGTTTGAGAGAATCAGCGGAAAGCATTGAGAGGCAAGTAAGGACTTGGAATTGCTGGAGGAAGAGAGAGAGCACAAGAGAGCTTTGCAAGTGAGCTTATATTAAGCATTCAAAGGTGTGTTTACAAATGAGAGGAGTAACCTATTTATAGTTGCTTCACCTCCTCAATGTGTGGTTATAAATGATCATGTAGAATATTTACAAAGAATGTCCTAGAGAGAGCACTAGAGAGGGTCCTTTCAAGAAGGTTTTATGTGAGTGTATTTGTTGGACTTTGCTAGAAGTCTCTAGATGTGGCACTTACAGACACTTCAACACTCTTCTAGGACCTTCAATTGCTGGATTTTGTCCGCAAAGGGGGCTAGGCAATGTTGGCAGCCTGCAGAGGCTTAATTTGACCCTCAATTTCTATTTTCTCACTTGCTGGATGGGCTGGACTTAGTATCTACATGACACCCTCCCCCACTTAATCCTACGATGTTCTCGTCGCATTCGTGTAATGGAACATCTCAAAACCAATAAGCACATTATCTGTAATAAGATGGCCAGAAACAAAAGCACTTTGAGACTTTGAGATACTATTTAGGAGAACAGCCTTTGAGGTGACTGGCTAAAGTCTTCGTTATGATTTTCAAAATGACGCTACAAAGATTAATAGGTCTATAATCATTGCAAGAAGTTGGCAAATATACCTTTGGAAAGAGGCAAATATTGGTAAGATTAAGGGAGCTAGGGTCACCCTTGTGATTTAAGATATCTAGGGCCATGTAGATCATATCCTCACATACAATTTGCCAAAAGGATTAAAAATACAAGGTAGGCATTCCATCCCATATAGGGCCTTTGCTGGGTGCAGTTGCTAGAGTGCCTCGAGGATCTTATCTCTTGTGTGCTCAATGTTCAACATCTGATTCATATGCCTAGAAGCTTGTTTGTCAATAACATATAAGATCAGGTGCACATTCCACGCTCCTTGTATACTAAAGAGAGTCTTGTAATAAGTTATGAAACAAAAGCAATATCAATTTATGAAGAGTGCACAACACCCTGCTCATTTGTAATCTTTCATATTTTGTTGCATTGTCACCTTTAAGAAGCAGTTGAATGGAAAATTTTGGTGTTTCGATCCCCTTCTTTTAACCATCAACTTCAACCTATACTTCCTGCAAGGCTGTAAGATGGGCAGCCATTGGACGGAGCATCTCTAGCTCCTTTTGAAATTATCGGAGAGAAAGTAAATGGGAATTCAAGCTGCTAAAAGTGCTTCTTTTCCAAGCCGCCAGCGCCATATTGCATTGTGACACCATAGCCAGCAACACAAGAGGGGAAAGGGAGGTGCCTACATTCCAATTCTTACCAACCTTTTCCCACTAGCATTACCATTGACAATCAAAAAACATATATCACACAGGTTTAATTGTTCAAGTGCAATAAGAATTATGAGGAATTACAAATCTCGTAGTGACTATTATATATTTATAAAATATATCTATTTTTGTGACATTAACCTAACACATGGCGCATTTCTCCATATTTTTCTTTTCTTTATGCTCAATTTATGAATCATATATACTCCAAGCAAATGTCATTAGATAGAATCATAAAAACAACTACTAATTAATAGTTACGAGAGATTTAAACTATAAAAACTATTCAAATTCCCAATCATTATGTATTTTTTTGCTAAGTCTAATGAAACTGATGATGCTTTCTTTTCACCACGAGGAACTCTTTGATTTGCCACCACAGTTAATATCTATATTGGTTTCTTTGTTGACTCTTAATTTTCTCAGATCAAAATATACTGCCTCCATTTTTCATATTTGTCTCAGTATGGCATTAACACTCTCAGATTGGAGTCTTTATGTTGCTTAAATTCCTGTATATTTTTTCCATTAAGTAACTTTCTTCTATTCTTTAGTGTATTTTCTTATCTTTGCTCGTGCATATGTTGAATTGCTTTTTGGCACGACCAACCTAATTAGCATTTCTTTTATGCATTCTTGCTCATGCACGCATTTCTTTTGTTGGTTTTGACATTATAAGGTTTTTTTAAAATTTTTTTTTTTATTTTTTGGAATATTTTAATTTATTTAATACTTTTACAAATTTAGAACATAAGGCAAGTATTTTAAAATGAGGGGTTTATTACATAGTTGACATAGATACGGAGCCCTGACGCTCCTAAGGTGGCGGGTGGGGTTTGCACTGCCCCCACAGCACTTCTTTTTGTTTTTTGTTTTTTCTTTTTTCTAAAGAAAGGAGATTACGTGAAAGAAAGTGGGTGAGATTTATACGAAGAATAATAAAATATGTATATAATTATTAAAAAAAATAATTAGATACATATTCTATCATTTTATTATGTTTAATTTATTAATTTTTTTTTACACATCATTTTTTTTAAATAATGTGTAAAATTTGTGAAAAATTTATGTGACTGTATGGTGGAGAGAGAGAGAGAGAGAGAATTGGAACCCCACGTTAGAAGTAGAAAGATGGTGAATTTAACCAGCTTGAATATGACCCTTTTTTCTGCATGGTGGACTTCCGAACCAGATACGTTATTACAGAGGCAACTAACTAACCATAAAACAGACAACCCACCCCGTGATGCGGCGAAACTCTTAATTTCAACTGTAGGAGTTCTTCAATCCTAATCTCAACGTGCAAATAAAATAAAAATAAGACAAATAAATAATCGAAGTCAGCTAGCCAGCCAGCCAGCCAGCCAGCCAGCCATCTCATTGCATCTCTGCATGGCAAATTGGTGAGCGTATTTGCGTTCGCTCTCTCTGTGACGCCTGCTGGTCCACAAAGCCCAGACGTCTGTCATTCGCTCGTTTTACGCGCTTCCAAAGGACTTTTTCAAAACCCTTCTGGCTCAACCACAATTCAACGGTCCAAAATTACCCTCAAACTCTGTGGCCTGGTTTCCTCTTCTGGTGCTTTGCTCCTCTCCCCAGCCCCCAGAATTCTCCGGCAATTGGGTTCGAGTCAATTCCCTCGAATCATTTTTTTTTTTTTTCGAGTTCTGGGTGTTGTTTAGGTGAGTTTCATTTGTTGATTCATTCGTGAAACGTGGGTATCTTTGATTTCGTTGGGGCAGAAATAATGTGCTGTTGCTGAAATGGGTTGTGCAAGCTGTTTGGTTTGGTGAGAAAAAGACTTGGGATTCTTAATTGGAAAGATGAAGAAACTTGTGATATTTTGGTAGAGTTTGGTTTCCTTGGGGTGGATTTGGCGGCTTCGGATTCATTTTGTTTCATGGGGTATTTGAGGGTGCTGTGTGGTCCTTAAATCTTGCCATATAATCTTTGTTTATTTAAAGAACTCCTTTGGGTGGTGCGGGGGTGTTCTTTGATGTTGTTTGTTGAGTCAATTTGTCTATGGTGGGTAGAGTTCTATGGAAGTTACAATACTTCTATAGTGGCTAGTTGATAAAGCACATTTTTTTAATGCAGTGTGGTTTAATTAATGAACAAGTTGATACACCTCCGAGCAGTTTTCATACTAAATTTTGGGCTTCCTTGTAGTTCCGATTGTCAATTACGTCTATTCCATTGTTGAAAGAATTATCATTACTTGTTTTTGCAAACTTATTTAAGTCTTAAATTTTAACTGGTAGGAGAGGTAATTTGTTGTAAATATGCGTCTTAGCTAGTTAAATGGGCTCTCTTATTTTGCCGTGTTTATATGCTTTTGTTTCAGATAGCATCATGCATCTCTCAAGCTAAGAAGGCAGGTTGGTTGAGAAATAAGTGACATTTTTGTGTGGAATTTGGTTTTGGTGGGGGTAGTTGTCATGGGTGCCAAAGGAAGTCGCATAAAAAATAAAGATCAGACAAAAGAAGATCGCATACCTAGAGATGCAAGAAAGATTCTAAAATCATTGGCATCCAAGTGGGAAGATGTGTGTGATCCTAATGCACTGCAGGTGATCCCTCTCAAAGGTGCAATGACCAATGAGGTCTTCGAAATAAAGTGGCCAACAAAGATGGACAAAGCCCCACGTGAGGTCCTGGTAAGGGTCTATGGTGAGGGTGTGGACATGTTTTTCAACCGGGAAGATGAGATCCAGACATTTGAATTTATGTCCAAGCAGGGGCAGGGGCCTCGTCTGATTGCTCGGTTCTCAAATGGGCGCATTGAAGAGTTCATTCATGCACAGGTACCTTGTTATCTATTAATCCATGTACTCCTTCCTGAATTTTGCATATGCATATGCTTGACTAACAATCGTTTGTATTAGGTCCTGATTTTGCCTTTAACTTTCAAAATATGACTGAAATAATTAAATGAATCGTTGCATATGTTTTTCTCTAGTAAAGATGTACTAGAGAAAAGTGTGAGACTGAATGGAGTTTCCTGAAGTCTCAATACGTTTCGTCTACCATTCAAATGTTTCATTATTACTGCAAAAATGACCTCCTTTTTCCCTTTTGTTGCTGGCATTCTTGTTGCAACGTGTGTCATTCTTGATAGTTTATTTGCTAACTGTCTTTCAATCATAGATCGAGCCAGCTTTGTCTTAGAGAATTGAGTGAAAAGCATATGATGTTCAATTCATGGCTCAACTCATGTTGGATTGCGCTCACATTACTTGCAACATTAATATGAAATTTTGCTCAAAATAAACAAATTTTCTTAAGCAAAAGCTATGTCATATTATTCTAATTTGTTTGCACTTTATTCCTTCATTTTGAGATTAGGTCACAAATACTTTGTATTCCTATATGCTTACAGCCATAAAACTGGTTCATGTTCTGGACATGAGAGGTTTGATAGGTGAGATGAACCACATTGTGTCTTCTCGCATCCAAGACAACTCTAGTTTTTTCTTTGCTGCCCTGTAACTGTTTACATTTCCTTCTTGAAACAAACATTCCCTGCCTTCTGAATTTCAGACACTGTCAGCATCTGATCTGCATGATCCGGATATAGCTGCTCTTATAGCAGCTAAATTGAAGGAGTTCCATGGTCTTGAGATGCCTGGTCCAAAGAAAGTCTTTCTGTGGGATAGATTGAGGTATATTTCATGTTCTGTTTTTCTCTATCTCTCTCATTTTCTTTAGATGGGCAGTTGCCCAAACTAAGGCTGGATGTTAAAGGTGTCCCCTTCATCATCTGTTCATTGCTTTAGTACAAGGTAATTAAAAATCTCACACTCTCTTGTTTGTTCAGAAATTGGCTGAAAACAGCGAAGGGTTTATGCTCTTTGGAAGAATCTGAAACCTTTCGTTTGGATGCCTTTGAGGAGGAAATTTCTTTATTAGAAAAGGAGCTGTCTGCAGATCAATGGATAGGTTTTTGCCATAATGATTTGCAGTATGGTAACATAATGATTGATCAAAGGACGAAATCCATTACCTTCATTGTAAGTGTGTTAAATTCCTTTGATGGCTACTGCAATCTGCGAAACTTTCACCTGAATTTTGGTGCAAAACCTTATTCTGTCATCTGTCTAAATGCTTTAATGAAGATGCATCTGGCTGACATATATTTTCGCCCTAAGTTTTTCTATTTGAAGTGCTCTGTCTTTTCATGTCTCTCATGCACACACACCCCTCTTGCTCTCACTCACTAACACAATAGCTGGGGCCTTGTTGATTGCAGAAGTCAACACCAAATTGTCCTCTTTTTTGAATCCAGACTTTCATATCTTTTTGTTGTTTGTCTATAATCTTGTCCACTTAATTGATGATTAGATGTTGATCTACTTTGTTGAGTCTAGTTTTAGCAAGATATGATTAAATGACAAAAATCATCCTAAACATCAAACCTTTTGGTGTTATTTTGTTTATAACAAAATTGCTGTAGGATAAGGAGAAACTCCTAGATTGTACAGAATTTCACAAGAGAAGCAACAACAATCAAAGTACATCTTGAATAGCTTCTGGGTTAAAGCACAGATTTGAAAAGAAAAAATCCTGAACATGTATGATGATTTATCATGTCAAGTAGGCTTTTGTCACATGAGATTTGCCATGGTTTTATAGAAATCCTGTGAGTAGTAGCTTAAGTGGGATACCTTATCGTACATAAAACAGCGATCCTATTTTAAAAACAAACTTTGTTGAAGAAAAATGTCAATGGATCCTAACTGAGAAAACAGTATGAAATGAAAAACTATAAAGTGGAGACTATTATAATTCATGCTATTTGCACCCACATCAATCTCTGAGCTGTTCATTTAAAGGCATGAAACTAGTGGCATGAAATCATTTAGCGAATCTCTTGCCCGGCCATGATCGTCTCTGCATCATCAGTATGGAGGTGTAAGATGTGTTTTCCTTTTTTAAAATTCTTTTTAGTTGGTGGCATTATCATGTATGTAGAGGTTGGCTTTACTTGAAGATACTGTTAGCTAGACTTGGTATACCAATGGTGCTTATAGACTACACCAAATTTCAGCTCAAAAGTCGAGACTCCACATGGTAATGGGAACCTATTCCATTGATTTGGCTGCAGCTATTGGCTGTAGTCGGATGAAGTAGATATTTCAGGAAAATGTAGTACAAGACAGTCTTTTTGTTTTTTTTCCCTCTCAATTGAATACTGACCGTTTCAATGAAATCATGAAGACATCTGTAAACGTGCAGAACAGAATTAAGTGCACTCATCATTACGTGCAATTTTCTCCAAAACAGTCTTGCAGCTCTCAAAGGAGTCAAGAACATTAGAGCATTGCTTTTACATCTTCGCAGTGGGGTTTTAATGTTGTTTTTTAAACTTAGTCTTAAGTTAACATCCTCTTTTGAGGTTGGGTTGCAATTGAAAGTAAAAGTATCCATGAAAAGGATGTTATCAATACTCAAAAGTCAATTTTGTTTGGTTGAGTGACACGAAATTTTAGCCATTCCTAAGGTGGATGGAGGAGTGTGTAGTTTAAGGAACAAAAGAAAAAGATATAAAGATTTTTTTGACATAACAGAGCGAAGTTGTGATGTGGGATTCTCGTAGTCTCAATTATGTAAACTCATTCGGGAATTGTTCCTTCATACTAATCTATATGAGAATACTGATTTGGCTGAGCCTCATGAAAGTCCCCAAGTTACCTTTATTTGAATTTCCTACTGTGAAAACCTTGGAGGAAAAAACCAAACTAGCTTATTGTGGCTATAGATGCAGTACTCATAAACTCTGTAAAATCTCAGCATAGCAACATGTGAACTACAAGTTGTGCCTTTTTTTTTTTTTCTTGTATGGCATTTGCTTTGAAAAGATCTTTTCCCCTTTACAAGTCTGAAAATGATAAAATTGTTATTGTATGCTTTCAAGATCATGTGCAAAGATTGTCTGTGAGTCACAGACTTCAGTTGAGTCAAGTGATTAATTTTCATGATTTTCATTTTCATTTGATACATCTACGCTTCTTTCTTTTTTTTTTCCAGGACTATGAGTATGCAAGTTACAATCCAGTTGCCTTTGACATAGCGAACCACTTCTGCGAGATGGCTGCCAACTACCACACAGATACACCCCATATCATGAACTATGCTAAATACCCTGGTGCGGTAACCACAAAGCTAACTTGACCTTTTTGTTTCTCCTGATCGAAAAGGAATTCTTTTGACTTGAGTACCGCAACAGGTTTGGAAGAGCGCAAAAATTTTCTCAATGTATATCTGAGTTCTTCAGGTGATGTTCTGTGGTAGTTGTACATAAAAGTTTGAAATTTCAAGCCATCTTTTCTCACAAGATTGTCAAATTTTCATTTTTTTCATTTTACATGGTCTAATGTTCTAACTAAAACAAATATGTTTTCTACGGACTAACATATGAGACTTGGCGTCTTTTGCTCAGTCAAGGATCAATACTGCATAAGAAAGTTTAAGCTTTTACTTGTATCATGCGCTCTTGCTTCAATTGGTTTTCATTTGGGGGGAAAAAATGGTGGTCTTGTTACCATCAACGCTTGAGCTGGCAGAGTTTTTTGCAGGTGATCAACCTGGAAACAAAGATGTGGAGCAGCTACTGGGCAGTGTTGAAAAATATACCCTTGGGAGCCACCTCTTTTGGGGTTTATGGGGAATAATATCAGTAATGTTTCCCTTTGCATTCCATTTCTTATATGAATTTTTCCTTTTGTTTTGTTTTTTTTCTTTTTTTTGCTTTTTTTTTGGGTTATTGCTCAATGGATCTTTGGCATATAAATGAATAGCTGACAGGATTTAGATTATTTGCATAATACCTTTACCTAGGGTTGCATGTATAGACGTTATGCAAATATAGCTGAAATAACAATTCACCCACAATTTTGTATTTAATTTATTATTATGTTTATTATTTTTTTTTTTTTGGGTATCATTTGGCGTCTTCAGGAACATGTCAATAACATTGACTTTGACTACATGGAATATGCAAGACAGAGATTTGATCAGTACTGGTCAAGGAGGCCTGTGCTGTTGGGTTCTTAGGGGGAGCCTATCCTGATGCTGTTTCCCATGGCAGTTGTTAAAGTTTCATTCTCCTTCAAGCTGCATTGTTCTGTGAATATGGCATCCTTTATTCTTTCATTCTTTTTTTTTTTTTTTTATAAGTTCTCTCACGACATGCAATGTATCTATTTATTAATCTTTTCCTTCACCCCAAAAACAAAAAAAAACAAAAAAAAAAAAAGGCTTCTGAATTGTTCTGATAATCATATCATGGTGATCATTCGATCCAGCCATTTACATGTCTTTTGCTCTTTATTTTTACTTTTATTTTTATAGGTACATCGGAAAATCTTTTTGCTCTTTTGAACATCGGGTATTTGTAGCTTGTGTTGCTTCTTTTTTTATCATTTTGTGTGCACTGTTTAAAAAATCGTTGAAAACATGAATGAAATCAGGCAAAGTTAACCTTAATTTTTTGTTTAGTTGACAAAATAAGCTTTTTCCTTTTATAATTTTGTTGATGAAGGTTATGTTTCTCCAACTACACTACAAGGAAATGATTTCTTATAATGTATCTAAGCAGAATAGAATCACATTAGAAGAAGGTTCATATCATATAGTAAAACCAATTGAAAAGAAATAGTGGCGCATTTTTTGTTTTGATAAGAAAATTCTACTTTTAGCATTTTTTAATTTGTACTTGATTATAATATATACATCACATTTTAAAATATAATAAAAAATATGAACTCAAGAATAATTAATTTTAATAATAATTAATTTTTTTCATTAAGTATATGTAATTAAAATTTATAATAATTACAAAAATATTATTATAAATATTTGAAATTGGATAAATTATTCTTAGTTTATTAAGAAAAAACTTTGTTTTAGGGATGGATTTTAGTATTGGGTTGTTTGTTGTGTTGAATTTTTTTGGTAATGGAATTGATGGTGGAAATTTTTGCCTGAGAAATACCCTTATATCTTTCTTTTTGCAATTTATTAATTTTAGAACCGTTATTTTTTATATTTCTTAAATTTTCCCATAATAAATGGGTAGGCTTTTCTTTTTTCACAATTTTTATTACATGTTACACAACATTTGTTAGTTATATTATAATTTTTTTGGTACTATTTTGAATGCAAAGTGTGAATCATTATTGAATTTAAATTAGAGTAAATACTAAAATATTTTTCAATTTTACCACTTGAAATGAATCTAAACATATGAAGGTAAAATATAAGGAACTCAATGCTGGCAAGTTAAAAAATAAAAAATAAAAAAAGGAGGAAATGGTTAGACACTAAAATGTTAAAATGGAAGATAAAGTATAGGATCTAAAATTAAGGATACGATGGATTACTTGAGATTTTGTATATTCAAATCAATGAAAATTTAAAAAAATAAATTCAACGAGCCATAGAATTTTAAATAACTATTTTCTGCTGACTTGAAAAGTCAATTTCTTTTAGAGCATCTACGGGATGGGAGCAGCAGAATCACCAGCTCCAGCCCGAGTTGCGGCACGGCTTTTGAGTTTCAGTATTTACCAAACACTAATCTATCGGCGTTTTCCTTCCAAGCGCTTGTTTGAAGAATGCAACCTCACTCCCAAAAGGCCAGCTGAAAGTCCACCACAAAAAGGCCCATCCCGCCCCACAACAACAAAACCAAACCCAAAAAAAAAAAAAAGAAAAGAAAAAAGGCTCCCTTACCCATTATTGGAAAAACAAATTGAATTACATTGAAAATTAAAAAAAAAATTATTTCAAATTATGTATTTGATATTACTCTCCTTAAGTCAAAATTTGGTCTTACTAATCTATAAGAAAAGCTTATACAAATTTTTTTATAGAATAAAATAAAATACATTTAACTATAAATTATCTTATTAAAATTAAATTCTTAAAAATTAGTATATTTTCATAATTATTCTCTAAAATGTCTATAATATTTATGTAATAATATTATAAATAAAAAAAATCCTTGATAACATAATAAAGATAACAAAAATTTTAAAAAAATTAATGTGTTGAACAAATGTCAAATTTTTAGCATTTATAAAAATTGTGATAATTTTTAATTAATAAGTGTCTTAATATTGGTTATTAAAATTTAACTATTTATTTAAATGATTATGAGTTTAACTATCAAAAGTGCAACTTTTTTTTTATTTTATGTTATTTATTTTAAAATGATATAAATAACTATTTTTTATTCTAGTAATTACAACTTTTCATTGCAACTCATAAATTTTAGATTAAAAACCCATCAAATACAATTTTCAATTAAGTACTAATTGTGTAGTTTTGTACTCTATATCCCTCCTTCTAAGAGGCACATCCTTTCATAAATATACATATATATCTTATTTTCAAAAACTCCAATAATCTCTCATCATTTCTAAAGTATTGAAAATATAAAGGATTCTTAACAATTCTAAAAATCATGTGTATAAATAAAAATGTTTTATGAATTGAATTTTTATATAATGAAAAGTATATTACAATAGATCTAAATAATATGATAAATAAATTTTGAATTAACTATTTTTATTAACAAGTTGTAAAAATAATTTATACAATAATTATACAATATTATATATTTTTTAAAAATAATTGTAACATTAAAAGTTATTATATTCATATTTTTTACATGAATATTTTAAAATTAAACTCTTTAATTTATTGAAATAGTCTAAATATTCTATATTCATATAAGTAGACTAAAGCCTCCCTGATAAAGTACTCTTTCAAGTATGTTCATAACCTTAAAACTCATCCTTTAAATTTATTATGAGCACTAAGTATTATATACTCATGGAATAAGAATGATTAAATATTATACTTTAATCATAGTGATAATGTAGTTAACTCATTAAACTCAAGATTTGATGTTGTATCAAGTGTTGAATTGAATTTCTATCTTACGTGATTTGTATTTATGGATTTCAAACTCATTCCTCTTAATGTCTCATTTACTATGTCTTCTGTTAATTTTTTTTATTAAAAGGTTGACTATGTTTTGACTTGATCTCATAAAATCAACTTTGATTACTCCATTCATAATCAAGTCTCTCATATAGTTATGTGTAAGTCTAATATATTTGAATTTACCATTATATACTTGACTATGTGCTCTTATTAGGGTCATAGTACTATCATAGTGTATATAAATAAGAGTTATTAGCTTTTGCCATAAGGAATATTATAAAGCAAATTACTTAACCATATTACTTCTTTTATTGTTAAAACTAATGATAAAAATTCTACAGTTATTGTGGAATTTGCTATACAAGTTTCTTTTTTGGAACCCCAAGAAATTGCAACCGTACCAAGCATAAAATTCTTTCACTAGTAAAAGTATGACCTTTTTATGAGTGATACAACTGAGATCTAAGTAATACAACTGAGATCTAAGTAATCTTTTAAAACAGAAGGGTAACCAATATAACTTATGTCATAATTCTTTATTTTCTTTAGGTACTTTTGGATTTTATTTACTCTATGGTAATGCTTATCACTTGGATTACTTGTGTACTTACTCATTTTGCAAATTACATAGGTTATGTTTGCCTTATACATGTCATTACATACATTAGATATCTTATTCCCTTCTTATATTCTAGTTGTAACACTAAAATTCCAACATTATTGGTAAAATTCATGTTAAAATCAAATGAGATAGAGGTTAAAATATAATCTAAGTAATTAAACTTATTGAGAACTTTTTCAATGTAATGTGATTTAATAAGCGTTATGCTCTTTTAATCTCTTAAGATTTTGATTCCAAGAATGATATTTGCCTTACCCATGTCTTTCATATCAAAATTACTAGATAAAAATATTTTGGTAATTTTAACTTATTATAAATCAGTCCCGAAGATTAATATGTCATTAACATACAATCATATAATGATACTTTTACCTTTTTTGAACTTGTTATAGATACATTTTTTAATTCATTAATCTTGAATCAATTAGCAAGTACCACCTAATCAGATTTTTGGTGCCATTTCTTAGGTATTTGTTTTTGTCCATACAAAGGTTTAACTAGTTTACACACCTTTTCCTTTTGATCATGTACAACAAATCCTTTAGGTTGCTCCACATACACCTTTTTTTTTTTTTCTAATTCAACATATTTTCAAATCCATTTAATGAATTACTAAGTTATGAATTAAGGCAAGTGCAACATGGCATTAGCCATCTTCATCAATGTTTAATTTTTACGTTCAATAACATTATTCTGCTATGGTATGTAAGGGCGATTGTTTGATGAATGATTCTTATAAACTCAAAGAATGTAGTGTTACATGGTTCTCCTTTTTTATTAGATTATAAGTATTTAATAACAAATTTACATTACAATTCAACATCAAATTTATGAACTTTAAATCTTTCAAAAACTTCATTTTTAATATGTAAAAAGTAAACAGGGTAGAATTTAGAGTAATTATCAATGAATGTCACAAAATATCTCATTCCTCCTAGTGTTAATGTATTAAGTAAATCATACACATCATTATGAAATAATTCTAATATAAAGATCTTTAAATGTTTGAAAATGCACTTCTAGTTATTTTTATTAACATACAAGTTATGCATCTATCTTTGGATGTATTAAAATGTGACAATAATTCTAATTTAACCATATCATGTAATTTCTTAAAATTTATGCATCATAATCTATTATGTCATAAAGAATAATGCTCATAGTATAAGTAGACATATTAGTATTATTATTTGCAACAATGTTGAGCTTAAAAATCTTATCACAAAAGTAATCCTTTCACATAAACACATCCCCTTTAAAGAGGACAAAATTATTAATCTTAAATATAAGTTAAAACCCATATATGTTCAAAATACTACCCAAAACCATATTTTCCTAACTTTTGGAATATAAAATAGATTAGTAAAGACTTTCCTATAAGTGAATTGCAACTTTATTTCCCTAATTCTCACAATAGGAACTACAATATAATTTTTCATGTATACAATAGTACTATTAGTTACTAATTTCAATCCTTTAAAGAGACTTTTGTTCTTGTAAACATGTTAGGTAACCTTAGAATCAATCCATCAAGTACTATCATCTTTTACCAAATTAATCTTTGTGATTATAGCAACCATTTTCTTATTTGTTACTTCAGAAGATGCTTCCTTTTCCTTTTTTCCTTTGAAAAGATGATACTCAAATTTATAATACCTTTTCTTTTAATAAAAATGAAATTTGTCATTCTTTTTTCCTTTTATGATGCCTTTTGTCCTCATTAGATTGACTATTCCTCTTATTGAGGACTTGCTTGACTATCCTTCCTTAACTATATGCACTTTTGAAACATGAGAGTCTTGCTCTTTGTTTTCTTTCTACATGTAAAACTCTTCTTATACACGAAGATAGTTAGTAAACTCTTCAAGAGAAATATCTATTATTTTATACTTTAAACTTCTTTGAAATCGTTTTATAAAAATAACAATTTGCCTATTATTGAACTCATAACAATCATTTAATTTATAAAAATTTTGTGTTGTAAAAGTAATTAAGTATTTTCTCAATCTCAACAAATTGTTCTATTACTAATTTACCATCAATCATCTTATAATTATTAAATTTAGAGATAAAAAATCTCTTATTTGTTTTATCTTCTTACATATATTTCATCTTTAATTTCACTCATAGTTTCTTTGTAGTTTGAAAATTGTAGTAAACATCAAATAATACATGGCTTATAACATTCAAGATGTGTCTCTTGTATATCTCATCATCTATCTCCTATTTTTTTCTCTTTTTTTGTATCAACAATAGTCTCATTCTTTGACCCTTTTAGTCTTGTAATGAGCCACTTGTAGTGACACTAACAAAAAGTTATTTTTTATTTTAGTTAACTAGCATAAAACTGGTAGTAAATACAAACCTGTAATATTTAAGTATATTTTTGTGAATCAAGTTTTCTTTAGATATATTATAACTCAGAACCTCAACATCAATGTACCTTTCGCCAGAATACTAGGGAAACCCCATCATCCATGTTACTATTTCAAGCTCTCCTGACCTTACAGTTTTTCCATCCATTCGGGACAAATATTAGATGGTAAGCTGACAAAATTGGGGAACTCAATGGAAAAAGATGACAAATTGAAAGGCTAGAATTTTAGTTTTTCAACCAAAAAATTTATAATGCATCTAATTTTAGTTTTTCAACAAAAAAATTTATAATGCATCTAAACAAACCAATTATTTTACGTTTAAACCCACACAATATAGTTATGAAAAGAGAATTAATCTGATCTTCGAGTTGGCTTCTCACACGTAGAAGGAGGAGGGCAAATCGTGCAAAATTGTCTTTAAATTGCAAAAAAAAGGGACTTCAAAATGAAAAAAAATTAGGTTACCAACAACGACTGTGATGACTTGACATTGATCCTCTAGACAGCGCAACATTGCTCTGTGGCTCTGAAAAAATAACATTTGTTGACCTTAGTCTTTCAAACAAAGGAACCTCGCATGAGGGTCGATCTTAGAAAAAGGAAAGAGTGTAAAAGACAGGGAAGAGAGGAACATGGCAGCCCTACCATGGAAGAGTACCTAGGGTGGCAGGGTGAGAGGAAATTCGAGAATGGAGATGCAAGGAAACCACAAATTTTCAACAGTAATCACCGATCGAAGACAAACGTGATTTTTATTGTCTGAGCAAAAATTAATAAGAAATTAAAAATTGGCAATAATACCAAGTAATTCCTAAAATTACAACCTTCTCACTATATATTAGGGTACCAAAAACGATACAGTGAACGCCAAATTAGAAATGATGGAGCCAGAATGTTGTGCATCTCTGTTGAAATCTTCAATTTTTAATCCTCACACCTTTATTTAGCGTATTGTAATTGCCAGAGACAACGTTGAGTCTTTTACAAGTTAAGGACTAAGACGTGCTTAAACTTTCTTCACTTTAGGGGGGATTTTTCTCACCCTAGAATATCAAAATAAGGCCTTCTTAATTACCATTATATTAGTCATTGTCACGTCACTTCACACTTAATCGGGACGACTCATCGGATCAAGAGCATTTACCGTCGAGGAAGAGGGAAGGAAAATCTAAACCCCATTATTCCTTGGGCCCCAATTGCCATTAAGCCACATGGAAAAGGATTCATTGTTGGCAAGTGACACTTGACCTTTGTGTTATTTATTTATTTTTTTGGGTGCAATGGCTTATCTTTTCTCTGTTCGTTTTTGTCCTTTTCTGATCCAGTACAACGTGGGCACTCAGCTTTTTCCACAAAGTCCAACTGCCACTAATTGCGATGTAGTACACGTTGTTCCCAAATCAACTTGAGACCTTGGTCGCATGCAGAACAAACAAAATTTAAGGGAAGAAAAGACCAGCAAACATATGGTATTAGCCTTATTCAATGCTTCTTGATGAACTCTGTGATCCCTTCAATGAGGACACTGGTTTGTGCGGTAGTATTCGGATCCATGTCCACAGCTAACTTGTTGAGATAGAAGCTGTGACCCATTCCAGGGCTGGTGAGTAACTCCACAACCTTATTAGCCCTTTTCATAGCCTCATAATACTCCATCTCTGTGTCCACGAACAAGTCCTCTCCTGCCACACAAAGCAAGAAGGGCGGAAAATTCAGGCCGTCCAGTGGCGGTGCTCCGGGCCCCATGGGGCACGTAATTGGGTGGTCCTTAGTGCACCCAACCGGCAGCGAAAGCCCCAAAAACTCGTCCACCATGTCTAGTGTCAAGAGTGGCGATTGAGGTTTCTCCAACTCCGATCTACTCCTCTCTGACCGGACGAATCCGGGGTGGATTGGAATGCCTCCGGCCACCCTCAAAGGAGTCAAATCCACTTGACCAGCACGTGCAGCCACCTCGTGCACCAGGTTCCCGCCCGAGCTATCTCCGATGAGGAAAACACGGTTAAAATCTCCGTGGCAATTGAGCCACTGTTCGTGCGACTTACCTTGAGCCAATGAACGTAGCCAGAGGAGGGCGGAGAACCCATCATTGCACGCAGCCGGGAGGCGGTGCTCCGGGGCTAGCCGGAGGTAGACGGACACGCAAATGGCTCGAGCAGCCTTGGCAAGCCTAGTGTATGGGTTGTAGTACATAAACCAATCGGCTTGGCTAATGCAAAAGCCTCCTCCGTGAAAATGGAGGATTATGGGCAACTTGGTTTGGTCTCGACGAGGCTCTTGCTCTGGCAGATAGATTCGAACGCGAAGGCCGGACGTTGGATCAACCGTCACATCGCGAGTGGCTACTCCGCCGACGAATTCCTCATGGGAAGGCACCGGGTCAGTCACGGACTTGACCTCGGGAGGTCCAGTCCATGTCCGGTCGACCAAGCCGTCGTCGTACACTCTTAGCCAGCCAGACACCTCCTTCACAACCTTCCTCTCGCCTACCATGATTATTGCAGTTACCTGCTGTGATAATACTCTTGAGGTGTTTAATTTGAGAATTGCAATGGAGGCTTTGATGCTTGCTCGACTTGGAATGGGAAGCGCAGGCCCTCCTTTTTATAGATAAAATTGTGCTTGGGAGGTGCGAAATGGGAAAGGTCTTAGCAATTATTTTGTATTTTTCCATAGTTTCCCATGATGTTGACCAAGTAAACTTAATTAAAAAAAAAAAAGATTGTGAGCCTTATTCTTTAAAATATTTCATTTATAACAAAATAATAAAATATACAACAAATATAACACAACATTCAACGAGTATAAATTTCTTTTTTTTTCACAAATATGTTGCATATATTATGGTGTTTATTGTATGTCATATATTTTTGTTGTGCACTATATATATATTTTAACAAAAAACTTACAAAATTAAAAAATACAATAAAATTCAGAATGTAGAGCCTATAATGCCACGTCATTTTCAACTTGTTTCAGTATATTTATTTTTCCACCAATGTTTTCCCTTTTCAGTAAGGGCAAATGATTCTTTATTGAAGACTTTTTACTCAAGAAGATTAATAGATTATCAAAGATATTATTTTAATAGTTCAAGATACTTTTATGATTTCTTTGCGTTATGAGACGAGTAAAATACCTTCGAAATTATAATGGATACATGTAGTTATGGTAGATTATTTGGCCCTTAAGTTTATTTAATATTTAAATTCAGTTCAATTTTCATTGTATTATATGTTAACCGTACATAACATGTGTCAAGAAATGTTTTAAAAGTATAAAATTTTTCATTAGAAAGGTAAAAGGGCATAATTTTACGTATAATATTTATGTATTTTATCATGTACTTTCTTCGAAATTTGTATGTAGATATAAATTTTTAAAATATTATTTAATAATAATAATTAATTAATTAATTAAATTGATGAGCCTAATGTTTTATGGGGCTGCATTTTCCTCTCGTGTGCATGCAAGGATTGTAAACTGCCAATCGTGATTGGTACTACGAATCAAGCTTCTGAGTTGCTGCGATTAGTATGGACCACACAATTGGACAGTATCAGCCTTATTTACAGGCCCATGTGCAATTTAGAAGCTTGTCGCACTACCGGAGCGATATAAATGAACTTAGTTGAAACACTGACAGGTGCGCCAGATGCCCCAACCCCACCCCCACCACTCCAGTCGCCACCCCCAACCACAGTTTTTTTGTACTCGTGCATTGGCTTGCCATGGTTGGTCGATTGAGCAATTATAGTAGGGCGGGATGCTTAAATTCCGGATTATATCACTTTCAGATCTTCGAAGGATGTGAGATTTATTAAAAAAGACATAAAAAAAAAACAAGAAGAAGATCTACTGTTTAACTTGGGGTATAATAAATTTTCTGATACAAAAAAGTTAGAAATTCACCTCATTGTTGTAAAACATGTTTCCTCAAACACGTACATTTTTACTTTACTTTGTGCTGATGTTTCCAATTTATTCCATAGTAATTTAGACTCATGATTTTGCAGTCACAGTTAAGAATTTAATGCGATTATGTCAAAAAGCCATTTAACAAAAATAGTATTGGCACGGCGTCCATAACAGAAAATCCAGAGTTCCAAAATCTTTCCAACTTAAATTCATGCAATTTAATCTAATCATCGAAGGTCTCACACACTATATATTGTATCCACTTTTGCAATTTTTTAACAAATAAAAGGACCAAACCAATCAGATTAGCTTAGTTGTTCACAAAAACCAACCTCTTTAAGAAGATTGGGGATCCAAAAGCTGATTTGAAAGTCTTAGGATTTTAACTGTAATTTACCAAAGCTTTCAGAAAAAGAAACCGTCCATTTTAGAACTAGAAAATTTTCAATAAGTCGATTCTTTATATAATATGAATGCAAAGATTTAAATACATGGTGCTAGAGAAAGTAGATTAACTTTCAAAATGGCTTGTGCCCTTGTGGCGAAGGTGCTCTTTTCAAATGCAAATCGCAACTAATCCTGAACTGCGCTGGTCCACCTGATTATTTTATTTTCTTCACAAGAGTGAAAAGACTTGAACGCAGCCGGTGAAACCCACCTCCCACTTTCCAAGACAACTGTGTGGAAATTGCAGGTGGCGAAATTGTGAAGAAAATAAAATAATTAGGTGGACCAGCGCAGTTCAGTATTAATTGCGATTTGCATTTGAAAAGAGCACCTTTGATTATGGAGAGAGATTTGCACAACTCTTTGGTGGCATTGTGCTCTTAAAGGTTGGTCTCCCTGTCAACATGTTTCTATGCAATTCTTTTTTTTTTTTGGGACTTGGTTTGTTATGGATTTGCTTTTTTTTTTTTAATTTTTCTGTCATGTATAAAACCAACAGAAGTCTACATCCCTTAACATCAAGTTCCCATCTCAGACATTAATGCAAAACTAGCAACTTGCCCCAATTTCCATAATGATACGGCCAGCTTTGTACAGCAATCATGCTTGTTACCTAGATATTCTTGGAGAAGGTTGCATTAAGTAAGAGGCACAAGTCCTACATTTGACATTTTCAACAGTTCTAAGAGCTAAGGAAAATAGTAGCTCAATGTTGTTGCCACGGTTGAAAAGACCATCCAGTGGTATCGTTGAGGACTAAGTTTCTCTCAATATTGCTGATGTATTTCTGTCATTGCCGCTGCATGTAAACAAAGACAAATTGTCGCAGTTTCTGGATTCTATTCGTGTTGCCGTTGTGCTCTTCTAGGTAGAGTGGAGTTTTCTAACAATGGCAGCTTTAGACGTAAAGTGGTGTTGTCTAGCATTGTTTTTTTTATCTACGGGAGTTGTGTTGGGTGGTAAATTGGAGCCCTAAGATGTGATAGAGTTGCTGTTTTGGTGAAACAATAATCTAATAAAATGAAATAAGGTGATAATTACTAATAAATAAATTGTATTTTATTGATAAAATTTTATACATTTTTATTTGGTCATATATCAGTTATATAGTATAATATATTTTTATAATACAATTTAAAATTATTTCATTAATATAAGAAATAATTTTAATTTTTTTAAAAAGAATTAATTTTAATTATAAATAATTAGTAAATAAATTGTGATTAATAAAAATTAAATAATTAGTGAATATATTGTAATTAATAAAAAAATAAATAATTAGTAAAAAAATTGTAATTAAGGGAGATTGAGTAATAAATAAATAATTTTGTTGATGAAAGTTATGTATCTTCGACTATACTACGAGAAAATGATTTCTTATAATGTATCTAATCAGAGTAAAATCACACTAGAAAGTTCATATCATATTGTAAAATCAATTGAGAAGAAATAAGCGTGCATTTTTTGATAATGGAATTGATGGTGAAAATTTTTGCCTATGATAAATACCCTTATATGTATTTTTTTTTTTACAATCAATTAATTTTAGAACTGTTATTTTTTAAGTTTTTTAAACTTTTGCATAATAAATAGATGGCCGTTTCATTTTTTACAATTTTTATTACATGTTACTCACATTTGTTAATTATATTATAATATTTTTTGGTACCATTTTAAATGCCAAGTGTGAATCATTATTGAATTTAAATTAGAGTAAATACTAAAATATTTTTCAGTTTTACTACTCGAAATGAATCTAACCATATGAAAGTAAAACATGAGGAACTCAATGCTAGCAAGTTAAAAAAAAATGAAATGGTTAGACATTAAAATGTTAAAATGGAAGATAAAGTATAGGATCTAAAATTAAGGATGGGATGGATTACTGGAAATTTTGTATATTCGAATTAATGAAATTTTAAAATGATAAATTCAACGAGGCTTAGAATTTTAGATAACTATTTTCTGCTGACTTGAAAAATCAACTTCTTTTAGAGCATCTGCGGCGTGGTAGTAGCAGAATCACCAGTTCCATCCCAAGTTGCGGCGCCGTTTTTGGGTTTCAGCATTTACCAAACACTAATCTATTGGCGTTCTCCTTCCCAAGCGCTCGTTTTAAGAATGCAACCTCACTCCCAAACAGCCCCTATCTTATGTTCGGCCAGCTGAAAGTCCACCACAAAAGGCCCATCCTGCCACCCAACAACAAAACCAAACCCAAAAAGGAAAAAAAAAAAGGGCTCCCTCACCCTCTATTGGAAAAAAAAGTTTGAATTACATTGAAAATTTAAGAATTTTTTTTTTAATTATGTATTTGATATTTCTCTCCTTAAGTCAAAATTTTCTCTTACTAATTTGTAAGAAAAGTTTATCTAATTTTTTTATAAAATAAAATAAAATAAAATATACTTAATTATAAATTATATTACTAAAATTAAATTTTTGAAAATTAGTATATTTTCATAATTATTCTTTAAAGTATTTATAATATTTATGCAACAATATCATAGATAAAAAATCCTTAATACAATAATAGATATATCAAGAAAAAAAAATTGATATGTTAAACAAATGTCAAATTCTCAATATTTATAAAAATAGTGGTGACTTTTAATTAATAAGTGTCTTAACATTAGTTATTAAAATTTAACTATTCATTTAAATGGTTATGAGTTTAAGTATTAAAGTGTATCTTGTCTTTTATTTTATATTATTTCTTTTAAAATAATATAAATAACTATCTTTTAGTCTAGTGATTACAACTTTTCATTACAACTCATAAGTTTCGGATTAATAACCCATTAAACACAATTTTTAATTATTTATTATAATTATGCCTCTTTTTAAAAGACATATCCTTTCATATATATATATATACATATTATTTTCAAAAACTCCAATAATCTCTAGTAATTAAAAATTGGCAGTAATATCAAGTAATTCCTAAAATTACAACCTTCTCACTAAATATTAGGATGCCAAAAACGATACAGTGAAAGCCAAATTAGGAATGATGGAGTCAGAAAGTTGTGCATCTCTGTTGAAATCTTCAATTTTTAATCCTCACACCTTAATTTAGCGTATTGTAATAGCCAGAGACAACGTTGAGTCTTTTACAAGTTAAGGACTAAGACGTAACTAAACTTTCTTCTCTTTAGGGTGGATTTTTCTCACCCTAGAATATAAAAAATAAGGCCTTCTTAATTACCATGGACGACTCATCGGATCAAGAGCATTTACCGTCGAGGAAGAGGGAAGGAAAATGTAAACCCCATTATTCCTTGGGCCCCAATTGCCATTAAGCCACAGGTTGGATTCATTGTTGACAAGTGACACTTGACCTTTGTGTTATTTATTTATTTATTTTGGGTACAATGGCTTATCTTTTCTCTGTTCGTTTTTGTCCTTTTCTGATCCAGTACAAGGAAGGCATTCAGCTTTTTCCACATTCAAAGTCCAACTGCCATTAATTGCGATGCTAGTATACGTTGTTCACAACTCAATTTGAGGCCTTAGTCGCATGCAGAACAAACAGAATTTAAGGGAAGAAAAGACCAGTAAACATATGGTATTAGCCTTATTCAATGCTTCTTGATGAACTCTGTGATCCCTTCGATGAGGCCAGTGGTTTGTGCGGCAGTATTCGGATCCATGTCCACAGCTAAGTTGTTGAGATAGAAGCTGTGACCCATTCCAGGGCTGGTGAGTAACTCCACGACCTTATTAGCCCTTTTCATGGCCTCATAATACTCCATCTCTCTGTCCACGATCAAGTCCTCTCCTGCCACACAAAGCAAGAAGGGCGGAAAATTCAGGCCGTCCAGCGGCGGTGCTCCGGGCCTCATGGGGCACGTAATTGGGTGGTCCTTAGTGCACCCAACCGGCAGCGACAGCCCCAAAAACGTGTCCACCATGTCTAGTGTCAGTAGTGGCGATTGAGGTTTCTCCAACTCCGATCTACTCCTCTCTGACCGGACGAATCCGGGGTGGATTGGAATGCCTCCGGCCACCCTCAAAGGAGTCAAATCCACTTGACCAGCACGTGCAGCCACCTCGTGCACCAGGTTCCCGCCCGAGCTATCTCCGATGAGGAAAACACGGTTAAAATCTCCGTGGCAATTGAGCCACTGTTCGTGCGACTTACCTTGAGCCAATGAACGTAGCCAGAGGAGGGCGGAGAACCCATCATTGCACGCAGCCGGGAGGCGGTGCTCCGGGGCTAGCCGGAGGTAGACGGACACGCAAATGGCTCGAGCAGCCTTGGCAAGCCTAGTGTATGGGTTGTAGTACATAAACCAATCGGCTTGGCTAATGCAAAAGCCTCCTCCGTGAAAATGGAGGATTATGGGCAACTTGGTTTGGTCTCGATGAGGCTCTTGCTCTGGCAGATAGATTCGAACGCGAAGGCCGGACATTGGATCAACCGTCACATCGCGAGTGGCTACTCCGCCGACGAATTCCTCCTGGGAAGGCACCGGGTCAGTCACGGACTTGACCTCGGGAGGTCCAGTCCACGTCCGGTCGACCGAGCCGTCATCGTACACTCTTAGCCAGCCAGACACCTCCTTCACAACCTTCCTCTCGCCTACCATGATTATTGCAGTTACCTGCTGTGATAATGCTCTTGAGGGTTTTAATTTGAGAATTGCAATGGAGGCTTTGATGCTTGCTCGACTTGGAATGGGAAGCGCAGGGCCCTCCTTTTTATAGATAAAATTTTGCTTCAGAGGCGTGAGATGGAAAAGGTCTTAGCAATTATTTTTTATTTTTCCATAGATTCCCATGGCGTTGACCGAGTAAACTTAATTAAAAAAAAAAATGATTGTGAGCCTTATTCTTTATAAAAGTATTATTTTTCATTAAAATTTTAAATTCTTTTCTTAAAAATATTCAATGTAAAAAAATAATAAAATAAACAACAAAATATTCAACGAGCATAATTTTCATTTTTTTTTTTTACAAATATGTTGCATATATTATGGTGTTTATTATATGTCATATATTTTTGTTGTGCACTATATATATTTTATCGAAAAACTTAAAAAATTAAAAAATAAAATAAAATTCAGAATGTAGAGCCTATAATGCCACGTCATATTTTTTTTTTCCATCAATGTTTTCCCTTTTCAATAAGGGCAAATGATTCTTTATTGAAGACTTTTTACTCAAGAAGATTAATAGATTATCAAAGATATTATTTTAATTGTTCAAGATACTTTTATGATTTCTTTGCATTATGAGATGAGTAAAATACCTTCGAAATAATAATAGATACATGTAGTTATAGTAGATTATTTGGCCCTCATGTTTATTTAATATTTGAATTCAATTCAATTTTCATTATATTATATATTAGCCGTACATAACATTTGTCAAGAAATATTTTAAAAATATAAAATCTTCTATTAGTAAAATAAAGGGTCATAATCTCACGTATAATATTTATATATTTTATCATGTATTTTTTTCGAAATTTGTATGTAGATATAAAATTATAAAATATTATTTAATAAATAAATAAATAAATAATTAAATCGATGAGCCTAATATTTTATCGCACTTATCGGAGCGATATAAATGAACTTCGTTGAAGCACTGCTGGGTGTGAACGATGCCCCAACCCCACCCCCACCACTCCAGATGCTACCACAGCCGCAATTGTTTTGTACTCGTGCATTGGCTCGCCATGGTTGGTCGATTGAGCATTTATAGTGGTGCGGGATGCTTGAATTCCGTATTATATCACTTTCAGATCCTCGAAGGATGTGAAATTGATTAAAAAAGAAAAGAAAAAAAAAAAAGAAGATCTACTGTTTAACTTAGGGTATAATAAATTTTCTGATAAAAAAGAAAGTTAGAAATTCACCTCGTCGTTGTAAAACATGTTTCCTCAAGCACATACATTCTTGCTTCGTGCTGAAGTTCACAATTTATTCCATAAAATGAGAGTAATCTAATTTGGACTCATGATTTTGTAGTCATGGTTAAGAATCTGATGTGATTTATGTCAAAAAGTCATTTAACAAGAGTAGCATTAGCATGGAGTCCATTACAGAAAATCTTGGAAGATTTTCCAACTTAAATTCATGCAATTTAATATAATCATCAAAGGTCTTCCACATGTTAGCTTGTACACACTGTATTGTATCCACTTTTTCAATTTTTTAACAAATAAAAGGACGAAACCAATCAGATTAGCTTCGTTGTTGACAAAACGAACCTCTTTGAGCAGGCTGTGGATCCAAAAGCTGATCTGAAAGTCTCAGGATTTTTACTGTAATTTACCAGAGTTTTCAGAAAAAACCGTCCATTTTAGACCTACAAAATTTCCAACAAGTCGATTCTTCTGTAAATATTTAAACATATGATGCTAGAAAAGGTAGATTAACTTTCAGAATCCTGACCAGAAAAAAGATTTCAACTTTCAAAATGGTTTGTGCCCTTGTGGAGAAGGAGTTGGATATGGAAGTTGTGGTGGAAATTAACCCTCGATTTCCTCATGCTTTCCTGTTGCCCTCTTGATCGAAAACGTCAGTTTACAACAGGCGCATAAGGACATGAACGCAGCCGGTGGAACCTACCTTCCACTTTCCAAGACAATCGTGTGGAAATTTGCTGGTGGGGAATTTGTGAAGAGGGGAAAATAATCAAGTGGACCAGCGCAGTTCAGTCGTTGGTCACAGTCAAGAGAATGAGGTAATGCCGTGGAAATCTGATTGCAAAGCCAGCACACCGTTTGCCCGGAAATTACAAAGGTCTCTGTTCAAATAACAGGAAATAGCAAACGTCTCACATTGTTGCAGCCAATAGAGCTTGACGTATGCTGGATAATTTTATGGTAAAAGCAGAAAAAGGGATATCCAAAGGATGTCCAAAAATTAAAAAATAAATAAATAAATTATATCCAAATCATTTTAACACGATGGCAGAGACAATTGAATAAGAAACTGTTGTTCCCTGTAAGTTGGTGTCCTAATGCTTCAAAAAATTGTAATTGCTCTCCAGTCCACCACACCAAATTAGATGGGAAAAAAAAAAAAAAAAAAAGAAGGAAAGAGTAAAAAAAAAACAAAGAAAAAAGATGCAAAATGGGGACTGCTTTTTTTTCTCCTTCTGGGAAATGCATAACAGGAACTTTGACTAAAAGAATTCTTTTGAACGAAGACTTTGATCAGAAGTATGTATGCTTTACATAAAGTGTTTTTAAATGGGTATTTTTCATTGGTACATTCTAATGTGTGTGGTGTAATAGCCTTCATGCTTATGATGCAGAGCAGCTTATAAAATAAAAAATTGTATGAAAATTAGAGAATAAACACTCGAATCAACACCCAAAAATAATAAAATGCGAAAATTGGCACCCGAATGCAAAGATGGAAGGTTGGATCCGCCGGACCTTTAAACAAACGACGTCGTTTAGCCCAAAAAAAAAAAAACACAACCCGCCAGAAGTTACCGGTTTTTTTTTGGGCGAACCGAGTTTCAAAAAATCGACCGGATCAACCGATTCTTTCCGGTTCAAAGTTCCAAACTGTATTTTATAAAATCGACCCGATCCAACGTCCGGTTCAACGGGTCACCGGTCCGACCGACTGAACCGGGTCGAATTCTACAACACTGCTCTTATACAGTATAAAACTACTACTCGAGATGGAAATGGAACCCGGCCCTCAAGAGCCTAATACCCAACTCCATTGGGTTTCTTTCTAACAATTAAAATAATAATAATAATAATAATCTGCCATTCTCTTCTCAATTCTCATTGATGTTCGCACCTTTTACATAGAAAATTTAATAAACATAGAAGATTTTATATTCTCCAACATAGCGTGGATCTAAGATGCCATCAAGCATTAACTTATTTGAGTTTGGTTTGATTCGTGACACTAATTTACAAACCATAATCACAATTCCAAACCCACATGTATTATGATAAAATTGCTGTGTTATAATCAAATGAATTCTGGCACCTGCTATACTGGACTGTGAGAGGTGCACAAAATGATTAGCATGAACATATAATGTCTCATCCATGGTGTCAACCGTAGACAATTTGCTGAAAGGTACAGATAAATGGAAAATGGAATTCCCAATTCAGGCTTTTGATCATATCTTCAGCCGTCTACAAGAAACCAAGAAAAAAAAGAAAAAAAATCATTTTGCCACTCAAAAGAAAAAAAGCTGGCTTGAGATAGTCTGTCTAGGATCCATCCCACCCTGACCCGTGAATGACATGAGTAGATTCTTGAAGGTTTCCCCAACTATGGATTCAATTCTCAGAAAATGTATGCCTGCAAGCTGGGCAAGTGTAAAAAATAGTTTGGCCCTCATCGGCTGATCTCATCTGCAGATGGGAGAAAAAACAGGGTGAACTAGAAAGTGTAAATTAAATAATCATAACAACTTGCGTAAATATGAAGTGGTAGAATACCTGTCTAGTATAGAACCTAAGCTTTGTGTTACTGCATCTTTCGCATTTCTTATCTATCTGCCGAGGCAAAATTAGTATTATTAGAACTCACAATATATTCCAAGAACAAAGAACATTAACTTATTAGTATTGTACAGGGTAGTTACCTCCATGTCCTTCACTTCAATATTTCCGTCAAAATGGGATATGCCCAAGTCCCTTCTCATGTCCTGCCTCAAAGGGTGTTCATAACCAACGGTAGTTCCTCACAAGCCATCACAATTCTCAAATAATATGATTACCAATGTGACCATAGCCACTGTTAAACTGGAATATCAGCCACTGGTAACACTTCTTTGGGATTCTAATAGAGCATCAGTCACCAATGTAGGACTATCATTTAAGACCAAGATGGAAATTATAATTCCCATCTTTCCCTTGATCATTGGAATTTTTTTAAACACATATGATGGTTAGAGAAGTGATAAGGTTGACTAGACTCTTTGATAAGATACTGAAGAGATGGAGGATGCTTGATAAGTGAAGGATGAGCACACTCATCCCAATTTAAAAAATAAGGGGGACATCTAGAATAGCTCCAACCATTGTCAGATCAAACTCATAGGTCACACTATTAAGCTATGTCATACCCTATCTAGGACATGGCAAAAATGCAGTGTATGATATCTTAATTGTAAAAGTCGTTCATGTGTCAGTAGGTCTATTTTAGGCATACCTCAGCAGAGACTTTGTAGCATATTTCTCTTCCAGATAACTCTGAAGACAATAGCAGTAAATTTAGTCAATTACATCAACCAAAAAGAGAAACAAGTCCTACACTCATGATAAAGAACTGCCATTAAGCAACAGTGCATGCCAAGATCTTGTGTCTTACAAATTATGAACTCTAATGAGAAAACACAAAAAGAAGAGAAACCTGAGAAACACTAGTTCAAGGTTTTGAATTCAGATTGAGATTCAGGAAATATGCAGAGATCAGCAAAACAAAACCATGAACATAGATAATACCCAGCATCCAATTTTAGGAAGGAGCACTTTGGCAAGATACAAGCAGTATCCATCAATCTCCTAAGCATAAGATGCTTCATCAAACTGTCATCACTAAACCCATTTTTGTGGATTACACTACAAATATGCAATAGCTACAGATGGCAAAGTACTTCAGAAAATACACTGAAAAGCATAATTTTCCAAAAACCTCTCTCAAATAAGAATTATCTCTTGATCAAGTTATCGATCAAAACAAACAGTTCAGAAACAAGCAGGTTTAATATCACTTGAAAGAGTATCATCCATTTCAAAAGAATTCACTTGTACATAATTTAAGAATAAAAGACAGATTAATGCAATCCTCTAACAAGGCAAGTAAAAAAAAAAAAACAAAAACGAATGAAGATGTGCTGCACATAAGGGAAAAAAAAAAAAACTCAGAATCCAAGCTCAAATACCTATTTGAAGTACTTCTGATTTAGAGAGCTCTACCTTTAGCACTTTTCTTAAACTTGCACAAAGGACATTGAGCATACTTGGTTGAAGCCAAAGATAATATTGTCCCACACAAGTCACAGAACATGAAATCACCTCCTTGAGAACGTGGCATTATATCCCCCATCTATCAATCATTATAAAAAAAAAAAAAAAAAGACAATCACTTGTATTAATCAATTTAATAACTAAGAACAATTTGACATGCGACATTCTGCAATGTCACTATAAATCCAGTGACACAACTAGATATGCAAAGGAAGTTGCAATTCACAGATCACCAGATGTATGCAGAAAAGGATGATAATAAAGAGTGGAATACCAAAATTCCAATATAACACCATTTCAACCCTTCAACCCAAGTGCCTAAGCCAATCTAATAGTACAGCCTCCAACAATATCTAATGAATCACATAAAATTTCAAAAATATAACAAACAGGTCCTCATTGATTTCCACAACCATGTGGACAGCATGAAAAAAATCCTTATAAATTAATAGACAGGACATCAAACACCTTCACAGAACCGCCAACAAAACAATAAAACCCAATTTATCAAATCTACCGAACACACAGAAAAATTAACACAAAAAAGTGTAACCATTCTATTTGCACAAATTTTAGCTTTAAGCAATGTGACATTGCAACTTGTTACAAACACTCAAACAGAAAGGGTATGATGAGTCAGAAACAACGCCGAGACATGTATGGCATGGCTAAAGTTGTCATGCTAAAAAAAAAAATTTGAAAGGCATTTATAATGAATGCCAGATGCAGAAAAGTTGGGATCCTTTTCTAAAATTTCACACAGTGGATGGAAAAAAAAAACAAGGAGTGGGTACTGGCATCTTCGTTAAGTATTGCTGATGGAGTACAGAGTAAAGATGTGATATTACAGAATTGAGCAGAAAGATTACACCTGAACCATAATATAATCTTAAAACTTCAAATTGAAATCTTAAATCTGTTTTGTTGACAAAAGAGAGAAATCATACTTATCAACCAAACAAACAAAAAATTCAAATCTAACAGCGAATCGATTATATCCAATCAAATCAAATCAAGCAAAACAAGCAGCAGCAGCAAATATTTCCCCTAGACAAAGCAAGATACAAATAACACTTTATCAAGATTGCCAATGCTAGCAACAAATCTGATAACTCAGTTGTAACAATAACTGTAAATGCCACTAACAAATTCAAACTCAGAATTGCCACAGTTCATTATCCCCCTACATTAAGTATATCAGACCATAATCAATTATTATAACATCAGAATTCACCAGCCCACATAATTTTGAGAGCAATGGAATAAAAAAAAACAGAGAGAGAAGAAGAAGAAGAAGAAGAAGAAGAAGAAGAAATAAGCAATTTGCTTTTCTCTTTTCAGAGTTAGAAAAACAAAGTCTCCCATACAAACCCAAGATTATAATTTGGATTTAAAACCAAGAACAAGCAACATGAAAGAACAAGTCTTAGAATAAGCAAATACTAAATGAACCCAGAAAATCCCAACCAAAAAAAAAAAAAAAAACGATGCAAAACGCCATGTGAATTGGATTGTTTGCTTAAGAGGAGAGAGATATCGGAGAAATGAACCAATCCAGAAAAAAAAAAAAAAAAAAAACAACGGAGTAAAATAGCTAAACCAGCTCTAAACAAAGTAACATCAAAGAAACCCAAACATGGAGGAGTCCCAAGAGCCAATATTCAATACAGAAATCGAATTGATGATTGCTGAAGAAAGAAAACAGTAAAAGACAAAAAAAATCCAAGAAATTGAATGAAAAATATAAATTACCTTTGAAAAAGAAGCACTGCAGCAGAAGAAGAAGAAGAAGAAGAAGAAGAAGCAGGGCCAGAGGCGCAATTGGAAGGGTTTTAACTTCTTTTAAGTCAAAATTACAAACATACCCTAAGTGTATGACATACTAGTTTTTATTTATTTATTTTTAATTTACATTTAATATTCTTTTATAAAAATTCACCCTTTTTAATTTTAGAAGAAAATGTAACAAAAATATCTTATAATTAATAACAGTTAGTCATGCTAAATAAAAATAGTGAAAAGATATATTTGTTAATTTCTTTTAGTAAAATTTAATTTCTTTACAGGGAAGCTCAGTGGAAGGGTTTTTAATTTTTTTTTAAAGTTAAAATTGCAAAAATACCCTAAGTGTCCGAAACACAATTTTTTTTTTTGTTGAAAAATTTATATTTACATATTTTATTTTATATTTTATAACAATTCACACCTTTTATTTTTTCTTTGTAAATTCAATAAATAAAGAGGTTTATTGAAGAGAACCAAACATTTATTCTCTATGCAGGAGGATTAGTTTTAAGTAATTTGCAGGTTAGACAGCAAATCGGTTAGGGTTTGATTGGTTTGTTGCTCAAATTATTTGTTTCAATTCATGGAATAAAAATATGGTTACGCTAAAAATAAAAGAATTATTTTAAATTATATATTTAATTTTATTCTTCTTAAAAAAATTTATTTTCGGTAATTGAAATTATAGCAAACTTTTTTATAAACTAAAATAAAATATATTTAATTATAATTTATAAAATTAAAATTAATTACTTAATAAAGTGTTTGTATTTACTAAATTGTCTACTAATTTTTATGCAATAAAATTGGAGACAATATTTCATCGATCTTCTTTTCCTTAGATAAAAGGAAAACTATTATATATATATATATATATAGTGTTATGAAAAATATTTCTTAAATTTTTTAAATATAATCTTTTAAACGTGTCATTTTATAAAAAAAAATAGTTTTTATAATGAGCAAATAAATTAAAAAAATATGAATTATTTTATTTTAAAAATATTTCAATAATTCTCTACCATTTTTAAAAAATTGAAAATGTAATAGATTTTAAAACAATCTTGTAAGTCAAATATATAAATAAATGTATCTTACAATTAAACTTTTATATATTAAAGAGTATATGATAATAAACTTAAATAATATATTAGATAAATTTTAAATCAATTATTTTTATTGATAAGTTGTAAAAATAATTTACATAAATAATTTTAAAAAACAAAAAATTTATCTTTTATTTGATTAACATATCTAAGGTCATTATGTTTGTATCCTTTTTATTAATGTTTTAAAATTAGACATTTTACTTTATTGAAACGATTAATATATTACACACTTATATAAATAAATTAAAAATCTCTGTCATAAAATATTTTTTTTAAATTTATTATAAGTCTTAAAACTCATCCTTTAATTTATTGTAGGTATAAAGTATTATGTGACCTTAAGATATAAATAATTAATTATAATATTTTAATTATATTAATGATGTGTTTTGATTCATTGAATTCAAAATTTGACATTCTATCAAGCATTAACTCAAGATTTTATCATGAATAATTCATAAGTATGAATTTGAGACTCATCCTTCTTATTTCTTATTTAATTGCACTCAATGTTGAGTTTAAATATTTTTTCACAAGAAAGAAATATAAATTGTGCTAATTTCATAGTTACATCAAAGTTCAATTTTGATGACATATTGATTAAAGATATTTAAGAATAATACTTTAATACAATAAGTATCTTATAATTATAATTTCATCATTATTTGTTCTGTAAAGTAAATTTATTTTGTAGACTTTATCTTTAAAATTTATTGATGATCATATCATCGTATAAACAATATAAAAAATAAAAAATGTCTTTAATTGATATATCATATACATGAATTATCAAATATATACTCATAGTAGTAACCAACACATTAGCTACTAAGTTATACATTAATAATTTCCTAATTTAACTATAGCTAATTGTCTTATTATCATATATATCCCTTTATGTGGCAATCATGTTTTTACTAGAACAAAAGTTTAACATTAGGATTTCTCAAATCCTTTTAAACGAGTATTTTTTTTTTATCTTTACATTATTTCACTCCACCATACATATAATGAAAAGGAATCATTTTAACACATAATTTAATCATTCATAAGACTTAAGTTTCTTAGACAAAGTTTTTATTATTGTCATAATGAATAATTACTCACATTTCAATATTTGTTAGTTAAATAATGAATTGTTTGGTCTAAAATTACCTATCTCAAGTTTAAAACCCTTCTAATTTACAGTCTTAACATTTGGAGTAAGAACTTTATCCAAATTGCCATTTTTAATCATTTTTAATAAATTAAAAGTTATTATCCAAATATCATTAAACTTTAGATTTAATTTCTCCATTGACTACAAATTTATTCTTAATACTTCTCAAGTACTTCAAAATGTTTCTCACTATTATCTAATAACTTTTATTTGGATCAGTCTTATATCTACTTATTAGATACATCTATTCTTGTATATAATATTGCATACACAATAGATCTTATCTATTGAATATCTTTCAATTTTGTGTCTTAAGACATAAGTTCTTTAAGTGAATTAACCAAAATTTATGTTTAATTGATATACATGGAATTTATTTTAAATTTCATGGCCTTAAACCATTTATTTGAATAAATGTCACTTATTATTTCCTTATAACTTGTACAATTATCCTAAATAAGTCATACATCTTCTTATACTTTTAAAAGAAAATCATTTTTGTGTATAACATATGTATCCTACTAGAATTACAAAATTTCTTATATTATTGAATCTTAAGTTGTGTTTCCAATGCAAGAACCGCAAACTTAAGTTTCATTTAGATGTTATATTGAAGGTTAAGAACCTTTAAAGTTCTACCTAGCTCCTATATTTCTTTTGGAGAACAAATGCTCCATGTAGAAAGGTAATAGGTTTGAAGACAAATTGCTTTGCTTAATTAAGTGGTAAAAACAATATCCATTAACTATTTATGGATATCTCACAAATGATATAATTATTTGATCTAGTTTCAAACTAATCAAACAATAGATGCTTCACATAAATATCATATTCCTAAATCTTGTTAATCAATTTGGAAATAACCTTTTATAAGGTTAGTAGAAAATTTTATGGCATGATTCCAAAGAAAAGATTTGAAACTACATAACTCTTCATAAATCATATAATATCTTATAATATAAGGTTTTGTATATTCTTAAATTCCATACAGTTTTAGGAGGATTTTGTAGTAAGAGAATCTCATTCTTTTTTAAACAATCATTAAACTTGTTTTAAGTGTTCTTTATTTTGATCCAATCAAAGTAATATAATATTTTTTACAAGTGTATTTCTTAATTTTGTTCCTTAATTCTTTAAACCTTTTAAAAGAATTCAACTTTGTATTTTGATAAATACTTATAATCATGTTTGATATGATTTACTAGATTGAATATGAGAAATCTCCTTTTATCATGAATAATTATTACACCATATACATCCCAATATATTAGTATAAACCATCCATTAACTATTTCCCTTTTCATGTAAAGGGTAATTTGGTCATTTTATCTAATAAACAAAATTCATGTATTCTATATGATTTATAATCAAGTAAATCCAAGTAGTTATCTTTATAAAACTTGGTGCTTCTTGTTTTTTTAATATGACCTAGTCAATAGTCTTATGTAAAGGATAATGACTATCTAATTTAGGTTTTCTTGCCATATACCATGAGAACAAACATTTCTTTAACGATTTACTTCTCTTAGGTTCCTAAAAGGGAACTTATTTAAGTTTTATTCCTTTTTGAATAGTAAGAGAACCTTGCAATTTCTTTTTTAATGATATATGCCATTATTGTTGTCTTTTTAACACCTTTAGACTACATTGCATTTTGGTGAGCCTACCTATTTTAATTATTCTCTTTCACCTTTAGAGTGAATCAACAAGAAGAACTAGATAACCTTCTATAAGGCATCCTTATACAACAATGAGTATATTCAATAGATCAATTAATAAATCATCCATCCATATATAGATTCATTTTAAATAAATAATAACTTTAAGGTAAACATAAGACAATTAAGTGATCATTTAATTTATGATTTTTGACAACACCTGATTAGCTTAATTTTTCAAATTAACCAAATATCTTCAAAATGCTTATTATTCATTGAAAATCATTTTGTCATCTTATAGTGAAACAACTCCTTTTAGATTCTCTTACATGTCAATTTTACCATATACATTGTTTAATTCCTTAAGATGTTGAATCATGGTATTAGTATCCATAAATTATTATCAATGTTCAAGAGACATACTAACTAGCAACTTATATGCTACTAAATCACAATCATCTTATGATATTAATAAGTTTTCTAAATTTTATTAACAATTTCCTCAATAAGATCATACTACATAAGAATATAAAGTACAACTAAACACATTTATTTTTTGTCTTATTTGAGAATAATTCTTAAATAAATGTACTAGTCTAAAAAATTCAATCTAGTAAATTTATTTGTATCCAATATACTAATGAGGGAAGTTATTACTTATTTTATTTTAGTAAACAATCAAATAAAGAGAGAGTATTAGTTTTCATGCATATGTACCAAAATAGATTAGGTCTTTAATCCTTTTGGTTACTCTTACTATTTTAAAGGATTACAACATGGCCTTCCAAAGTCCTTTTGCTAGCAATCTTCTCTTTATGTCTCCCTTAGTTTTATCTTGAACCCATAGTTATAAATGTATATTCTATTTGAATCGTAAATTTTCTAACTATATAACCATAACATAATTTATAAAAAAGAATCTTGAGTTAAATTTAAGGAGAGTTTGGATAAGAAAAGAATTTACAATCAAAGAACAAAAGAAAGTACATCTATTCAATCACATTAGTCTATAAGTTTATAACTATCAATCATGTCATTATAATCATATTATGTGTACGAAAACTAAATGCGTATTTAATTCTAATTATTGATTTTATATACAATTTAAAATAATATTTTTAACTATTAAAAATATAAAATTAAATTAATTTGATATTATCAATTTATTTTAGGACCTCAATTAGGAAGTCTGTTCAAATTAAATTATGTTGTAGTCCTTATACTTTGAATATCATATATTTGAACTTAAAAGTTCCTAATATTTTCAAAGTCTAATTTATATTTTCATCAATTTTTCGTACTTATTTGATTGATTAGAGTCCTAATACATCAGCAATCAATGTACATTATATTGTTAAGAGATTAAATGCCCTAATTTGTTATATCTATCAATATGTCATCTTAATAGATTATAAACTAGGTATAAATAATTTTGGGATAAAAATTTGAAACAATAAATGTTTTATAATTATAATAATATCATAATTATCTTTTTGATAGATGTTATATTTAGAGTTGATTATTCTTTACAAAAAAACATATTAAAAATAAAGAATGTCTTTCAATACATAATATGCATGAATAGTCAAACATAAATTATACAATCTGATTGGTTACACGTCATCATCATAAGAAATTATATTTTGATCATTAGTGGGGGATTGAAAATTTGCGTAATTTTGTGCAGTTTGATGACATAATAGATATATACGAGCATACTGTCACATGGACACTAAGTCTAGCCTATCCAATAAGTGATAAGATAGAAATTGGGGGCCAAATTGAGTCTCTGCAAGCTGCTAACATTGCCTAGCCCCCGTTGCAGCCCAAATCCAGCAACGGAAGGTCCTAGAAGAGTACTGAAGTGTCTGGAAGTGCCACATTTAGAGACTTCCAGCAAAGGCCAGTAAAGACACTCACTTAAAACCTCCTTAAAAGGACCCTCTTTAATGCTCTCTCTAGAATATTCTTTATAAATATTCAAGATAGTCATTTGTAGCCACACATTGAAGAGGTGGAGCAACTATAAATAGGCCACTCTTCTCATTTGTAAAGACACCTTTGAATTCTCATTACAAGCTCGTTTGCAAAGCTCTTTTGTGTTTTATCTTCCTCCAGCAATTCCAAGTCTCTACTTGCCTCCTAACGCTTTCCGCTGATTCTCTCAAACTCTCCAAGGCTTACTTAGCTCATCTTTACACGTAAAATCGACTAAGTGTCGTGTTGGTTAGCACACTCAAAGCCTAACTTTGTGACAATACACTTTTAGATGCCTTAACAGGACACATGATCCATTGTTGTGGATTCTGCCATGCTACTTTGAGAACAAGGTGACAAGTCATTTATATGGCTGGGGATGATTAGATGCCCATTTTTCTTCTTCTAACAAAAATAGATAAATAAAAGTAAATTTTTGTTATTTATGCATATAACAAAATTTAAATTTGAATTTCAATTATATCTAAATGTTTGATTTTTCCACATGAGTATGTAATTTTTGTTTTAACAAATTCCTTAATAATTTCTTTATAACTTTTTAATAATCTATTTTATGATTACTTTTACACTTGTCTAAGATTTTGATTGTAAAACTATATCTGATTTAATGTTAACTATCAAATATATTAAGTTACAAATAACTAAGGCATATGAAATTGATTTTATTTCTTTACATTCCATTTCATTTTTGGAACTTTGTATAAAACTAAATTCATTACCTTTTTTATATAAGAATAACTTCGGATGAACACTTACTTATATTAAATTTTTCTAAAACTTTTTTGATATAATTATTCTTAAACAATTCTCATTCATTATGATTTATTATGAAATATTTTTATTCTTATCACATAAAATGTCTCTTTCATATTGTATTGTTTTTTAAAATTCAAAAGATATCATGATATTATTAAATTATATATATTATTGTAGGAAAACTTATTTCAATCCATTTATTAACTTTTCTAATTTATACACTATTTGATTCTTACTTCATATAGGAAAAACTTTCAAGTTGATCTATGTAAACTTTCTCTTTAAGAATTCTATTAATAAAGACACTTTTCACATATATATGGTACAACTTTAAATTATACTGAAACACTAATATCATAACTATTTTTAATGAATACTTCCTATGACATGTGAAACTAAAACTAAATTCTTATTAACTTTAATATCAAAATCTTGAAACTTGCAAATAAATTGCATAATTATTTAAAATAGTTTATCTCCTTTCTTTTTAAGATTTTTTTTTTCAAATTATTTCTTATGGTTTATTTATATTAACTAGTTATGAATTAATTTTTTTAGAAAACATTTTTTCATTCAAATGTTCTTCAATTTTAGAAATAACATTTGGTGTCATAATGGATGAATAAACTGTTAAATAAATATTTACCCTTATGAATCTTATATTATTAGTTTTACAATTCTTGAACTATAGCTATATACCTTTTAAGCTTATTTGAATAACTAATAAAATAATTGTTAATCATTCAAAAGTCCAATTTTATTTCATGTAGCTTCTTACTTCTATTGAGTAACCTCAAATATTTAATTACCTTAATAGGAGTACTTTGAACTATCTTCTTAGGAATTCTAGTTAATAAATAATTTACAATTTTGAGTACATATATCCACAAATATTTGATTAATGATGAGTTATTCATTATACTCCTGATTATATTCGTTAATGTTTGATGATACTTTTTTGTCATACCTTTTACTAAGATGTGTTTGATATAATTTATAATATATCATAACTTTCTTGAAATTTCATAAATCAACATGAATATTATCCCAAATTATTATATTTTTTTATAATATTCCTTGCTATTATAAAATCTTATAAATTTTACCTTTTGTTTAATTAATTTTAACTTTTTTTTTACATATACGTCAAGGATATCTAATGATTAAGTTTTTCACGAATCATTTGTTATAAGATGATGAATTACAATTCTTTATTAAAAGCTACAATATCAAAAAGTCTACAAATATCAATGCATATAATTTCAAGAAATTAGGTGCTTTTTATGACTTGATTCATACTTTATTTGATTTGTTTACATTTAATGCAATCCATATATGTTTTGAGATTAGCAAATCTAAATTCGAAAAAATCTCATCATTAACCAATCTTATTAATCTTTTTTGAATTTATGATCCAATATTTACACTACAACTAAACATAATAGTACAATACTTAATTCTAATATTATGATGCATTCTAAGTAAGGATATTTTTAAATTTTATCATATTTTAGTTGATATAAAATATCAATAAAAATACATTAACAAAATTTGTATTCTTATATCAACTAAAATAATTGGATTATAATAAATTCTTTTATTATTATGGATATATGAATAGTAACACTAAAATTAAGTTACCAAATATTATGAAAAATGTCAATTAAATTTGATTTAAAATATACTAAAGTAGTTCATTTATTTTTATTTTTCAAAATCAAATTTTACATTTTGGGTAATCTTTCTAATGTTGTCTAATTTTCATGGCCCTTTTGTTTTCTCTTTTTGGTCTGAGGAGTATAAGTAGGTTTTTTTCTTTCTTAAATTGGTTGACTTATACTTTTATTCTTTTCTCGACTTTTTTGTCCATGAGATTATTAAAGTGACTCACTTAATTTTTTCTATCTCATTTCCTCCACTACAAGCATATTAGCCAATTCATTAACATTCCACTTTTCCTTTATATTATTATAATAAATTTGAAATGACTTATACTTATAAGGTAATGAGTTCCGAATGAACTACATTTGAAAAAAGAGTCATCTATCATTAATTTTAAGGTCTTTAACTTTGTTACAAAATTAATCATCTTAATAATGTGCTCTTACATAATTTATGACCCAATAAACTTTATGGTTGTGAGTTTTTTTATAAAAATATCAACAAGTGACTTATTCACAAGATAAAATTGTCTTTTCATAAACTATAAATGTTGTTTTGTATCTTCTTTTTGTAAAATGATTTTCTTAATTTTGTTATTAAAAATCACTTTTATAAAAATAAAACTCAATCTATTGTTTCATTCTTTCATTTATGATATAACTTTTATTCCTCATTACTTGAATTTATAATAGCATTAGACTTAATAACTAATAATTCAAATTAACATTTATAAGTCCTAAATAAACATTGATTTATTCATATAATTTTGAGAAGTTTAATCCTTTAATGAAACAATAATTAAAATATATAAGTGAATTATAATAGTTGTATAATTGTAACTACTTATAATTAATTATAAATCATATTTAATTATAAAATCATTAGAGTGTATAGTAGTTCTTCTTTAAAAAATCTAACAATATATGATCATACTAATACCATTAGTTTTAATAGGAAAATTAAATATTTTCAATTAAATATATTTGATATCTTTGAATAAATAAATAAATTTAACCAAAATATTGATTTACCTTAACTATTTTATTAATTATATTATAATAATTTATTTTTAAATAAATCATAAAATTTTAACGATTAATAATATCAATTTATTTTATTATTTTTTATTCATAAGTATTTTTTTAAAATTATGGATAAATAAATTATTTATATGTGTTGTTAAATATATTAATTTGCCTATTTTGGTGATACGAGTTCAAATATCCTAATTTGGTCACTTTAGTGACAATGAAACTATATAATAATAATATATGTATGAGGTTAAACATATTAGTTTAATCACTTTGATAACTAATAAACTATAATTTCAATACATGTATTTGAAAATACAACCTAATATTTATTAATATCAAAGATCACAACATTTAGGTTTATAAGTCTAATAATAAGTACATGCTTTTGGATTACACTAATACATACTATTTATATTCATTTGGATTGTCCTAATGAGTATAATGTGAGTGTAATATTTAATATTTATGATCTTTTCCCTTTTAATGTAAGTGATGATTCGAGGATGAATCCTTTTGAGGAGAGGGGGAATGATAAGAAACTTAGAGATGATGTGTGAAAGGCTTTAAATGATGCAAGAGGTCCATTACACATTTTAAAAAGCCTAATAACACAAGTTAGAGCCAAAAAGATGATAAAAGTACTAAATGGGCTAATTAAGAACATTTAGGCCAACAAAACTACAAATGGTGTGAATTCAAGTTTAAAAGATAGTTAAGGCCTCATTAAGATGATTGGAGTACTTAATGGGTCAGGACTAAGTAATAACATTCACTCCTAAATAAGAGTTTATCCTAAATAAGTGATTGTATAAAAGTGAAAGTTTTATATGTAAGAATTTGTCCTATATAGGAGTGCCTCTTAAATAAGGATTTGTCCTAAATAGAAATTTATGCCTCTTTGCAATTGTTATCTTCGTCTATAAATAGAAACCTCTTTGTAAGCTTTAGAACATTAAACAACTTTGAGAGAAATAAAAAGTAAGGGTTTTCTCCTTCGGTTCTTTTGAGAATTAAAGAACTTATGAAGAAGTACCTCTTTTTGTGATATTCAACTTGACTTATCACTCTTAATTCCTTTCTTTTCTTGAGTGTAACATCTATATCCTTTTTAAATACCCTAAGTTTGTGTTCCTTTGAATGTTGGGTCTAAGGTTTGTGTTATTAAAGTCTGATTTAGTTTTCTTGGGTCTAAGGTTTGTGTTATTAAAGTCTGATTTAGTTTTCTTGGATATTCTTTGATTCCTTGTGTTAAGCCACGTCCTTTGGGGTTTTATAATTTTATTAATCTGAGAAATGTCACACAAGAATTGTTGAGAAGCACACATAATAATATAGTTATCATATCATTATCTAATAAGAAATATCTTATTCTACCTAAATAATAAAATTGTATTAAACTGAACTTAATTAATCTAACTTTTACTCTAATTTTAATTAACTCTTAATTTGAATTAACTCTAACATGACTTAACTTTGTGAAGAGTTGGGTAATTATAATTGCATAACATTGGAACCTAGTGTTGTAATAAATCAAGTTGCTAGCATATGGTGTATACTGCCATGGAACAGTAGGTATACTAAGCACTTAAATTTCATATATTGGTAAGGTGAAGTAGTTCCACTACAGTGCATACACCATTTTGCACAATAGGAAGCATTTTTGTGGAGTGGCCTAATACTAAATTCACTTATTTCATGTTTTAGTTTTCCTTTTCATATTGCTAGATTATTTGGAAGTCGTTCTTAACTATCAAAAAAATTTTCAAGATGTTAAAATTTGACAATTCAATTCAATTCAATTAATTCTTATTTAGGAATTCAAGTGCCTAATCCACTTAGTGCACCATGGCAGTATGCACCACATAACTCAAGGTACCTATACCATTAACTCCAACATTCTCTCTTTAACTCCCTTTAAATATAACTTAAGGTTTTTCTTCCTATTATATAAAAATTATGTATTTATAAAATATATGATTTAGATAGAAAGTAAATTTGTAATCATGGAAATCAAGACAAGGGTGCCAAAGGAGATATCAAAAGCAAGTTGTAAGCAAACAAACTTTCTAATATCATGTGGTAGCCATATAGGATTTGACCACATAGCTTACTTTTATGGCTTAAGAAGTTAGATTAGTAGAGTCCTTAGTCACTTATATTAGAATGACATGCTAGGATTTTATATTATGTATGTGATATATATTACAATTATGATGCCAATACATGTGACCAATATTAATTAATGAAAACACTTGAATTAAAATTTAAGTGCATGTTAAAAACATGATAATCTATCTTCCATAATCATGCTATTAAACTAAAGCTTTATTTAAAAATTAATTTATTAAGTTACTCAAGTTCACTTTAACCTGAACATGTTTGAATACTGTGATTAATGGGTCTTACTTTATTAAATTTATATGATTTGGATGAGTCACTCATGATTATATAAATTTAACAGTAATAATTAGCAAAAACAATTATGATATATCTTGATCAGAAGTTACCAGTCACATTAGATACGATTGGTAAGCTATATCACCTATCTAATTTAGTTTATTTGATTTGTTGAGTCACTCAAAGTCAAATAAATTAAATAAAATCCTAACCTACTAAAAAATCCAATGGGATTTTTCTAGTTAATAATGATGGTTATTAATTTCAAAAAAATAATTGAAGTGACCAAAATAAATTACTAAAAACCTAATCTATTTTGGTATATATGCATAAAACTAATACTAGCTTTCTTTTTATATGTATAGGTTACTAAAAAATGAGTAATAAACTATGTTTATATAGTACATATGATGCTAACAAACTTATTATACCAAACTTCTTGCATTGGTATAAAAACTTGAGAATTGTTCTTAAGTAAGAAAAAAAATTGTATGTCCTTGATGATCCTCTTCCAAATCCTTTAAATATAGATGTTGTTAAAGAAATAGAGGCATATGATCAACATAAATGTAATGATGATTGGGCAATATGTGTAATATTAATAAGTATGACTCCTAAGCTTTAAAGGTAGCATAAGAACATGGACGAATACACTATTATTATGCATCTTAAGGAGTTGTTTGATGTATAATCAAGAACGAAGAGATATAGGACCTTTACGAAGTTGTTTCACAACAAAAACAATACATGGATTTTTTAATAAATGCTTATGTATTGAAGATGATTGACTATATTGAGAAGTTATGCCAACTGGGTTTTGTCATAGATTATGATTTAAGTATAGACATGATCTTATAGTCACTATTACCAAAATATTCACAATTTGTAATGAACTACGATATGAACAATTTGGAAGTTACACTATTGAAAATGTTTAAAATACTAAAAACTATTAAGGGTCCTTTTAGCAAAAAAAGGCCCAAGTTTTTCTTATTGATTTTTCAAAAAGTAAGAAAGTTAAGCTCAAGAAGAAGAAAGCTCTAGCAAAGAAGGCAATAAAGCTTAAAGGTGGTATATAGGGTGATAGTAAGGGCGCACGCCATCATAGTAGCAAGGAATGTAGCTAGAAGAACTGTAAATAGTACCTTACAAACCTTAAAGACTAGAAGCTTAAGGAAGTTTTAAGTTCAAGTATGTCTATGATCAAGATCAATCTATCCACTTCTAATCCTTAATCTTGGGTATTAGATGCTGAATGTGGTTCTTATATTTGTAGCAGTGTGCATGAACTAACTAGTAAATTATTGTAGAAAGTTGAGGCAGATTTATGAGTTGTAAATGGAGCAAGGGTTACTACATTAGCTATAGAAACTTATTTTTTACCTTGCGTTCAAACAAGTATTAAAATTGAATAATTGTTATCATGTTCAAGTACTTTCCAAAAGCATCATTTTAATTTTATGTTTAACATTGAATGGATTCAATTTTAATTCAAAGGAAAAAGGTTTTTCATTTTATAAGAATGATGTTTATTATGATTTTGGATCTTATACAAATGATTTATATGTGCTTGATTTAGATAAAGTCATTCTTGACATAAACAATAAAATGTTTAAAATGAAAAATCAAAGTGCATTTTTTGTATGACATTACCAATTAGGTCATATCAATGAAAAAAAAGTCACTAAGTTACATAAGAATGATTACTTTGATCAATTTAATAATGAATCATATGGAACGTATAAATCTTATTTAGTGGGAAAGATGACCACAACTCTTTTTAACAAAAATATGAATGTGCTAATAAATTGCTAAAGCCAATACATTTAGATGCATGTAGTCTAGTGACAATTCATATAAGAGCTAGTTTGTCTTATTTTATTTCATTCACTAATGACCATTCCAAATATGTTCATATGTATCTAATGAAATAAATTTGAATCATTTGAAATGGTTAAAGAATTCAAAAATGAAGTTAAGAAACAAACTTAAAAGAGTATTAAAATGTTTCAATCAAATTGTGGAGATGAATACTTAGGCCAAATGTTTTATGATTATCTAAACAACAATGAGATTCTTCACAATGGACTCTCCTAGAATAACACAACACAGTGATGCTTCAAAAAGGAGAAATTGAACCCTATAGAATATGGTTTGTTTTAGGATGAGTCGTATTGATATTCCCTATTCCTTTTGGGGTTATGCCTTTGAAACTATTGCTTACCTTCTAAATAAAGTTCCTTTCAAATCTGTTGTCAAGACTTTATAGAAGATATAGATTAGTAAGAGAAAAAAAATTTCATAGTTAAAGATTTGAGGATACAATGCTTATACAAAGTGTGCAATATTTGATAAGTTAGGATCTAAGTTAGATAAATGCAAATTTGTGGGATATTAAAAAGAAACTATTTGATGTAGCCCATATAATCACATCTCTTACCTGTAAGCCCTTATTGGCAAGTTCCACAATGTTCACTCAACTAAGAAGATCAGCTCGCATTCAAGCTTATCAGTCTTCTTGACAAGTCCATAACCAATAAGATTCTTTCAATAACTAATAAGATTGTCATCATTGACATTGTCATCTCCCATCCCTTAAAAATATTTTGTTTTGATAATCTTTTCTTATTAGCTCCTAATTCCTAAGCTTAATTTAAGTTGTGGAAAATATTTTGTTTTTATTTGGTCCTAGTTCCTAGGCTTGATTTAAGTCTTTTCATTATCTTTTTTTTTTTTTTTGCTTTAAAAGGCAATCAATATTATGTAGAAAATAGACTTGATTGGATGAATAAATTGCCTTGGACTTTCTTTTGAACATGGAATAGTTCATAACAATGGAAACTTAGAAGAGTTTTCACTCCATCCTTGAAGAGTCAGAGCTTTTCAAAGTCTATATCCTTAAAGAGTAGTAGCCATCAATCTAGAAGAATTGATGCCTCATCAACTTCATTTGAAGCCCAGAAGAGCAACCATTGAAGTCCCTTCTTATTTTCACATTCTGACCAATTTTGTTTCGTTCACTTTTTCCCCAAAATCAATAACCCTGCAACACTTATCTACAAAAACTCAAAACTCAAAAAATTATAGACCTACAAATCCTTATACGTTTGCAATTGGAATCACTCCATTCCAACCTATCAATTGAGAGATATGACCATTTTCCTGGCAATATGCAAAACTGAAATTTCCACTCAAATTTCTTCAAGTCACTCTCCTGATCCTTTTTCTAAGCCTTCGGCCACATCATTTTGTATTAGAGCTTTGAAGGAGAGGACAATGGCTCCAAAACAAGCCAGACATTGAGGTGGTAAAACCATTTCATTAAACGAGGTGCACACACTTGCTTAGAATTTATAACAACATATGCAAGAACAAATTGATGCCTTAACTTAAGATGTTTAGTGCTTATGGGTTAAAGCAAACAACCCTTCACCTTGTGCTAAAACTAAAGAATCCAATAGTGATTCCTCTTCTTTAGAAAGTGTTCAATCCTTTCCCTAAAGAAGGAATGCTCATCATCGTGCGTAAGAGATTTGTGAACCAAATTAGGAAAAGGAAATCAAGATAGACATTTTGAAATTTTTAGGTATTGATTCTGCGGATGAAATTGTTGATTGGTTAACCCTTATATGAAGTCTTTAAGTATAAAAAAGTCCTAAATGATCATCGAGTTGGTATCATTACTATGTGATTCCATGGCAAGGCTATAGCTTGGTGGCAACAAGAGAAACAAACTCGCCAATCTATTGGTAAGGCTCTAATCACTTCATGATGAATGATGAAGGACAAGATTTGAAAGTATTTCCTTCCCAAATGATACAAGAGAGAACTTTACCAAAGGTACCAAAATTTGAGAGAAGGTACGCATTTAGTAGACCAATACGCTAATGAGTTTAACCAATTGGTGATTCACAATAATATTCAAGATTTGGAAGAGGTACTTGTGAGCAAGTATTTGAATGATCTTCAACTTTATATCTAAGATGCCTTAAAAGCCCTTAACATTTGGGATTATGCACATGAATGGGCCCTTAAAGTGGAATGTTTTCACTCTAGGAGGCCGCAAGCCCATTACTTTGCCGAATTGCGTAACGAGGAGTACCGCCGACACCGTTAAAGTCATTAAAACTTTAACACAACCTAAATGTAAGCTCCCTACTCAACCTAATCTTTCAAATCAACCAAGTATGACTAGTACATATTATTATTCTTATGGGGAGACCAATCATCATGCTAGCAATTGTTGATTCAAAAAAGGTTGACCAGCCAATAAAGCTTTCTTAATGGGTAATGAGTTTGATAATGACGAGGATGAGTCATGCAAATAAGAGTTGAAAGATGATAAAGTTGTTGTGGAAGATGAACAAATTGTACATACTAACTTTGGTGAGCTTCTCATGGTAAGAAAGATTTTCCTCACTTACAAGGATGACATTGGAGATAAGTGGTTGCGCACCAATATTTTTCATTTAGTCTACACCATATTAGGACAGGTATGTTAATTGATTATTGACTTTGATTACTATGAAAATGTGATCTTTAAAGTAGCAACAAATAAATTAAAATTGGAGTTAAAAGTGCACCCGACACCTTACAAAATGTTATGGTTAAAGAAGGGTACTAAGGTAACTATTTCCAAACAAAGTCTTATCAATCTTTCTATTGGCTCTATTTATTTTAACAAAATATAGTGCGATGTTCTACCTATGGATGCTAGTCATAATATTCTTGGTTGATTGTGGCAATTTGAGAGTGAAGCTTAGGAAAGCTTTAAACACTTTAAAGAAAAATTGAGCACGACCCTAATTCTTGCAATGCCTAATTTTGATTTTGTTTTTAAGGTGCATTGTGATGCATTAGGTGTCAACATTAGAGGAGTTTTAAGCCAAGAAGGCCAACCTATTGACTTTTTTAATGAGAAATTGAATGGTACAAAACTTTATTATAACACTTATGATTTGGAATTTATGCATTATTTCGCACACTTGAGCATTAGAGGCAATATCTTATTCATTAGGAATTTATATTGTACACTGATCCTGAAACTCTCAAGTATATTTCAAAGCAACAAAAACTCAATTCCAACTGTGCCAAATTAGTTGAATATTCAAGAATTCTTGTTCGTTATCAAGCATAAGATGGAAGTTCAAAATTAGGTTGTTGATACTCTTAGTTGGAATAAGAGCTTACTACATACTATGTGCTATACTATTCTTGGATTTGATTCTTTTTAGGAATTATATCAAAAAGATCCTTACTTTTCAAAGATTATTTTTGACGTGCAAGAAAAAAAGCTTGTTGATTTTACTTTATGTGATAGATTCCTTTTCAAAGGAAATCATCTATGTGTGCTAGGTCTCTTTGATAAAAGGGTAATAGATGAAATTCACCATGATGGACACTTTGGGTGTGACAAGACTGTGTAACTTATTTTAACCAAGTATTTTTGGCCCTATCTAAAACGTGATATATATCGATATATGATGAGGTGTTGACATTGCTAAGGAGGAAAAGGGCAAGCTACCAATACTGGTTTGTGTTTGTCCTTGCCAATTCCATAAGCTCCTTGGGAAGAAATCTTTATAGACTTTGTCTTTGGACTACCACATACACTCAAAGGTATGGAGTCAATCTTTGTGGTTATTGATAGGTTCTTAAAGATGGCGTGTTTCATTCCTTATTGTAGAACTATAGATGCCTTATGAATTATTGACTTATTCTTTAAAGAAGTCTACAAATTAATTGCATGGCATTCTTAAGACTATTACTTCTAATCATGACACAAAGTTCCTTAGTCACTTTTGGCAACAACCATAAAGGAATATTGGTACTAAGTTACAATATAGTACTGCCTTTCACCCACAAATGGATAGACAAACTGAAGTTGTCAATAGGTCTTTGGGTAATATATTAAGGACTTTGATTGATGATAACCCTCACTCTTGGGAGACATGATTGTCATTTGGGGAATTTGCTTATAATTATTTATTGAATCATAGTACTAGACAGAATCCTTTTATGATTGTTATAAACGTCAACCAAACACTACTCTTGATCTTACACCGATTCCTTTTGCTAAAAAATCCATTGATAAGGTGAATAATATTGTTTCTCAAATGAGGATAGTCCACGAAAAAATGTGTCAAAGTTTGGAGAGCAAGGTTGAGTCTTATAAAAGAGATGTTGACAAACGGTAACGTGAAATTATCTTTGAACTTGGAAATTTTGTTTGGGCTTATTTACCATTGGAGCATCATTCCATTGGAAGCTACAATGACTTAGTGATTGAAAGCTTAGACCACTTAAAGTTCTCAAATGCATCAATCCTAATACGTATTGATTGAAGCTTTCATCTTATATGAAGATACATGATGTATTCAAAATGTGTCATTTGACACCTTATTTGGGTGATTTTTTTTGATAATGATGATTTGAATTCAGGGACAAATTCTTCTGAAAAAAGAGGGAATGATGTAGCCCCTATCACTGCATTGCTCACCATCAAGCCCTTATCGGTAAGTTCCACAATGTTCACTCAACCAAAAAGATCAGCTTGCATTTAAACTCATCAATCTTCTCAACAAATCCATAACTAACATGATTCTTTCCATAACTAATAAGATTTTTATTATTAACTTTGTCATCTCCCATCCACTAAAAAATATTCTTTTTTGATAATTTCTCTTTATTGGCTCCTAGTTCTTAGGCTTGATTTAAGTTATAGGAAATATTTTATTTTTATTTAATCCTAGTTCCTAGTCTTGATTTGACTCATTTCATTATCTGTTGCTTTGTTTTAAAAGGCAATCAATCTTATATAGAAAACAAACTTGATTAGATGAATGAAATTGACATTCTTTTGAACCTAAAAAAGTTCATACCTATGAAAACCTAAAAGAGTTTTCACTTTGTCCTTGAAGAGTCGGAGTTTTTTAAAGTCTACATCTTTGAAGAGTTGTAGCCATTAATCTAGAAGGATTGATTCCCCACCAACTTCATTGGAAGCCTAGAAGAGCAACCATTAAAGTCCCTTCTCATTTTCACATTCTAACCAGTTTTGTTTCGTTTGGTTCTTCCCCTAAATCAATAACCTTGTAATGCTTATCTGCAAAAACTTAAAACAAGAAAATTGTAAACCTACAAATCCTTGTTCGTTTGCAATTGGATCACTCCATTATGACCTATCAATTAAGAGATATAACCATTTTCCTAGTGACATAAAGAACTAAAATTTCCGCTCAAATTTCTTCAAGTCATTCTCCTAACCCTTTTTTTGACCTTTTGGTCACATCACTATCAAATGCTACTTTTACCACCAATTGAACAAAAGGTATTTGTCTCAAAGCATGTTACTTTTTTAAAGAGGGAATTTGTTCTTTAAATGAGTAATAGGAAAAAAATAGTTGTTAAAGAGGTTCAAAACCCACAAAAGTGAATCTAATTAGAACATAAGCCAAAGGATGATACAATGGTTGCACAAGCCAATGCTCAAGTAACACAAGGATGTTATAAACTTAATAGACTATGTCAACCTCCTAAACAATACTAGTTGCTCAGTAAGAAAAGGAGTGATATAATGCTTATAAAGGATAAGTCCACTAGTTATAATATTTGATGTTGACTCATTTAAATGCTTGAAGCAATGAAGCTTTAAAATTGATTCCTTGTTTAATCCATCTGAAGTAATTAAACCTATAGAGTACAAGTGAATCTTTAAGAGAAAGACTTATATGGATGAAAATATACAAACTTATAAAGCAAGGCTGGTTGCGAAAATTTATAAACAAAGGCAAGAAGTTGACTTTAAAGTAATCCTTTCACTTATAGTCATGTTTAAATCCATCCAAATACTTATGGCCATTACAACATACTATGACTATAAGATTTGGTAAATGGATGTCAAAAACAATATTCTTTAATGGGAATTTGCATGAGGATATTAACATGACATAACTTAAGGATTTTGTATCCAAGGAGAATTCCAATAAGTTGTGCCAACTGCAAAGGTCCATTTACAGAATTAAGCATGCATTAAGGAGTTGACACATCCATTTTGATGAGAAAATCAAACAAGATATGGATGAAACTTGTGTTTATAAGAAAGCTAGTGGGAGTGTAGTGATTTTCTTAGTTTTATATAAGGATGACATATTACTAATAGGAAATGAAATATTGACTCTCCTATATGTCAAGGTTTGATTATCCAAGAACTTTTTAATAAAAGACTTAAGAAAAGTAGCTTATATTTTTTTAATAAAGAACTATAGAGATAAATTGAAAAGGATATTGTGATCTTAGTTAACATTTATAGATTGAGTGCTAAAGAGGTTTAGTATAAAGGGAATAAGGAAAGGATTCTTGATTTTGTCGCATGTCTTATATCTCTCAAAGGACATTCATCCTAAGACTTAACAAGAGAGAGATAAGATAGATAAGATCCTTATGCATCAATTAAATGTTCCATTATGTATATGATGCTATGTAGGAGACCAAATGTCTCTTATGCTTTAAGCATAATGAACATATACCAAGCTGAACTAAGTAAGCTTCACTAGATAGCAATGTAGAACATCTTTAGTTACTTGAGAAGAGCTAAGGATGCTTTTCTAGTCTATGGAAGAGGTGAATTTGTGGTTCAAAAATATTTAAATAAAAGTTTTCATTCTAATAGGCATGATAGCAACTCACAATTTAGATACATCTTTACTTTTAATAGTGGTACAACCAGTTGAAAGTGTTCTGTACAAGAAACAACTGCAAATTCTACAATTGAAGCTAAGTACAGTGTTGCTTTTAAGGGAGCAAAGAAGACAATCTGGATTACAAAGTTTATCACTAAACTTGGTGTGGTCTTAGCATTATTGAGGCATTAAAGGTGTACTATGACAACCATGAACCCATTACGCAAGTAAAGGAAACAAGGAATTATTAATGCTCTAAACATGTACTTAGGCAATTCCTCATCAAGAAATTTTTAAGAGAAAGGATATAATGATTGAGTGATTGTCCACTGAAAGAAATTTGATGGATCCTTTCACCAAGCCATTGTCCCAACAAGAACAAGATTGTTACATAAGATGTTACGGCCGTGCATATATAAACAATTGGCTACAATGCAAGTGAGAGATTATTAGCGTGTGACTCAATAGCCAATGCATTGGTTACTATTTATACATATATTGTATATTTCATACACATAATTTTATTAATAAAAACATATTTTATCTTTAAAATTGTTCACATATGTGATGTTAATATCATTAAATTTTAAAAATAAAGTCCTTAGAATTAATATATTTTGCCAAGGTAGTTATGATTGGAACATAATTATGAGATACTTTTTGTATCAAAGTATTATTCTTACATATTCCTAGTTAATGCCCTATCAAGATTGGATATTGATACAGCCATGATACCAGAACATATTATGTTTCTTTCTTATAAAGAATGTACTTGATCACATATACTAAATATAAGAATAGTTGAATAAACACATGGGTACTTGTTAGATGAACAAGTTTACTAAATTAACCCTCTATTAGAATTCTCAAATGAAACATTACTCATGTGTCTATGGATTTGGTCACTTGACGGTCATGTAAATGATCTTTAGATTTGAGATCACCAAGGGGTCTAATATAAGAGCTATTATCCTTTGATCAGACCTAAGGATTATCTTAATCAAGGATCACTTGTGATGTCTTGCATTAGGTATGATATGAAATGTATGGAGATTGTTGAGTAATTCATAAAGGATTCATTACTCTAGAGTAAACATGAGAATGTTCCACTATTCTCAACAAATATTGATTCAAGAAATTCCTTGGTCAGATTTCGAGAAAAGTAAGATGAACCATAATTAGATGTTATGTACCCATTTGCTTAACCTGATTTTCATATCCTCCTGGCTCAGTTTGCCTAAAATCATGCATTGATACGCTCCGGAAGGTTGAAATTAAGTAGCTGATACAGCTTTCCTTATGTTGAAACATACAAGTTATTCAAGGGTCAAAATTAGACAGCCTTAAAATCAGATTTAGCGTGTCCAAAAATAAAAATACACGGAGAAAAAAGAACCTTCATTTTCAGATCTTCACTCCATCATGCAATCCTGTTTCTTGGCTAATTTTCCAAACTTTCAACTTTAGAGACTCAGATTGTTTCCACATACATGGAGAAAAATGAACCCTGCTTCTCGGAACTTCTTTCTATTCTGCGATCCTGTTTCTTGACTAATTTTCCAAATTCTCAGCCGAAGGGTCTCATATTGTTGCCTAACATTACCAAACTTTACTTTGACTTATTTACACAAGCTGCGTGATGTGAAACAAAATTAACGACATTTTGAAAGTCGATGCATCCAATGTCAATGTGGGCCCCAAATTACCACTATAAAACGGGATGGATTCTGCAAGTTCTGGATCATCAGAGCACAAAGATGTCTAACACATACTTGCTAGTGTTGCTTATTTCCTTGGTGGCTCTCACCACTGAGCTTTCCTTGGCTGATCCCCACAAGCTTCCCCATTATGAGCATATCCCACCAGCTTATAGTCCCAGGCCTGCTCCAGAGCAAGGGCCACATGTCCATTTTCCTAGGCCACCAATGCCAGCTCACAAACCCCCACACCATGGAGAGATGCCAGTCCCAGAACACGAGCCACCAACCCCAGTTCATAAACATCCCAAGAAAGAAAAGCCAGAGCTAGGGCACAATCCATTGGCCCCAGCTGAGCCTCCTATGATACCTAAGTTAGAACCAGAGCAGAGACCACCAACTCTGCCACCCAAAGCAGGAGTTTTACCACCAAAACACAAGCCATTACCTCCATTTGGTCATTTTCCGGCACACCCTCCGGTGGAGGGAGGTGAAGGACCTCATCACAAGCCACCCAGGAAACTGACGCCTCCTCCAATTCCACAAGTGAAGCTGCCAACTCCCGAGAAGAAGCCACCTAATCCACACTACATGGCCCCACCACCTGTCCATGCATACTGAAAATCGAGTTTTATTGAGTAATAAGAGTACTATTAGCAAATAGTAAATAATAAACGATCTGCTCTATTTGTCCTTTTTACACTGAGGCTTGCTGATGTTGTTGGACTTTTCCATTTGGCTGATAGCTATTGTTATGAGGACATCCTGGATTTTAGTTATGAATAGCATCAGTTACTTCTTATCTTGCGTTCATCTGGAGCCTTAATTCATGTGTTTCTTCACCTCTTACTAAAAATCATCTGTAAATGTGTCAAAGGGAATTTGAGTTGGTTGGCAGGCCAAAAACTAGGAATATGCAACTGACAAGCATTACCCTGAATATTTCAATGGTAGTAAAGTTCTAAGAAAAAAAAAAGCCTGTGGCTAATAAGCAAATGATCCAATCTTACTTTCCAAGAAATTAACAATACCAGCTTTAAAGCGGATGAAGTTTAGGGCTCTCCTCCCTCCCACCGGGGGCCCCAGAATTGGAAAGAAGAAATTTACATTCTAAAGTCAATCAATTACGGCTGCAAATTATTCTAGATTTATTGAACTTTGTTTTTATAGCGAATTCCCTTCACAACCTAAACAATAGAGGAGATCAAATAGAACTAGAATGAATTACATTCCGTGGCAGTCACCTGGTACATTATCACCAAAACTTACTTCACAACTGCCATAACTGATAAAAGTGCAGATAAGTCGGCGACACCAATGAAATGCTGTAAAATTAACCTTTGATTATGTTGATTCTTCATAAACTTTGGCTGTTTCGACAAAGATTTGTGGGATTGCATGACGTGAATACCAGATCAATGAGCTCTAATGCCATTCTGCTGCAGACATGGGGTCACCTTACACCATTGTGAAACGGAGAAGACTCTGTGCAATTGGGCTCCAGCACCGTGCAATTACTACTCATTGTAAGAATTCCCTCTTAGTACGAGGAGTGGGAGGACCAATATGGATGCCTAGGTGCTGTTTAATTCCTGCATAACTCTTTTAGAAGGTTCTAGCCGCTGTTATCTTCGTAACTCTAATACTTTCACCTATTTTCTTTTCTTTTCTTTTTTTCTTGATGATCAACGCTTGTACTTTTTCGTGATGCCTTCATGAAATTTTTTTAACCATTTTCTCTCAATGCACTGAAAGTCATCACGAGTGCATGACAACGTAAGTAAATGTTCTATGTTATGCAATTGATGCTAGTTGAATGAATGCGAAAAAGTATAATTAGACAATTAGATTTTTTTGATGGCTGAATTGAACATTATGAATTTGCAACATCTAATTTATTTATGTTATGTACACGCTAATAAATTGTGGCACAAAACTTACTGTGTTACTAGATAGCAAATACAGATATGAACACCCAATTTTGTATTTTTATCACAAGAGAGCGAGTACAAAGCAAAAATACTAAAAAAAAAGGAACTATTTATTTTAATAAAAGAGAAACTACATGTTCTAAATAGTCACTTTGTTATTTAATAACAATAGACAATATTGATCTATCTAAATACTATAATTTTATTCAATTCATCAATAATAATAATAAGCAATAACAAACAACAATAATAATTAATAGTAACCAAACATGCCCTTAAATATTAAATATAAATTAGATTACAAAAAGATTACAAGTGAACTTATTTAATTTATCATTAATCAATTTATATTAATAAATCAAGATTAACATCGATTAATATATTTTGACAATTCAAATAGTCTAAACATGTAAATAAATTAAAATAAAAAATGTCTTTTTTAAATAACATAGATAAAAAAATTAAAATATATAGTAACCAATTAGCATATATTATTGTCATGTCTTATGACAACAATTCCCCATATAAGTTTAAGTTATATGCCTTATATATATCCCGTTAATTATTGCCTTTGACTTTAAAGGAGTGCTAAGTCAAGATAGTCAACTTTTTTCAATTGTACCTTTGATGTAATTCATGATCAATATTTTACTTTTGTATGACTAGTTCTTTCCTATTGAAAAAAAAAAAAACAAAGAAAGAAATTATTCTTTTATGTTTCCACTAAGATGATATGTGGGATTAGATTCCAAATCATAGACACAAATAAACATGAAAAAGTGGAAAAACTTACTTTGTTTAGAACATTAGGCTTGGGACTAATAAGAAGTAACCACTATATACTATGATTGCAGAGCGCCATCAATATGTGTGCACGTGTGTGCTCCCGTGGAGAAAGAGATTCTCCACATAAAAGAATCTACTGATTCAACATCATTTCTAATAATGGAAAATGTTGCACTATCCAAGCATATTCTATGTTGGACAAAAATAACCTTTGGAATATATCATTCATGAAAGGAAATCTTGACATACATAAGGCTCCAACTTCCAATAGTTAAAGGAAAAAACTCCTAGTTCACAAACCATTAGGTATCAAGTGAACTACACATTGAGAATAATCAATACCTTCAGCATCTCACCTTAATACTGTCATAGGCATCCATTTCAATTACTTACTCAAAATGTTTCATTGAACCTTACAAACTTTTGATAAAAGGAATGTCACTTGTTTGTGCGATTATTTTTGTTGAGGCCCCTTCCCCACTGCACACACCATAAAGAGGAACATAAATGAACACCAAATACAAAATTAGCAATAAAACCAAATACAAAATTATTAAGACAATAGAAAGATTAGAGAGAGTGGACTTTCAAAGGGAAAGCAAGAAAGAGAAAGAGCTTTCATTGAATTATAGGCTTAAAGGGTGTCTCTCTTCTTTCTAGAAGGCCTTAGTTATAGATAGAGCTTAGCATAAGTGAAAAGTTCAACGATGTCCTGACTTGCATCATAGTCCAATAATCGGCATTTTGATAAAGTAATTTTACGAAAGTGGCTTTAATAAAACAACTTTTATAAAATAACATTAAAAAAGTTGTTTTGTCTTTTAGAGTTTATACAAATCTTGAGAATTTTGCATAATATCATCATACAGATTTCTTTCTCTTGATTGACTATTTTCGAGCAAATTCTTGTTAGATTGCAATAATGTATTCATCAACTTTAGAAGCTTTTTTTAAGTGACTAATTCCATTAGAGTTTTAAGCAATTGCTCTGGTGTCTTTCAGGTTAGTGAAATAGGTTTAGTGTTACTACTGCCACAATTTTTTATTCCTTTTACCACATATACTCTAACTTAAAAAACCTTAAACCTTTTCCATTAGCGAGTGCTAATTCTTTACACCAATTAAGGCATATGTGAAATACTTTCTTTTATGATATTAATCTATTTAGTCATAATATGATAGTCCCATTTGACAATTCTAGGAACATAGTACCAAAAAGCAAAATTTAATATTTTTTTCTTTAATATCAATATTTTCTCACAAAACTATTTATAAACAATTTTAACTTTTAATGGCATAGTGATTGAGTGTAATCTCTATTTAACAAAATAGGTCCTAAATCAATTAGAAAATTTCATCATATTATGTGGGATACGAATCTAAATAAATCAACTAAATTTCTTTTGTTCTTTTTGACAAAACAATACTCTTCCCCACGCTTCTATATAGTCAAAGTAATTGAAAGTTTTAATTTTTATCATTCTTTTAATTCTCACTATGTTAGGAAGTCACTTTGCCATTTGTTTAGATGAATAATGTTTTTTTATTTTAAATTTAACATAAACCCAATCTTAAACTTGTCCATAACTTGCTCATCATTCAATGGGCTTAATAAGCACCAATTGTATCTCAATTAAAATTTTTTGATGATAGTAATAATCCTTAATAGTGGTATGAAGATACATATTATCTTTTAAATAAAATCCTACAACCTCATAAGGACAAAGTAGTGCTTAGTTATTTTTAATTACATATAAAAATTTTATAAACTTTAAATAAAAGTGTTGTTCTCACAGCCTTGTATGGGTTGTAATTGTTGTCAACTAGGATTAAGTGTGCAAGAGAGTAAAGTCACAAGGAAGGGTAGTAAAGTCACATGGAAGGGCAAGAAAGTAAATTTGCCGCGTAAGGGCAAGAACGTAAATTCGCCATGTAAGCCCTATTAGGGTTTCATGGAAGAGAGTATATAAAAGCCTTGGAAGACAAAATTAGGGTATAGGGCCAACACAATTGAAAAAACAGCAACCCTACAACAACCGGCCAAAAGGAAGAGAGAGCAGAACGGCAAAAGATCAGAAACGACACCACCGGGAGAGCAAACCAGAAACGTCACCACCGGGAGAGCAAACCAGAACGTGCAACCTCCTGCAAGCAAACCAGAAACACGTCCTGCAAGCAAACCAGAAACGCACAACCAACAAGAGAAGAAATAAGAAACAGACCACCCAGAAGAAAAGACAGCAGACCTGGTATCCGTGAGACCATCCAGAAGAGAAGACAGTAGACTAGAAGCGTGAGGCAGGCCAAGAGACGTGAAACGATAGACCAGAAGTATGGGTGTACGTCAGGAGATGGCGTGAGACCAGAACGTGCAACGGCGTGACAAACCAGAAGTGTGAGGACAGGCCGTGAAACAGTAAGACCTTGAAATAGGAGATGGGTGAGACCGTGAAATGGTGAAAGCAGGAGTTGTGTGAAACAACCTAGAGAAGGAATTCAGCGAAGCATCGGAAAGAACTCAACATATTTCCAGATTTTTTCAAGAGAGGTTAGAGAGCATTGCGGTGAACTTCTAAGTAGCAGTGGAGCAGCCTTTCAATTCAACAGAGGCAAGACAAGCTAGAAGAAGGGTAGACACAGTAAGTGACACTCTTTGTATTGTACTTGCTTAGTAATTGCAATAGTGAAAGGAGAAGAAGATTAAGACATCCATTGTAACTAGAATTCTCAAGTATAGTGGATAGTCTCGGTAAGGGAGAGTCCTTACCACCGTGGATGTACGTCACATTGACGGAACCACGTAAATCTTGTTTGTCCTTAATTTGCTTTACGTTTTGTGTTTGTGAACGCAGCTAAAGTATCAGCCAACCCATAACCTAACGAAGACCTAAATAAGAACATCCGAATTGTCTATTAGGCAAAGTGTCTGAAAGGTGACTTTGGGGACTATTGTGATTAGTAGGTAGCAATAGATCTACCTTAGTCAAATTTGAGAAAGAGTTTGCTTTTAAGAAGAGATTAAAGTTGTTTACTTTCCTACGAATTGCGAATTGTGGTGATACTGATTCACCCCCCTCTCAGTATCACAAACTAGTAGATCCTAAGGTGAAGTTGGGAACTTCAATTGGTATCAGAGCACAGGTTCACCAAGATAAAGCTTAACAGCTTGGTGTATTAGTTTGAAGAGCTCCAGAAGTTTTAACTTGTTTAGCATACTGAGAAATGGATGTCAGTACCAGCACCAGCACTACTTATAGCAAGAAGGTTCCAATCTTCAACGGAACCAACTACCATATGTGGAGAGCGAGAATGCAGGTGGTATTTGCAACCATGGGCATGAACGTGGTGAAATCTGTACATGAGGGTTTTGAGCCTCCAGAAGAAGGTAAAGATCCAACCCCAGAGGAATTAAGACAGTTTGAGATAAATGGGAAGGCCTCAAATGTCATCATTTCAGCATTAACAGATGTTGAATATGCTAAAGTTATGGACTGCAAATCTGCCAAGGAGATATGGGACATATTGTAGAAAGTCTATGAAGGTGATGGCAGAATGAAGGAGGCCAAGCTTCAAGTTTTCAAGGAAAGATATGAATCTCTCAGAATGCAGAAAAATGAGACAGTCCAAGAGTTCTTTACCAGGGTTATTGATGCTGTAAACGATCTTAGAAGTCATGGGAAGAACAAGAAGGACTCATCTATTGTGAAGAAAATTATAAGAATTCTGCTTGATAGGTTTGCCTCAAAGGTAGCAGCCATAGAGGAGAGTAAAGATCTCAATTCTATGTCTCTACATGATCTCCAGTGCAATCTCATTGCATATGAGATGAGAATAAAGTCAACTGAGAGCTCCTCAACGTCAAAGGTATCAAAGGAGGCAGCTTTCAAAGCTATAAAACACTTGAAGATAAAAGAAGAGGAAGAATCATCCAGTGAGGATGATGATGATGATAAGGAAGAAAGTGAAGGTGAAGTGTTGGCATACTTCACAAGGAAATTCAAAAAGGGGTCTAAGAAGGGAAAAGGACAGTTGTCCTTGAGATGTTATCGTTGTGGACAGACTGGACACTTTGCTTCTCAATGCAAAGTGAAACTTGATGATGAAGATGAGGATGGCGATGATGAGCAGAATTCAAAATGGAGACGACCATCATTCAAGTCAAGGAAGTCCAACAAGAAGACTGCCAACCCATAGAAGAAGAAGAGAGGCTCATTCAAGAGTTATGTAAACTAGACAAAAGAAGCCGACGAGGAGGAAGATGTAGACTCATCAGATGAGCATGCCTTTATGGCATCAACTCAAGGTGGTAGTTCAACCTCTGAAGAGGAAGAGGAGGTTGATGAAGAAGAACCAGATCTTGAAGCTGAGTTGGAAGCAGCTTCGAAGGAGATAATCAGAAGGGGCAGAACCATAAGAAGGTTAGAGGTCCACATAAAACAAGTTGAAGCAAAGTCTGAGGAAGCTAAAAGTCAAAAGGATGAAACAAGGGCTGAACATATTGACTTGAAGAGAAGATTTGAAGAATAGATCAAAATATGTGAAGACTTTATTATAGAGCTTGGCTCAAGGACTTCAACAATTGAAGAAATGGAGATAGAGTTGCTGAGACTTCAGCAACAACTCAAAAGGAGTGAAGAGAACGTGTAGAAACTTGAAATGATAGGAGAAACAAGTTCTGCAAGAGAAAAGAAGAATGAAGAGAAAGTGCAGCAATATGAGGCTGCATTGCCTAAAGATAATAAGAATGTGCCACAGAAGTTGAAAGAGAAGGTTGTGACTCAGGAGAAGATAGCTGAGAATAAAGAGGATTTGAAGAAGCAACCTAGGGTGGCAAATAAAAATGAAGAAAAGAAGGTCAACCAGCAAAGGGCTATGGCTGAACAGAAGAAGGAGAAAAAGGTGGCTGAAATGAAAGCCACACAAGCAAAGAAGCCAGCCACATTGCCTACACAGCAAGTAATGAACAAAAAAAAACAATCTATGATTAGACCCAAGAAGAGGCAGTTTCAAGGTCACTGTCTTTATTGTGGAGTTTGGGGTCATAAGACAAGTAACTGCTAGTGGAGAAAGCCAATATATGTCTCCAACTTGAGAAGATACGATGTTGCATATAGGGGGAGACAATACAAAATTCAGAGGAGAACACCTGTTGTGAGTTCTTGCACATACTGTAAAAAGCAAGGACACACTGACAAGGATTGTTGGTGGAAGCCCAAACCAGTGGTTTCAAAGAACAAGTTTGCTATATTGGGAGACTTGGAACAGTGTGAAAGGTGTGGGCAGGATGACCATAATGCCAAGAGATGTATGAAACTTCTCCCTGTGCAAGAGAAGGCACTCAATGGCATAGTGAAAACAAGCGGTGTAGTCAAAGCTGAGAAAAAGGAGAAAGCTATCTTCCAGCCAATTCAAAAGAAGGAATATAAAACTAAAAGGGAGGTGGCTAATATAGCTGAAATTGCACTCAAAGCTGATTATAAGGATAAGCAGTGGATCCTTGACAGTGGATGCACTTCACACATGGCGGGAGACAAGAGTAAATTGTCAAAGCTAAACAAGTCAAGAGAAGGCAGAGTCAAGTTTGGCAATGATGATTCACTCAACATCAGTGGTCAAGGGTCAATAAATATTGGAAAAGGAAAGCTGAAAGATGTTCTACATGTTGAAGGACTCAGATATAATCTAGCATCTGTCAGCCAACTATGCAATGAAGACCATAAAGTGATATTCACAAAAACAAGTTGCCAAGTAAAGAGTAAAGAAAGCAATACTGTTGCAGCTGGGAAAAGAACAGCTGGAAATTTATATGTAATTGATGAGGACAAGACAAACAGTTGTTTACTTACAAAAGAAGAAGAAAATCAACTCTGGCATCGGAGGCTGGGACACTTAACACAAAAAAACATGAGGAAGCTGACCACTACTCATGCAATCAGAGACATTCCAGACCTTAAGAGAGAGAAGAAGTATGTTTGCTCAGCATGCTCTAAAGGAAAATAGGTCAGAAAGCAGTATAAGACCAAAGAGGTCAGTTCTGAAGCAGTGCTTGACATTGTGCATACTGATTTGTGTGGACCGATGAGAACAAAAGGGTTGAATGGTGAGAGGTACTTCATCTTGTTTGTTGATGATTATTCCAGAAGGACTTGCATCATGCACCTCACACATAAGTCAGAAGTTTTGAAATGCTTCAAGAGATACAGAAGATTGGCTGAAAATGAGAGTGGAAAGAAGATCAAAGTATTGAGGTTAGATCAAGGCACTAAATTCACAAATGGAGCTTTTGAAGATTACCTTGAGAAGCATGAAATTCACCATCAGATGGCAGCAGCAAGAACTCCTCAACAGAACGGGATGGTAGAGAGGAAAAATAGAGCTGTGGTTGAAATGGCAAGAACTCTACTGCTGGAATCCAAGCTTCACACAAGATTTTGGATAGAAGCAACATTTACAGCCGTGCACCTATTGAATAGAGTTTCACTAAGGCCCAATACTAATAAGACTCCATATGAGCTATGGAGTGGGAAGAAGACAACAGCCAAGTATCTTAGAATCTTTGGCAGCCCATGTTTTGTGAAGAACAAGGAGCAAAACTTGGGAAAATTCCATACTAGGTCAGATGAAGGCATCTTTGTGGGATACTCAGCAAAGACAAAAGGTTACAGAGTTTTTCTACATAAACTCGGAAAAGTGGTCACTTCCAATGATGTGAGAATAGATGAAAACTGGAAAACAACGCATAATGGAGAAGTTGAGGATAGTGAAGAAGATGACTTCAAGATAGATGAAGAATCTGACCAACATGAAGAAGTGGGAAAAAAAGTAAGTTCAGACTTAGAGAAGAGTGAGTCTGAAGATGAAGAAGGAGATTCTTTTGCAACTAAGACTGTGCAAGAAAGAAAGACAAAGAAGACATGGACTAGTGCTCATCAAGGAAATCAGATAATAGGTGACCCATCAGCAGGAGTTACAACAACAAGAAGAATTATGGGAGCTACTGCTTTACTCTCACAAGTTGAACCTAAATTTGTTGAAAAGGCTGCACAAGACAAAGCCTAGATCAAAGCTATCAATGAGGAGCTGGATCAAATCGAGAAGAATGAAACATAGGAGCTGGTTCCAAGACCTACTAACAAGAATGTCATAGGAACAAAATGGGTGTTTAAAAATAAACACAATGAGGATGACAAGGTGGTGAGGAATAAGGCTAGGCTGGTTTGCAAAGGCTACACTCAGATAGAAGGAGTAGATGTTGATGAAACTTTTGCACCAGTAGCAAGGTTGGAAACTATCAGAATGTTCTTAGCTTTGGCAGCACATAAGAGGTATAAAGTTTACCAGATGGATGTGAAATCAGTCTTTCTGAATGGGCTCCTAAAAGAAGAAGTGTATATTGAACAACCCGATGGAGTACAAATCAGTGAGGATGAGACACATGTGTGCAAGATGAAGAAAGCCTTGTATGGCCTTAAACAAGCCCCAAGAGCATGGTATAGCAGGCTGGATGCGTATTTGAGAAGGTTGAACTTCAGAAGAGGAATAGTTGATAATAACCTATATGTGTTCAACTCAGAGAAAGGCCAACTGATAACCATAGTATATGTAGATGACATCATCTTTGGAGGGGATCACTCTGAGCTATGCCAAGAATTTGCACAGAAGATGAGTGAGGAATTTAAGATGTCATTGATTGGAGAAATGACTTACTTTCTTGGATTACAAATAAAACAATGTGAAGAAGGTATTTTTATTTCTCAGACAAAATATGCCAAAGAGATGCTAAAAAAGTTTGGCATGGAGGATAGCAGACCTGTCAGTACCCCTATGACAGTGGGATGCAAGTTAACAAAAGATTAGGAAGGAATGAGTACAAGCCCTACAGAATACAGGAAGATGATAGGGAGCCTTCTGTACCTTACGGCATCAAGGCCTGATCTCATGCAAGCTGTGTGCATCGCCAGTAGATTCCAAGCTGATCCTAAGGAATCTCATGTGTTGGCAGTGAAAGGAATCCTAAGATACCTCAAGGGGGCACTGGAAATGGGCTTGTGGTATCCTACCATAGATTCTGTAAAACTACGAGCATACACTGATGCAGATTGGGCAGGAAGCACAGATGATAAAAAATCAACCAGTGGCTGCAGCTTCTACTTGGGTTCAAAGTGTGTTGCATGGCTAAGTAAATAGCAAAATAGTGTTGTTTTGAGCACAGCGGAGGCTGAGTATATGGCTGTTTGTGCAGCATGTACTCAGGTGATATGGATGCAAAGACAATTGGCCGATTTGGGTGTTGAAGTGAAGTTACCAGTGAGTGTACTTTGTGATAATCAAAGTGCAATTGATCTTAGCAAGAATCCAGTTCAACATTCAAGAAGCAAGCATATTGACATCCGGTATCACTTTATCAAGGATCAAGTGGAAGAGGGCACAATTCAGTTGGAGTATGTCGGTACTAAAGATCAAATCTCAAATATTCTAACTAAACCTTTGTCCATAGAGCTGTTTGAAAAGTACAGAATGAGTCTGTCTATGCAAATGCCTCCTTAAGCCTGAAGTTCAAGTGAATCCTCCATCTCTACTTTGCAGGTTTTTCAAATTTGTAATTGGTTGGCAAAGGGGGAGAGAAGTAACAGTGCAGGAGGAGCTATTAAGGAAGGGGGAGTGCATATTTAGGGGGAGTTGTAATCCATCTGCTTCTAGATTATTACTCTAAGAAGATTATGAAAGACTGCTGCATAATGGCTTTTGTTATGAATGTTGCCAACAATTACAAAGGGGGAGATTGTTGTTCCCACAGCCTTGTATGGGTTGTAATTGTTGTCAATTAGGGTTAAGTGTGCAAGAGAGTAAAGTCACATGGAAGGGCAAGAAAGTAAATCCGCTGCGTAAGGGCAAGAACGTAAATCTGTCATGTAAACCCTATTAGGGTTTCATGGAAGAGAGTATATAAAGGCCTTGGAAGACAAAACTAGGGTATAGGGCCAACACAATTGAAAAAACAACAACCTTACAACAACCGGCCATAAGGAAGAGAGAGCAGAACGGCAAAAGATCAGAAACGACACCACCAGGAGAGCAAACCACAAACGTCACCACCGGGAGAGCAAACCAGAACGTGCAACCTCCTGCAAGCAAACCGGAAACGCCTCCTGTAAGCAAACCAGAAACACGTCCTGCAAGGAAACTAGAAACACGTCCTGCAAGCAAACCAGAAATGCATAACCAACAAGAGAAGAAATAAGAAACAGACCACCCAGAAGAAAAGACAGCAAACCTAGTATCCATGAGACCACCTAGAAGAGAAGACAGCAGACCAGAAGCGTGAGGTAGGCCAAGAGACGTGAAACGACAGACCAGAAGCGTGGGTGTACGTCAGGAGACAGCGTGAGACCAGAACGTGCAACGGCGTGACAGACCAGAAGTGCGAGGATAGGCCGTGAAACAGTAAGACCTTGAAATAGGAGATGGGTGAGACCATGAGATGGTGAAAGCAGGAGTTGTGTGAAACAACCTAGAGAAGGAATTCAGTGAAGTATCGAAAAGAACTCAACATATTTCCAGATTTCTTCAAGAGAGGTTAGAGAGCGTTGCGGTGAACTTCTAAGCAGTAGTGGAGTAGCCTTTCAATTCAACAGAGGCAAGACAAGCTAGAAGAAGGGTAGACACAGTAAGTGACACTCTTTGTATTGTACTTGCTTAGTAATTGCAATAGTGAAAGGAGCAGAAGATTAATATCCATTGTAACTAGAATTCTCAAGTATAGTGGATAGTCTCGGTAAGGGAGAGTCCCTACCACCATGGATGTACGTCACATTGACGGAACCACGTAAATCTCGTGTGTCCTTAATTTGCTTTACGTTCTGTGTTTGTAAACACAGCTAAAGTATCAGCCAACTCATAACCTAACGAAGACCTAAACAAGAACATTCGAATTGTCTATTAGGCAAAGTGTCTGAAAGGTGACTTTGGGGACTATTGTGATTAGTAGGTAGTAATAGATCTACCTTAGTTGAATTTGCGAAAGAGTTTGCTTTTAAGAAGAGATTAAAGTTGTTCACTTTCCTGCGAATTGCGAATTGTGGTGATACTGATTCACTCCCCCTCTCAGTATCACAAACTAGTAGATCCTAGGGTGAAGTTGGGAACTTCAAAAAGGACATGTTAATTGTTGTTTCTTATTTAGTGCACACTCATAAACATCATTTGATAAAGGGGCTACTTCTTTATTCTAACTTGAAGAACTAATTGTATCTTTCATAGATGGAATGACCATTTTTGCTAGGAACATAGACCCTTGTATCATGGGCCTTTAACTAATGAATTGTTCCCTTGGCAAAATTCTTGAGTTAGTAAATTTGGAAGAGAATTGGAAGTTCCTTTTATAAATTCAATGTCAAAATCAAAAGTAGATAATATTCCTTGCCACCTAGTAAAAATTTGTTTAGAAATTATATTTTTAACATCTTTTCTTCAATACAAATCAATTGTTTTATCATCATTTGAAGATAAAAATTTCTATGGTTCCCTTATCATATAACAACATTTATTATAGTTTCAACTTTATATGGTGAGCCTATAACCTCTCCTTTTTTTAGTTTACCTATCATATTTAATGCAGAAGGGTGAATACTATTAACCCTTTTACCTTTTTTTGTTATATATTCTTGACAAGTGTTTTCAAAGACCATACATTCTTCTTTAATATGAAACTTCAAAAAACATTTCTTTTGTAGTTTATAAACCTTCTTGATATAGTCAAATAAATCAAAAGCTCCTAATTCTTTAACATATGTTTAATGGAATTTATACCAAACTTCTTATTGAGTTTCAGAAAATGCCATATAAAACCATTTTCTCTTTATTTCATTTTATGGAGAATAAAATAATTCCCTAACCTTTTCTTCCATTCTAAAAGAGATTAAGAAAACATAAGTACTTCTGTCCTCATCCTTATATCTCATATGAGTTAAGGAAAAGGATTGAGGTCTAAAAGTAGTATTTTTTAAAGGTTTATTAACCATAAAAGCCAAGGTAGATAAAGGAAAATTGATTGACTTGTCCTCTAGATCTTCTAACTCCTTCAAATTCCATAAGAGGAATAGAGGAAGTAAAATATTTATGCATAATTTTTTTTGTTAAAGTGTAACCTTACTAATATACTATTTGAAAATCTTATTTTCACATTGCCATCTTTATATTCAATAACTTCTTTTAGTTATCTAGCTTATTGCTTAATAAGCTCAATAGCCTTTTCTAAAATTTGATTATTTTGAATGTTCTTAGTTAATTCAATTTAATATTTTTGATTTTCATTTGTGTTAGTAACTAACCATTATTTGCATGTTTAAGGTATTAAACAACGAAGCGAAAATGGAAATTTAATACTAGTTTGTAAAAGCATTAAACGTAAGTTGTATAGTTGAGAAACAAATACACATCTTTATGATCACTATTAAGAATTTTACAAGTTTTAATAAACTCATGTTAACTTCTATAATCATGAAAGTAGATATAGGATTACTATGAATATAATTAAGTCGTGAAAGAGATATACATTAGGGAATTCAGTCATTGTAGTTAAAAAAAAATTAATTCCAACAACTTGATATTAAGTTTATTATTGGTATTTTGTCAATGAAATTCAAATTTTAGAAACCTTCTTTATTGATTTTCAATTTACGTTTAAAATTAGCTTATAATCACTTTCTTTTTAACAAGATTAAACAACTTATATCTTTTTTTTTCTTTTATAGTCAAGAAAGATTGTCTTCATTTCTTGATCATCTAACTTTGTCCTTGTCTTTATTAGAATGTAAGCATAAGTAATAGAGCCAAACATTTTGAGGTGCTAACACCGACTTAAAACTACTTCATGCTTATTGAAGAGTAACATGCTAAATACTTATTGTTGGAGATCTATTTACCAACTAAACGTAATACAAAACAACTTATGCCCAAAAGAGATTAGGTATTGTATTGGTTTTTAACAAGCTTATTGCAAAATTCTTGGTTGGTATGTTCTTCCTTTTAATAACTCCATTATGTTGTGAGGTGTAAGAAATCGTGACTTCATAATTTATTGCTTATGTTTCACAAAACTCGAACTAATTAGAAATATACTCATCATCTCTATTAGTTCATAGAATTTTAATAAAATACCCACTTTGTCTTTCAACATAAACCTTAAACTTCTTAAAACAATCAAACACTTAAAATTTGTTGCACATAATAAGGTCATGTCTTCCTTGTAAAATCACCATTGAAAGTAAGAAAATAACTATTGTTATCATTTGATGGAATAGTCATTAGGCCACAAATATCATAGTGGACAAATTAGAGTGGTTTCCTTGCATGTTGATTTTCGATTACAAAAGATTATCTGCTTTGTTTTACCATAATACAAGCTTCACAAATCTCATTAAGATGATGTATCCTAGGCAAGTTTGTTATGATGCTTTCTTATGCAAATAGCTTCAAGCTACAAAAATTCAAATGACCAAAACAAAGATGCCATAACCAAGTCTTATCTTTTATAACAATGTTAAGATAAGTATAAACATCAATGACATTATCAACTTGAAATATTTGATTCATCATTAAAGGGGATATGAAAATAAGTGCACATTTCCTATCAAGAATTGAGAGACAATTATCATATAATTGCATGTTATATACCTTTCCAAGAAATTGGCCTAAGTTGAGTATATTACTTATGTGTGGAATTATTCCACACATTTTATGTCACAATTTAAATGTTTTTCCTAGCTCTTAGGTTAATTACTCTTAATGTTTTGGGTTTTAATTGCATTTATCTAGTATTTGTTATTTTGCAAGTGTAAATGGACAATTGGGCTTCAAATAGGCTTAAGGAGATAAAGGATATGGATTAAAAAGCATCTTATATTTAGGCAAGAATTTCTATTTTAGTAGCTTGGACATTATTCAATTTTTGGGCCATAACTAAAGTTATGAACCTTGGATTAGAGTGTTTTTTAACTTTCTAAAAGTTAAGATATAGGACTACAACTTTAAAAAAAAGCCCAATTTGAAATTATTTTGCTTTAATATTTAAAAAATTAGCTACAAGTCAATAGTGTGCATTTAGACATTAATCTATATAAAATTAAGAGTCTTAAAAAATAAGGATTAAAGCTGATTTTGTGAGGCATATTTACTTGCAAATTTAGGGTTTTGAGAATTTTTTTTTTAAAAGGAAAACATCATAAAAGATGAGGGTTCCAAGTCATGGAGAAAGGAAGGACTAAATAACAACTATAGGGCTTGAAAGCAGTAGAGATAAGAGACAAACATGCAAGACTCAAAGACATATGATCTTCTTACTTTCTTCCCTTCTTCTTCACTATTTACTAATTTATTTTTAGGATGTTTAGATGTTTGTTATTTATTCATGTGTTTTAATGAATATAAGTGGCTAGATCTTTCATTTTGGGGTAAGGATTTAGTCATTAAATTTTGTTAACAAATTGATATTTTGGTTGTTTTGAATGTTCTTAGTTAATTCAATTTGATACTTTTGATTTTCATACGTGTTAGTAACTAGCCATTATTTGCATGTTTAACGTATTAAACAATCAAGTAGAAGTGAAAGTTTAATACTAATTTGTAAAAGTATTAAATCTAGATTGTATAGTTTATAAATAAATACACATCTTTATTATCACTATTAATAGTTTCACAAATTTTAATTAACTCTTGTTAACTTCTATAATTGCGAAAGTAGAGAAAAGATTAATACGAGTGTAGTTGTTGAGTCTTGAAAAAGATTATTATATACATAAGGGAATTCAATCATTGTTGTTAACAAGTTTTAATTACAACATCCTAATGTTACACATGTTATTGGTATTTAATTAATGAAATTTAAGTCTTAGAAACCTTATTTATTGATTTTTAGTTTTGATTTAGAATTGGCTCTTAATTTTGTAGTTAAATAACTCTCATTTCATTTGATTTATCTAAATAGTATAGGAAATTTGCGTGATTTGGTAATTGAGTTTCCTCTTTATGGGATTGATACTTGGACTCATGTCCACTTCACTACTTAAATGTGCCATACACTTGTGGATTTTAGGGCAATTAGTTACTCTTTATATCTAACACATCAAATACATTTGAGATGTAATTATGATCTCTATTCATTAACTTGATGAAAATTTGCTCTTTTCCCATCACTAGAACATTGCTATTATCAACAAACTTAATTGTGAAGCAGATTAAGATCAATAAAAAGCTCTTTCTTTTTTCACATAGGATTGGTTCACTTAGTATCAAGAAACCATGTATTATAATTTAGCATTTTAGTAACTACAATAACCATTACAATGGCTTCATTTCCATCATTTGCATCTTTTTCATGTGTACAATAAGTTATTTGATTATGCTCCTTCAACTTGTACTTACTAGCATAATAACCATCATAATGGCTTCATTTTTATCATCTGCATCTCCTTCTTGTGTATAATAAGTTATTTGATTATTCTCCTTTGACTTGTACTTATTAGCATAATAGTCACACTTGTGCCATGAGTAACACTTAATATTAGATTTGTCATACCTTCTTTTTCCTTAACCTTAACCTTAATCTCCATAAGTATAATCTAATCACCTTTGTTCATTATATTGATTGTCTCTATCTTTATAATTACTATAGTGACTTCGAAAACCTCAATTGTTGTAGTAGTTACCACCTTATTGTCATCTTTTACTACAAAAGGAACCTTGCTTTTGGTTTGATTAATCACTTTACTTGCCTTTTGTAGGAGCCTAACTTTGGAGTGCTTACTCTATTGGTTTCTTAAGCACTTCTTATTCATGCGCTATTCATGAGTTCGTAACATGCCTTTTAGTATATCAACTAAAATCTGGGACAAATCATGTGTTTTTTCTATTGCAACCATAATATTCTTGTATCCCAATGTGAGTGTCCATAATATGTTTTCAACTTTCACCTGATCATTTAACTCCTCTCCATAAATTCTCGTTGACTTGTTAAGGCAAGAATTCTACTTATATAAATTAAAATAGTTTTTGAGGCTTTCGTCTACAAAAGCTTAAACTAGACATCATAAAGTTTGGAGTTTCACCCTTTTAACTTTGTCTACACTTTAGAATGACATTGTCAAGATATCTTATGCATGCTTTGATGAGGTTGTCTTTTCAATCTTCTTAAAAATTTCATCATTTAGCTCCATTACAACTTTTGTAGCTATATTATTCATAATACTTAACAATTCATTGTAATAGAATAACCTTTCATCTGGACACACCATCAATTATACCTTTTTTTTTTACCTAAAATATAAACTAAAATTAGGATCATGTTGTTCATATTGAAATTCATCACAATCAAATCCATAACTCTAATTTGCCTTTTTTTTTTTTTTTCATTTCAATAACTCTAATACCTTTCTAGGCTCTTTTTTGTTTTTTCTCTTCTTTCCTCCTTGGGCCTCTTGACTTCATACCCTTTTCAAAATCGTTCATTAGCCATAAAAGAGATGACCGAACATAATTAATGGTAATACCATATTTTTAGTATGGTAAAAGGAACAAATGGTGAATGATGAAAAGAGCACGAACAATAGAAGAGTAAAGTCTAGCATTTATAGATATAGTAAGAAGAGAGGTTAGTAAGGTCATCAATTTCCTAATATTTAATTAGCACATCAATGGTGTAGGGTTATAAATTAGTGGCCTCTAAGTGAAGTTCATCAATTTTTGACTAGCAATAATGGCATAATTGGTTATAAAGAGTAGTGGTGAATCCTTTAGATTTCTTTAAATTTACCACTTTTTAGGCAATTTTATGACACATAGAAACCAAAAGTAGGCTTATCGACATTCAATAGTAGGAGAGACAACTTCTAGCAAGATAAGTAACAACTTCTAATGACACGTGGTGGTCCATGACAAAGGCATATAATAGTTCTAGTGACTTTTATGACTACTGCAACAAGGCTTATGTACTTTGATATTAAGGTTTGACAATAATACAAACACTTGTAATTTTATTAATCTAAAAAATGTCACACAACAATTCTCAAAAAGTACATATAATAATAAATATACCATATTTTTATATAAAAACAAATATCTTATGCATCAACTATATGATCTAGTGCGTATATAATGTTATGTAGGAGACCAAATGTCTCTTATACATTAAGAATAATGAGCAAATACCAAGCTAACCTAAGTGAGCTTCACAAGATAACAGTAAAAAACATCCTTTGTTACTTAAGAAGAACTAAGGATACTTTTCTAATCTATGGAAGAGATGAATTTATGGTTCAAAGATATTTAGATACAAGTTTGCATTCTAATAGGGATGATAGCAAGTCATTGTCTAGTTACATCTTTACTCTTAATATTGGAACAACCATAGATTCTATTATATAACCTAAGTACATTGCTACATTCGAAGGAGCAAAGGAGACAATTTGGATTAAGAAGCTTATTAGTCAACTTGGAGTGATCTTAGCATTATTAACGCATTAATGGTGTATTGTGACAACCATGAAGCCATTACATAAGCAAAGGAAGCAATGTAATTAGGCAATTCATCCTCATTATGAAATTGTTAAGAGAAAAGATATAATGTTAGAGTGATTGTCCACTAAAAAGAATTTGGTAGGTCCTTTTACCAAACTATTGTCCTAATAAGAACATGATCATTACATAGGATGTTATATTATTACATTTATAAACAATTGGCTATAGTGCAAGTGAGAGATTATTAGTGTGTGCTTCAATAGCCAATGGATTGGTTACTATTTTTTCATATATTATATATTCATACATTCAATTTTATTAATAAAAATATATTTTATCTTTAATACTATTTATATATGTGATATTAATATCAATAAACTTTCAAGAAAAAATCTTTAGAATTAATATACTTTACAAAGGTAATTGTGATATACTCATAATCATGAAATATCTATCATATCAAAGTATTATTCTTACATATTTCTAGTCAATACACAACAAGATTGGATATTAATAGAATCTTGATACCAGAACATGTTATGTTTCTTTCTTATAAAGAAAATACTTGATTTTATAGACAAAAGTATAAGAATGGTTGAATAAACATATAGGTGCTTGTTGGATGAATAAGTTCACTAAATTAACCCATTATGAGAATTCTCAAATGGAGTGTTACTCATATGTATATGGAATTGGTCACTTGACAGTCGTGTAAGTGATCTTTAAATTTGAGATCACCAAGGCGTCTAATATAAGAGCTATTATATTTTGATTTATCCAAAGAGTTGTTCTAATCAAGGATCACTTGTGATGTCTTGCATTAGGTATGATATGAAATGTATGGAGATTATTGAGTAATTCATAAAGGATTCATTACTCTAGAGTAAACATGAGAGAATGTTCCACTATTGTCAACAAATATTGATTCAAGAAATCCTTGGTCAAATTTCAAGAAGAGTAAGGTGAACTGTAATTAGATGTTTTGTACCCATTTGCTTAACCTGATTTTCTTAACCTCCTGGCTCAGTTTGCCTAAAAGCATGCATTGATACGCTCAGGATGGTTGAAATTAAGCAGCTGATACAGCTTTCTTTATGTTGAAGCATACAAGTTATTCAAGTATCAAAATTAGACAGCCACTTCAAATCAGATTTAGCGTGTCCAAACAGAAACATACACGGAGAAAAATGAACCTTGCTTTTCAGAGCTTCTCTCCATTATGCAATCCTGTTTCTTGGCTAATTTTCCAAATTTTCAACTGAAGAGACTCAGATTGTTTTCACATACATCGAGAAGAATGAGCCTGGCTTCTCAAAGCTTGTTTCCATTCTGCGATCCTGTTTCTTGGCTAATTTTGCAAATTTTTAATAGAAGAGACTCAGATTGTTTCCACAAACATGGAGAAAAATGAACCTTGCTTCTCAGAGCTTCATTCTATTCTGCGATCCTGTTTCTTGGCTAATTTTCCAAATTTTCAGCCGCAGACTCTCAGATTATTGCCTAACATAACCAAACTTTACTTTGACTTATTTACACAAGTTGCCTGATGTGAAACAAAATTAACGACATTTTGAAAGTCGATGCACCCAATGTCAATGCGGGCCCCAAATTCCCACTATAAAATGGGATGGATTCTGCAAGTTCTGGATCATCAGAACCCAAAGATGTCTAACACATACTTGCTTGTGTTGCTTATTTCCTCGGTGGCTCTCACCACTGAGCTCTCCTTGGCTGATCCCCACAAGCTTCCCCATTATGAGCATATCCCACCAGCTTATAGTCCCATGCCTGCTCCAGAGCAAGGGCCACATGCCCATTTTCCTAGGCCACCGATGCCAGCTCACAAACCCCCACACCATGGAGAGATGCCAGTCCCAGAACACGAGCCACCAACCCCAGTTCATAAACATCCCAAGAAAGAAAAGCCAGAGCTAGGGCACAATCCGTTGGCCCCAGCTGAGCCTCCTATGATACCTAAGTTAGAACCAGAGCAGAGACCACCAACTCTGCCACCCAAAGCAGGAGTTTTACCACCAAAACACAAGCCATTACCTCCATTTGGTCATTTTCCGGCACACCCTCCGGTGGAGGGAGGTGAAGGACCTCATCACAAGCCACCCAGGAAACTGACGCCTCCTCCAATTCCACAAGTGAAGCCGCCAACTCCCGAGAAGAAGCCACCTAATCCACACTACATGGCCCCACCACCTGTCCATGCATACTGAAAATCGAGTTTTATTGAGTTATAAGAGTACTATTAGCAAATAGTAAATAATAAACGATCAGCCTTATTTGTACTTTTTACGCTGAGGATTGCTGATGTTGTTGGACTTTTTCCATTTGGCTGGTAGCTATTGTTATGAGGACATCCTGGATTTTAGTTATGAATAGCATCAATTACTTCTTATCTTGCATTCATCTAGAGCCTTTATTCATGTGTTTCTTCAACTCTTACTAAAAATTCCTATGAAATCTCAGATGAAAAGAAACAATTTTATAACCAGCATAATGAACTTCATAAAATTCTTTGATCGTTTCTTCCTACATAAATGATCCGTTTTATTTGACTGATGGGAACAATAAACAATTAATTATAATAAATTAAATTAAAATATAAAAATAATAAAAATATAATAAATACTAAAAATAAATATTAAAAAACAAATACTAAATAACTAAATAATAGTATAATAAATAATAAATAATAATATAATAAATAATAAATAAAAGAGAGTCGTATCTGTAAATGTGTCAAAGGGAATTTGAGTTGGTTGGCAGGCCAAAAATTAGGAATATGCAACTGTCAAGCATTACCCTGAATATTTCAATGGTAGTAAAGTTCTAAGAAAAAAAAAAAGCCTGTGGCTAATAAGCAAATGATCCAATCTTACTTTCCAAGAAATTAACAATACCAGCTTTAAAGCGAATGAAGTTTAAGGCTCTCCTCCCTCCCACCGGGGGCCTCAGAATTGGAAAGAAGAAATTTACATTCTAAAGTCAATCAATTATGGCTGCAAATTATTCTGGATTTATCGAACTTTGTTTTTCTAGTGAATTCCCTTCGCAACCTAAGCAATAGAGGAGATCGAATAGAGCTAGAATGAATTACATTCCATTGCAGTCACCTGGTACATTATCACCAAAATTTACTTCACAACTGCCGTAACTGATAAAAGTGCAGATAAGTTGGCAACGCCAATGAAATGCTGTAAAATTAACCTTTGATTATGTTGGTTCTTCATAAACTTCAGTTGTTTCGACAAAGATTTGTGGGATTGCATGATGTGAATACCAGATCAATGAGCTCTAATGCCATAAATAAAACTTTCGAAACCTTAAGAAGAAACTAAGGACATAAGGTGGCTCTGCTCTATCATAATTGTGGCGCATTCTGCTGCAGACATGGGGTCACCTTACCCCATTGTGAAACAGAGAAGACTCTGTGCAATTGGGCTCCAGCACCGTGTAATTACTACTCATTGTAAGAATTCCCACTTAGTACGAGGAGTGGGAGGACCCATATAGATGCCTAGGTGCTGTTTAATTCCTGCATTTGATCCCTAGCTCTAATGGTTGGCTTCAACAGTTGGAGAATTTTAAGTCGCCAAGTAACTAGATTGGCCTCTTCGTAACTCTTTTAGAAGGTCCTAGTCCCTGTTATCTTCGTAACTCTTATACTTCCACCTCTTTTATTTTCTTTTTCCTTTTTTTTTCTTGGTGATCTACGCTTGTACTTCAATAATGTACAGGCTGCACTTGATACGTAAATCCTTCAATTTCGAACACTAGACCGACAAAGCTCGCTTCCAAATTAAAAATAGAAAAAAAAAAAGGAAGAAAAACAATCTACGTATGATAAAAACTCTTAAAAGTCCTTCAATCAAAATTTTTATTGCACCACTAACTGGTTATTATAGATTCTTAGCTATTCCACTCTGTTTTTCTCTTTATTTCCCTTTTGGGATTTTTAGCATGGTTCAACCTTTTTGTGATGCCTTCATGAAATTTTTTAACCATTTTTCAATCAATGTAGTGAAAGTCATCAATAGTGCATGCCTTCTATGTTATGAAATTGATGCTAGTTTAATGAATGCGAAAAAGTACAATTAGACAATTAGATTTTTTTGATGGCTGAATTGAACATTATTAATTTGCAACATCTAATTTATTTATGTTATGTACACGCTAATAAATTGTGGCACAAAACTTACTGTGTTACTAGATAGCAAATACAGATATGAACCCCCAATTTTGTATTTTTATCACAAGAGAGCGAGTACAAAGCAAAAATACCAAAAAAAAAAGAACTATTTATTTTAATAAAAGAGAAACTACATGTTCTAAATAGTCACTTTGTTATTTAATAACAATAGACAATATTGATCAATCTAAATACTATAATTTTATTCAATTCATCAATAATAGTAATAAGCAATAACAAACAGCAATAATAATTAATAACAAGTAATCAAACATGCCCCTAAGTATTAAATATAAATTAGATTATGAAAAGATTACAAGTGAACTTATTTAATTGATTATTAATCAATTTATATTAATAAATCAAGAGTAACATCTATTAATATATTTTGACAACTCAAATAGTCTAAACATGTAAATGAATTAAAAATAAAAAATATGTTTTTTTAAATAACATAGATAAAAAAAATTAAAATATATAGTAACCAATTAGCACATATTATTGTCATGTCTTATGACAACAATTCCCCATATAAGTTTAAGTTATATGCCTTATATAAATCCAATTAATTATTGCCTTTGACTTTAAAAGAGTGCTAAGTCAAGACAGTTAACTTTTTTCAATTGTACCTTTGATGCAATTCATGATTAATATTTTACTTTTGTATGGCTGGTTCTTCTTTCCTATTGAAAAAAAAAAACAAAGAAAAAAATTATTCTTTTATGTTTCCACTGAGATGATATGTGGGATTGGATTTCAAATCATAGACACAAATAAACATAAAAAAGTGGAAAAGCTTACTTTGTTTAGAACATTAGGCTTGGGACTAACAAGAAGTAACCACTATATACTACGATTGTAGAGCACCATTAATGTGTGTGCACGCGTGTGCTCTCGTGGAGAAAGAGATTCTCCACATAAAACAGTAGATCCCCTCCTAGAGTAAAGAATCTACTGATTCAACATCATTTCCAATAATGGAAAATGTTGCACTATCTAAGCATATTCTATGTTGGACAAAAATAACCTTTGGAATATATCATTCATGAAAGGAAATCTTGACATAAATAAGGCTCCAACTTCCAATAGTAAAAGGAAAAAACTCCTAGTTCACAAACCATTAGGTATCAAGTGAACTACACATTGAGAATAATCAATACCTCCAGCATCTCACCTTAATACTGTCACAGGCATCCATTTCAATTGCTTACTCAGAATGTTTGATTGAACCTTGCAAACTTTTGATAAAAGGAATGTTACTTGTTTGTGCAATTATTTTTGTTGAGGCCCCTTCCCTACTGTACACACCATAAAAAGGAACATAAATGAACAACAAATACAAAATTAGCAATAAAACCAAATACAAAATTATTAAGACAATAAAAAGATTAGAGAGAGTGGACTTTCAAAGGGAGAGCAAGAAAGAGAAAGAGCTTTCATTGAATTATGGGCTTAAAGGGTGTCTCTCTTCTTTCTAGAAGGCCTTAGTTATAGACAGAGCCTAGCATAAGTGAAAAGTTCAACGATGTCCTGACTTGCATCATAGTCCAATAATCGGCATTTTGATAAAGTTATTTTACGAAAGTGGCTTTAATAAAACAACTTTTATAAAATAACATTAAAAAAGTTGTTTTGTCTTTTAGAGTTTACACAAATCTTGAGAATCTTGCATAATATCATCACATATTTCTTTCTCTTGATTGACTATTTTCTAGCAAATTCTTGTTAGATTGCAATAATGTTCATCATCTTTAAAAGCTTTTTTTTAGTGACTAATTCCATTAGAGTTTTAAGCAATTGCTTTGGTGTCTTTAAGGTTGGTGGAGTAGGTTTAGTGTTACTACTACCACGATTTTTCATTCCTTTTACCATATATACTCCAACTTTAAAAACCTCAAACCTTTCCAATTAATGAGTGCTAATTCTTTGCACCAATTAAGGCATATGTGAAATATTTTTTTTTATGATATTAACCTATTTAGTCATAATATGATAGTCCCATTTGACAATTCTAGGAACATAGTACCAAAAGGCAAAATTTAATATGTTTTGCTTTAATATCAATATTTTTCTCACAAAACTATTTATAAATAGTTTTAACTTTTAATCACATTATGATTGAGTGTAATGCCTATTTAACAAAATAGGTCCTAAATCAATTAGAAAATTTCATCATATTATGTGGGATATGAATCTAAATAAATCAACTAAATTTCTTTTGTCCTTTTTCACAAAACAATACTCTTCCCCAAGTTTCTATATAGTCAAAGTGGTTGAAAGTTTTAATTTTTACCATTCTTTTAATTCTCACTATGCTAGGAAGTCACCTAGCCATTTATTTGGATGAATAATGTTTTTGATTTTAAATTTAACATAAACCCAATCTCAAGCTCCTCCATAACTTGCTCATCATTCATTGGGCTTAATAAGCATTAATTGTATCTCAATTAAAATTTTTTGATGATTGTAATAATCCTTAATAGTGGTATGAAGATACATATTATCTTTTAAATAAAATCCTATAACCTCATAAGGACAAAGTAGTGCTTAGTTATTTTTAATTACATATAAAAATTTTATAAACTTTAAATAAAAGGATATGTTAATTATTGTTTCTTATTTACTGCACACTCATAAACATCATTTGATAAAGGGTCTACTTCTTTATTCTAACTTGAAGAACTAATTGTATCTTAAGTAGATGGAATGACCATTTTTGCTAGGAACATAGACCCTTGTATAATGGGCCTTTAACTAATGAATTGTTCCTTTGCCAAAATTCTTGAGTTAGTAAATTTGGAAGAGAATTGGAAGTTCCTTTTATAAATTCAATGTCAAAATCAAAAGTAGATAATATTCCTTGCCACCTAGTAAAAATTTGTTTAGAAATTATATTTTTAACTTCTTTTCTTCAATACAAATCAATTGTTTTATCATCATTTGAAGATAAAAATTTATATAGTTCCCTTATTGTATAACAACATTTATTATAGTTTCTGCTTTATATGGTGAGCCTGTAACCTCTCCTTTTTTCAGTTTACCTAACAGATTTAATGTAGAAGGGTGAATACTATTAACCCTTTTACCATTTTTTGTTATATATTCTTGACAAGTGTTTTCAAAGACCATACATTCTTCTTTAATATGAAACTTCAAAAAACATTTCTTTTGTAGTTTATAAACCTTCTTGATATAGTCAAATAAATCAAAAGCTCTTAATTCTTTAACATATGTTTAATGGCATTTATACTAGACTTCTTGTTGAGTTTCAGAAAATGCCATATAAAACCATTTTCTCTTTATTTCATTTTATGGAGAATAAAATAATTCCATAACCTTTTCTTCCATTTTAAAAAGGATTGAGAAAACATAAGTACTTATGTCCTCATCCTTATATCTCATATTAGATAAGGAAGAGGATTGAGGTCTAAAAGTAGTATTTTCTATAGGTTTATTAACCATAAAAGCCAAGGTAGATAAAGGAAAATTGATTGACTTGTTCTCTAGATCTTTTAACTTCTTTATATTCCATAAGAGGAATAGAGGAAGTAGAATATCTAGGCATAATTTTTTTTTTTAAAGTGTAATCTTACTAATATAGTATTTGAAAATCTTATTTCCACATTGTCATCTTTATATTCAATAACTTCTATTAGTTATCTAGCTTATTGCTTAATAGGCTTAACAACCTTTTCTAAAATTTGATTATTTTGAATGTTCTTACTTAATTCAATTTAATACTTTTGATTTACATTTGTGTTTGTAACTAATAATTATTTGCATGTTTAAGGTATTAAACAACAAAGCGAAAGTGGAAATTTAATACTAGTTTGTAAAAGCATTAAACGTAAGTTGTATAGTTAAGAAATAAATACACATCTTTATGATCACTATTAACAATTTTACAATTTTTAATAAACTTATGTTAACTTCTATAATCATGAAAGTAGATATAGGATTCCTATGAATATAATTAAGTCGTGAAAGAGATATACATTAGGGAATTTAATCATTATAGTTAAAAATTTAATTCCAACAACTTGATATTAAGTTTGTTATTGGTATTTAGTTAATGAAATTCAAATTTTAGAAACCTTCTTTATTGATTTTCAATTTACATTTAAAATTAGCTTATAATCATTTTCTTTTTAACAAGATTAAACAACTTATATCTTTTTTTTCTTTTGTAGTCAAGAAAGATTATCTTCACTTCTTGATCATCTAACTTTGTCCTTATCTTTATTAGAATGTAAGCACAAGCAATAAAACCAAACAATTTGAGGTGCTAACACCAGGCTTAAAACTACTTCATGCTTCTTGAGGAGTGACATGCTAAATACTTATTGTTAGAGATCTATTTACCAACTAAACGTAAACGTAATACAAAACAACTTCTACCCAAAAGAGATTAGGTATTTTATTGGTTTTTAGCAAGCTTCTTACAATATTCTTAGTTGATATGTTCTTCCTTTTAACAACTCCATTATGTTGTGGGGTGTAAGAAATTGTGACTTCATACTTTATTGCTTGTGTTTCACAAAACTCGAACTAATTAGAAATATACTCATCATCTCTATTAGTTTACAAAATTTTAATAAAATACCCACTTTGTTTTTCAACATAAACCTTAAACTTCTTAAAACAATCAAACACTTAAAATTTGTTGCACATAATAAGGTCATGTCTTCCTTGTAAAATCACCATTGAAAGTAAGAAAATAACTATTGTTATCATTTGATGGAATAGTCATTAGGCCACAAATATCATAGTGGACAAATTAGAGTGGTTTCCTTGCATGTTGATTCCCGATTACAAAAGATTATCTACTTTGTTTTTACCATAATACAAGCTTCACAAATCTCATTAAGATGATGTATCCTAGGCAAGTTTGTTATGATGCTTTTTTATGAAAATAGCTTCAAGCTACAAAAATTCAAATGACCAAAACAAAGATGTCATAACCAAGACTTATCTTTTATAACAACGTTAAGATAAGTATAAACATCAATGGCATTATCAACTTGAAATATTTGATTCATCATTAAAGGGGATATGAAAATAAGTGCACATTTCCTATCAAGAATTGAGAGACAATTATCATGTAATTGCATGTTATATACCTTTCCAAGAAATTGGTCTAAGTTGAGTAGATTACTTATGTGTGGAATTATTCCACACATTTTATGTCACAATTTAAATGTTTTTCCTAGCTCTTAGGTTAATTAGTCTTAATGTTTTGGGTTTTAATTGCATTTATCTAGTATTTGTTATTTTGCAAGTGTAAATGGACAATTAGGCTTCAAATAGGTTTAAGGAGATAAAGGATATGGATTAGAAAGCATCTTATATTTAGGCAAGAATTTCTATTCTAGTAGCTTAGACATTATTCAATTTTTGGGCCATAACTAAAGTTATGAACCTTATATTAGAATGTTTTTTAACTTTCTAAAAAGTTAAGACATAGGACTACAACTTTAAAAAAGAGCCCAATTTGAAATTATTTTGTTTTAATATTTAAAAATTGGCTGTAAGTCAATAATGTGCATTTAGACATTAATCTATATAAATTAAGAGTCTTAAAAAATAAGGATTAAAGTTGATTTTGTGAGGCATATTTACTTACAAATTTAGGGTTTTGAGAAATATTTTTTTAAAAAGGAAATATCATAAAGATTAGGGTTCTAAGTCATGGAGAAGGGAAGGACTAAATAACAACTATAGGGCTTGAAAGCAGCATAGATAAGAGACAAACATGCAAGACTCAAAGACTTCTGATCTTCTTACTTTCTTCCTTTCTTCTTCACTATTTACCAATTTATTTTTAGGACGTTTAGACATTTGTTATTTATTCATGTGTTTTAATGAATAGAAGTGGCTAGATCTTTCATTCTAGGGTAAGGATTTAGACATTAAATTTGTTAACAAATTGATATTTTGGTTGTTTTAAATGTTCTTAGTTAATTCAATTTGATACTTTTGATCTTCATATATGTTAGTAACTAGCCATTATTTGCATGTTTAATGTATCAAACAATTAAGTAGAAGTGAAAGTTTAATAGTAATTTGTAAAAGCATTAAATATAGATTGTATAATTTATAAATAAATACATATCTTTGTGATCACTATTAATAGTTTCACAAATTTTAATCAACTTGTGTTAACTTCTATAATCACAAAAGTAGAGAAAAGATTAATACGAGTGTAGTTGTTGAGTCTTGAAAAAGATTATTATATACATAAGGGAATTCAATCATTGTTGTTAACAAGTTTTAATTACAACATCCTAATGTTACACATGTTATTGGTATTTAGTTGATGAAATTTAAGTCTTAGAAACCTTATTTATTGATTTTTAGTTTACATTTAGAATTGGCTTTTAATTTTGTAGTTAAATAACTCTCTTTTCATTTGATTTATCTAGATAGTATAGGAAATTTGCATAATTTGGTAATTGAGTTTCCTCCTTGTGGGATTGATACTTGGACTCATGTCCACTTCACTACTTGAACATCCCATACATTTAAGGATTTTAGGGCAACTAGTTACTCTTTATGTCTAACACATCAAATACATTTAAGATATAATTATGATCTTTATTCATTAACTTGATGAGAATTTGCTCCTTTCCCATCACTAAAACATTGCTATTATCAACAAACTTAACTTTAATGTAGATTAACTCATTAAGATCAATAAAAAGCTCTTTTTTTTTGCACATAGGATTGGTTCACTTAGTATTAAGAAACCATGTATTATAATTTAGCATTTTGGTAACTATAATAACCATCATGATGGCTTTATTTCCATCATCTGCATCTCCTTCATGTGTACAATAAGTTATTTGATTATTCTCCTTCGACTTGTACTTACTAGTATAATAGTCACACTTGTGCCATGAGTAACACTTAATATTAGATTTGTCATACCTTCCTTTTTCTTAACCTTAACCTTAATCTCCATAAGTCTAATCTAATCACCTTTGGTCATTATATTGATTGTCTCTATCTCTATAATTATTGTAGTGACTTCAAAAACCTCAATTGTTGTAGTAGTTACCACCTTATTGTCATCTTTTACTATGAAAGGAACCTTACTTTTGGTTTGATTAATCACTTTACTTGCCTTGGTAAGAGCCTAACTTTGAAGTGCTTGCTCTACTAGTTTCTTAATGCACTTCTTATTCATGCGTTATTCATGAGCTCGTAACATGCCTCTTAGCATATCAACTAAAATCTAGGACAAATCATGTGCCTTTTCTATTGCAACCATAATATTCTTGTATCCCAATGTGAGTGCCTATAATATGTTTTCAACTTTCACCTGATCATTTAACTCCTCTCTATAAATTCTCATTGACTTGTTAAGGCAAGAATTCTACTTATATAAATTAAAATAGTTTTTGAGGCTTTCGTCTACAAAAGCTCAAGCTAGACATCATAAAGTTTGGAGTTTCACCCTTCTAACTTTGTCTACACTTTAGAATGACGTTGTTAAGATATCTTATGTATACTTTGGTAAGGTTGTCTTTGCAATCTTCCTAAAAATTTCATCATTTAGCTCCATTACAACTTTTGTAGCTATATTCTCCACAATACTCAACAATTCATTGTAATAGAATAACCTTTCATCTAGACACACCATTAATTATACCTTTTTTGACCTAAAATATAAACTAAAACTAAGATCATGTTGTTCATGTTGAAATTCATCACAATCAAATCCATAACTCTAATTTGCCATTTTTTTTTCATTTCAATAACTCTAATACCTTTCTAAGCTTTTTTTTTGTTTTTTCTCTTTTTTCCTCCTTGGGCTCTTGACTTCATACCCTTATCAAAATCGTTTATTAGCCATAAAAGAGATGACCGAACATAGTTAGTGGTAATACCATATTTTTAGTACGGTAAAAGGAACAAATGGCGAATGATGAAAAGAGCACGAACAGTAGAAGAGTAAAGTCTAGCATTTACAGATATAGTAAGAGGAGAGGTTAGCAAGGTCATCAATTTCTTAATATTTAATTAGCACATCAATGGTGTAGGGTTATAAATTAGTGGCCTCTAAGTGGAGTTCATCAATTTTTGACTAGCAATAATGGCATAATTGGTTATAAAGAGTAGTGGTGAATCCTTTTGATTTTTTTAAATTTACCACTTTTTAGGCAATTTTATGACACATAGAAACCAAAAGTAGACTTATCGACATTCAGTAGTAGAAGAGACAACTTCTAGCAAGATAAACAATAACTTCTAATGACACGTGGTGGTCCACGACAGAGGCATACAATAGCTCTAGTGACTTTTATGACTACTCCAACGAGGCTTATGTACTTTGATACTAAGGTTCGACAATAAATTTAATATTTTATATTTATTATTATTATAGATAGATATTATTATAGATAGATTTTTTATTATAATATTTTATATTATATAAATATTATTTATTACATAGATATATTTATTATAAAATATAAATATTATTTATTACATAGATATATTTATTATAAATATCTTTATAATTATGGATACCTTTATAAATATTTAAAATTATTTTTTTTTTTTTTTAATCAAAAAAAGATTTTTGTATCACAGTACATCCAACAAACCCATTATTTGAATGAATAAAAAAATCAAACTCATGGAACAGAGAAAAATGAAATAGATCTACAGACAAGATACAATTATCCAGATCGGATTATATTTATTTGATACATTGTTGTCAATATGAATAGTGTTGTCAATATGAATGCAAATGCGTTAAAAATATACACAATGAAAAAAAAAAAAAACAAAAGAATTAATTCAATTCAATTTAACCAAAAAAATTCACTATAAACTATATAAACTATATTAAAAAAAAAAATAATAATTAAATAATAACAAATTAAATAATAACAAAAAAAAAATAACTAAAACGAAAGTAAGGATTTGTATTGAATGAATTAAATTAGTATTACATAGATAATATTCACATAACTACAAGAAAACTATGGGTAGAAGAAAGGAAGCTAGGAAAAAATTCTCGGGTTTATTCAATCAATATAAATCAATATTAATTAAATAGACTCAAAAAATCTAATCTCCCTTATTTGTTAATAGAATTTCCAATGAAAAACAACTCATTGAAATTTAAAGTAATGTCAAATTTTTCTATTTCGAGATCGAATTATTTCATTTATTCACTTGATTTTTTTCTATCCATCTTATATTAATTTCTATAAAATTAATTTATATCACTAATAGAAAATAGAAAAAAAAAATTTTGTCGTTATAAGTTATAAAACAAAGCATTCTATGATAAATTTGCGTATTATTTCAACATGATAAAATTTTTGAAAAAAGATATGATTGCGAAAAAAGTCATTAAAAATAAGAAACAAAAATTTTATTTATTATCCTCCTAAATAGAAAATGGTTCAAAAAGGGCAATCCTTATTTTCATTTTAATAGATGTTTTCATTTTAATATATGAATATAGGTATGCTCTGGGACGGAAGGATTCGAACCTCCGAATAGCGGGACCAAAACCCGTTGCCTTACCACTTGGCCACGCCCCATTTATATTTCTATTCAACACTCATAAAAAGTAATAGTGGTATGGGTTCTTCGTCAATTCTCGCCCAAGTATCTATGAAATAAATTAAGATTAGCTTGTTGTTCGGATTTTAATATATGTGGATATAAAATGAAATATGTGGATATAAAATGAAACTGAATTGATTGATTATAATCTATAATTCAATTATGATATTGTATGAAAATAGGATTTCGTCTATTCTTATTCTTTTTTTATTTCAGCGAATTCAAGGATTTTTGATTAGGTGAGTTTCAGTTTAAAGAACGTTTTTTGGTCTACCTTATTTTATATTTTATATAAATAATATATTTATAACTCAGTCAAAATAGAATTATTTTCAAGAACAAAATCTTTAACAAAATCTTTGTTATGCTTAATCTTTTTAGTTTGATTTGTATCTGTCTTAATTCTGTCCTTTATTCAAGCAGTTTTTTCTTCACAAAATTGCCCGAAGCCTACGCTTTTTTTGAACCCAATCGTAGATATTATGCCAGTAATCCCTGTGCTTTTTTTTCTATTAGCCTTTGTTTGGCAAGCTGCTGTAAGTTTTCGATGAGATCTTTAATACTAGCCTAAAAAAATTCACGATTTATTCGATAAAAAAAAACTTATAGCAATTAGCAATTAATAAGATCAAATAAGTCTTATAGTATAAGCCCTCAATTTAAACATTGAAGTTATTGTATAGACGTTATTGTATAGACACGAGAAATCTCGATTACTCCATTTCTTCATTTTGAATTTTTTTTCATTGTATTGAAAGAAATCCTATTAGAGTCCCCCGCACTATCTAATTGTGGATATGAAAGAAAATTTTTGACAACGAAAGATTGGACTCTTATTACAAATGAATTTATACAATTTTTTACAATTTTTTTTTCTATTGCTAGAAACCACTTTGTTTCTTGATGTCAAAATATTATATGTGGTATAAGTGGTACAAAAAGAAAGAATCTATTTTCTTTTTTCTTTTTCCAAACCAAAAAAAGATCCTGGAGATTGTATAATGCTTACTCTCAAACTCTTTGTTTACACAGTAGTGATATTCTTTGTTTCTCTCTTCATCTTTGGATTTTTATCTAATGATCCGGGGCGCAATCCGGGACGTGAAGAATAAAACATAATCGTTTTTCCTTTCTTGATTTTCAATGTTTTGAGCATTTTCTTTATTCTGCATCTTTAACTATTAAATTAAATAAAACAAAAATAACTAAAACAAAAGAAAAAAAAAATACCAAGTTATCAACAGAATCGGAAAGAGAGGGATTCGAACCCTCGGTACAAATAACTCGTACAACGGATTAGCAATCCGACGCTTTAGTCCACTCAGCCATCTCTCCCAATTTAAAATTGGTAATTACTATCTTATATTACACAACAAGTGAGGCTCAAAAAAAAAGCCTTTTTTTCCATTTCTCTTTTTTTAGCTCTCTTTATTACTTTCCTAATTCGTAATTATTCTTAATTAATTATTCTNTATAAGTGCGTACAAAAAGAAAGAATCTATTTCTTTTTTTCTTTTTCCAAACCAAAAAAAGATCCTGGAGATTGTATAATGCTTACTCTCAAACTCTTTGTTTACACAGTAGTGATATTCTTTGTTTCTCTCTTCATCTTTGGATTTTTATCTAATGATCCGGGGCGCAATCCGGGACGTGAAGAATAAAACATAATCGTTTTTCCTTTCTTGATTTTTCAATGTTTTGAGCATTTTCTTTATTCTGCATCTTTAACTATTAAATTAAATAAAACAAAAATAACTAAAACAAAAGAAAAAAAAAAATACCAAGTTATCAACAGAATCGGAAAGAGAGGGATTCGAACCCTCGGTACAAATAACTCGTACAACGGATTAGCAATCCGACGCTTTAGTCCACTCAGCCATCTCTCCCAATTTAAAATTGGTAATTACTATCTTATATTACACAACAAGTGAGGCTCAAAAAAAAGCCTTTTTTTCCATTTCTCTTTTTTTAGCTCTCTTTATTACTTTCCTAATTCGTAATTATTCTTAATTAATTATTCTTAATTAATTAAGAATAATTAGAATTATTCTTAATTATCTTAATTATAATTCTTTTTAATTAATAATTCGTAATTGAATTCTAATTATTCTAATTAATTTAATAGTTATTTAATAGTTCTAATTAATTTAATACTATATAATTATATAATTAATTTAATACTATTTTTATTCCAACAAATCATAGTAGATAACATGACTTATTTGATTCCAAAACAAAAATAGTTGTTATTGAAACAATGACAATCAGAAGCAGGACGATTTACATTCCTAGGATATAGGATAAAATAATATAGAATCAACAATTCTTCTTTTCTCATTAAGTCCGATGAATAAATACAATATGTCAACGCTCTAATTCTAATTTTCATGATTCTTTTATAAGTCGATCTTAATCTTAATTCTGCCCGATTCTCTTATCTCGACAAAAGATTCATTTATATACAATAATCGCATCATAGCGGGTATAGTTTAGTGGTAAAAGTGCGATTCGTTCGATTAATCCTAATAGTTAAGGGATCCCTCGGCGCATATTCCGATCAAAAACTTTATTTCTTACAAGGATTAAATCCTTTACCTCTCAATGAAAAATTCGAGGAAGAATATATATTCTCGGGATTTGTATCCAAAAGTTAATTAGAAATCAAAAAATTGGATTATGAGATTACGAAACATAATTTTTTTAATTGGATCAAGACTTCCCAATTGAATGAATATGAGGAAAAGATCTATGGATACGCTAAAGAAAAGACGGAAAAGTGTATTTCTAATCGTAACTAAACCTTCAATTTTTTGTTTGTTTTGTATAGTCGAGATTGAAGCAAAATAAGTATTAAACGACGACTTTGGTTTCTTATAGGTATCGATGTTTTGTTTTAGCTCGGTAGAAACAAAAAGCTTTTCCTAAGGATTCTCTCAAATCGAAATAGAGAACGAAGTAACTAGAAAGATTATTAAAACCCCTCTCTCTCTCTCGTGTCTAGAGGGATCATCTAGAAAGCGCGTTCTTTTGAATCTATTAAGATAGTGAAAGGCTGACATAGATGTTATGGGTCCAATTTTTTTTCGCTCACGTCTTATAGCTGGA